>WAAB01003872.1:161019-276312 GCA_013389865.1 Piaya cayana
CTGATGCACCCTCACTTCACCCCTTAACTCCTGCTATCCACCCACCCCTCCACCCCCACTCCTCACACCTCCTGCACCCCATATCTTCCTTCCCTTCCCATTCCGCATCCCCAGCACAATCCCAAGGGCTCAGGAGGCTCAGAGCTGGGCTGACCCCGTGTGAGGTGGCTAGTACACCTGCTCCTCCTCTTTGTGGGATGCTGGTGTGAGGCAGACCCCAGGAAGGTCTGGTGTCCCTCAGAAAGGGGGAGTGGGATCCTTCCTTGGGAACAGGTAGCAAGAGGCTGGCCGAGGAATCACAGAAATGTTGGATAAGACCTCTAAGATCACCAGGTCCAACTGGCAGCACAATGCCACAATGCCTGCCAGACCATGTCCTGAAACAGCACATCTGCAAGCGTTTTGAACACAGGGAAGGAGGCTCTGCCACTTCCCTGAGCAGCAGCATCGGATGCTTCACCAATCTTTCAGTAAAGAAATCTCCTAACATCCAATCCAAACTTCCCCTGGTGCATCTTGAGCAGGAGGTCTGCTTTGGGGAGAACAGAATGCACCTGGCCACGTGGAACTAGGCTGAGATTATTAAATTACTTGGCAATGGCCACCAAGCAGATGCCAGCCAGATGCATAATGACTTTCTGCCACTATTGACCAGATACGGATGTGAACTAGTGACCCCTGAGGAGAAACGCTCCGTAGTCTATTACAAATCCCCCCCAGCCACCAAATCCCCCCCAACAGGAAGATTCAAATATTGATGTCCATCAACAAAACAAACTCTGCTGAAGCAAGGCACGGTGCAGACGGGATGAGAAAAAGCATTGCTCAGTAGCAAAGACCAAACAAAAATAAATCAAATCAGGGTAAAAAAAAAAAAAGGTTGAACTTAAAATGACAAATTAAAATTAATTTCTTTCCCACTTCCATGCACAGCCCGTAGGAAAGTATTCTCGATAATCTGAGAACTAAATTAACTGTTCAAATACAGGCTTTGACTTTTTTTTTTTAAACAAACCACAGACATGTTTTAATCTATAATAGAGTATAATAAGACAGTTTTCCAGATCAGATTCTACAATTTCAAATCCATTCTCTCTGCAATAACAAGATTAATTGACAGGCTGCTTTAAGCACATCTGACATTTTTAAGCACGGCTTTCATGATTTTTTTGATTTCTGCATGGCTGAGTGCATGCTCTGACATGTATTCCATTCACCATAATTTTGGAAGTGGTATAAGAGAGCACTCTGAAAGGCAGACCTTTACAAGCCCTCATGTCAAGCTTTCCAAAACTAAGTGACTCAACATTTTGAGTTCTTAAGCAACACTAGGTGGCTTCTTCAAACAGCAAAACGTAGCCTGTAGAGTTTTCCTGTGCTTTATCTAAAAATAGCTCCCACAAATATGGAATCTATTAAATATGATTGCTTGCATGTGACATGAGAATGATAAGGTCTGGGCAAAGCTCAAGGGTAGTAGTACTTTGGTCGTTAGTATTGTAATGAGAATGCTGCAGTTTTACCATAATGTTTTCAGAAGTAAATGGAAGTTATGGGGTTCTTTTTCAAGTTTGGCTTAGCATCATAATAACGAGTCAATGTTTGTAAGAGGAAAAAAAGCAGGAAAAACCCTCACACTTTATGTTTCCCACTTAGCTGCTTTTTCACAACATATTCTTTTCTAACAGGTTTTTCTAGGCCTGTAGTCTGGTAGTTCTTCCTCCCCCCTGCTTTTCTCCCTCCTTGTAAATCACCAGTGAATCTATTAATAGGCAAAGGAAAAGACTGACAGTCCCAGGGAACAAAAGTTCAAAGCGGGGACCATGTCTTCCTTTGCCTTTTGTACCAAGTGGTAAGAGGCTGCAAGAGCACGTCTGATATACCTGCCCTGCTGATGTTTGTCTTTTTGCTGGGCTACGTCTGGAAGATGATTTTTTGCTTAAAATAATGTACATAATAATGTAATAATCTCTATGGGAGACTTCACTTGACTTCAGTAAGCCAAATTTGACTTCATTTGACTTCAGTAAGCCAAATTCTGAAATGTAAATATTAATTTTGATATAATTACAAAGGAATAGCTGTTTTGGTACTCTTTCACGTGTAGAGAAGGACTTGGAGAAAACAGCTCTGAAATAAATGTGTGGTCTGTACTATGCATACTGTGAAAAACACCTGGTCACAGCTTTAGGACCAGGAAGAAAAATTTGGGCTGCTACCACAGTACCAGCAAAGAGCACCTCGTGACTGGTGCAGTTTAGTAGGTAAATGAATAAAACTGAACTGCACATGAAGATGAATTCTCAAGGATGAGTATCTAATGAACAATTAAAATTAAGTAACTACATCAGAGTTGTCACCACTTCACAATAGTCCAGTTTCTGATGCTTTACCAGACAAATATTTGTTTCAGTTCTTGATGTGGTTAAGTACTGCCCACAATGTTGACTAGAGCTACGTCTCATGGCAACTTAAGTCCAGAATTGAATCCAGAAATACAGCTGCACAAAGAATAAACGACACAGGTAAAGCAACTGGCTTCTCACAGAGAGAAATGATTCTGCAGCTGGCAATTTTCTACAGCAAAGCTTACTTTCTGACATCTCCCAGCATGAATTATTCATGAGAAGTGAGCCAAATCCAAAGCATCTGATGTATGGAAATCTATGGAAGGATGGCACACCTTAGGCTACAAACACACCTAAGTGAAATCCGGCACTCTTCCCTTCTGACTAACAAGAAACAATTTTTCTAGTTTCCTGTTTGCCTCCTGACAACTAGACTGGTCTTATTATTTCAGCTTGTGCATCCGTGCTAAATCTATACTGGGAGCTAACTATTTTATTGGAGAAAACAAGTAGAATCTGTGTATCCTGTCACAGGTACTCAGCTTCCAGATGAACAGACATTAAAACCAGACAACCTTAGAACCCCAAACCTTTTGGAGAAAAATGATGGTGTGAGATATTCCACATTTTGGCTGGAATAGGTTAGGTGTTTTGCTGCACTAGAAATGCAAGTACTGTTCTTTAATTTAGAAAGAAGAGGTAGGAAGAGACAGAAGCACTTTGGTCACTGAGTTCAGTACACTCCCATTGCAGGTAACTCTGGAATAGCTGTTAAGCCTAGAAAAGTTAAAAAATAACCTCCTCCTTTTTACTGTATTCTGTAAGACCCCTAATCTCTCCCACTTTCCCCTCCTTCCCCCAAATATCCCATAACAAACTTGATGTTTTTAGTAGAAAGGACCAAAAAAAGTTTCCAGAATAGAATGTGCTATCAGTAAATAAAAGGAAAGAAAAGGGATGCTATGGGCCTCTGCACTGGGAAAGGACTCAGTCAAGCAAAAATGACCACAGGACCTTAGACAGTGAATATCCTACATAGAACAGAGCAATAGGACTCGATCATCCGGTGGGTCTCTTCCAACCTGGTGATTCTATGATTCTATGAAATAAAAATGTATCCAGCAGTCGCTAGTAACCACCAACCATTAGACCAAAACATAATGATCATTTTTATCTTGTAAACATAAGAAAATCTTGACCAGTTAAAATTGAGAACCCTCCAAGACATGAAGTGCATCAGTGCACCTGTAGCAATTCCTGATGCTTGAAAATAATAGGCAAACAAAGATAAATTGTCAGAACGCAATTTTGTGCCAAGAAAACATAGAAAAAATAAGGCCAACCACCCTATTATGGTATACATACATACAGTGGAAGGATAAAGGGTGGGACCCAGCCTGTAGCAATCGGGATCAGGTAACATCTGTGTTGGCAGTTTGGAACAACCATTGAAGAAAACGGAGGGCTAAGAATCAAACAGCTATAAAATTCCATTTAACTTCTTGACAAAAAACTATGCTGGAAAGCACCAGAGACTTAGGCACTGACTATCTGCTCCCCTCCTGTGCAAACTGTCTACGAAACAGCTCATGGCCACCAGGGGTTAGGATAAACTTAGTCAGAATGTAAGGACCCAACTGACATTTACTGTTTCTCCGTGTGGATGACTGGGTGAAATGGCATAATCAAAAGTTTAAGCTTCTGCCTGACAACATAGTAGACAAAGCACACATCTTTAACATGTATCAGAGCTGCTGGATAAACCACGTTTGCTTGCAAGAGCGTCAAATCTACACACAATTCATCCCTTGCAGCCATTGCTATGATCACAAGGCTTCAGTTCCTCTCCAAAGCAGAGAGCACACCTAGGAATGCTGTTCCTTCCACGCCCCACTTCTGGTATGCAAACAGTTCCTCTAATAATGTGTATGGGTTATCTCCTTCCACTTTATCCCAGAAGGATTACTGTTGCTGCTTTTGTTCCAGTGAGAGAAACCCACTACTGAGATCTTAAGGCGCATTGTTCAGATCTTCGTAACAGTACAGACTAATAGCCCTGGAGTTTGCAAACTATGGAATTTGATTTTCTGATGTTCTTTTATGTTGGTTATTTAATTTACAGTGTGAGAAAGTACACTTAAACCAGATCAAATAGGTCAAACAGGACTTTTATAGGAAAACATGTAAGTAGTAAGGTACAGGTGTTTTATATTTTGCTACTTTCACTTTGGGATTTTTTCTTAGAACATAAGATGCTGTCGCCCTAAAATAACTTACCACATCTCTTCTGAAGCTTACAGTCTTCAGACAGAAGTATGAAAAGGAATCACATCCTTATTCAGTTCGTATCAGTTAGACTAATGCTAAATACCCTCAGAGGCAGCTAAAATCTTGTGCTAAGCCTCCCACACTATCTGTTGTGCTGGCTGTACACACTGCAACTTCTAGTTGTCAGGTGACAAAAATAAACCATAGTTGATAATTTGTTCACATACAGCTACATTTAGAAGAAATTCTCTGTGTATGCTCTTCGTGTGACACTGAAGGCTGTGTAAGTCACTGAAGGGGGGTGGGTCCAGCAGCCACTTGCAAAATGACCTCTACCACTCTACCGGAAAGACATTTGGGATAACTTTAGGATTTCCTTCTCTAATAAAAGGTCTACTAAACAGAATGTGCTTAATATTAAAGTTGCAAATTTGTTCACTTTTACCTTATTTTAGGATACATACTCATGTAAATGCATTTATTCTTTTATTATAAATCTACTGATAAGGACTAATTCTACTACTATAACCTTCATGACTTTGAATTTTCCAGAAATTAATATCTTTAATCATCTATTATATTTTCATTTCCAGGGGATATAAAAAAAGTTAGTCATGTTGCCAATATAACATACAGCTAGGAGCTCAATGACAAGCAGTATATGTAGTTCAACAGAGTTTTTCAAAAGTCAAATGAATCATTACTTGTGTTGCTTCTTTTCAGGCATACAAACCCAAATTACACTATTTATTTGGAATGCATTCATTGCATTCTGGAGTTTTATCAGTATTTTTGACATGAAACCACCCATGTCTCTGCTAGAAAATACTTCTAAAGCTTGCCAGGCAATTCAAATAACTTAGTGTCCACTGATAATCAAAATTGTCTACATTTCAGAATAATTTCCGGTCTATTCTGCACCTACACGGACTATTAAAACATGGCACACACTTCAATACAATGGACTACTTAAGATAAAATGCCCTGAAAACACTGATAACATAAAAACACTAACAGTGGCTTAATATACTGTTTAGTCACTTAGGGCACAAATGAGCTAAACTATAGAGGTGAAACAAACTGACTCATAACACAAATCCAACCTAATCTAAACCATGACCTGTCTTAGCCATCTAAATTAAACTCATAATATTTTTAAAGTTCAAACTTATAGCAAGAGATTGAGTTTACTTTCTCTATTTCCAAGTTGCTTTCCTTTCTGGTCCTGACCTGCAGATTCTAGTCACATCTCAACGAAGCAAGGCTGACACTCTCATGCTGTGACTCTTCTGTTCTGTAAAACTTACCTCTCCCTTAATAACCTGGCAGATACTTTTCAAAATGTACTTTTCCTTGATTGCTGATTTGATTGTCTGCCATGAAGTCTTGTTCTTCATGGAACTTCAGAGAATTCTTCAGGTTTGCCAAAAAAAAAAAAAAAATTCAAAAGCAGAGGCAGAGAGCTGAGTAGCTAGTAAGAAAGTCCAGAGAAATTTCTTTCAGAAATAAGGATCAGGAAATATACAGTTATATAAATACTATACATTACTAAAAAAAGGGGGGGGGGGGGTAAGCACATAGGGTGTTTTTCGGAGTATGTCTTAGTTCTTTCAGGCTGTAAAGCCTCAAAGAATAAAGAGTTTTACAGATTTAACACAGAACTGCAACATTAGACTCCCTTCAGCACACGTAGAACAATGTAAGTAGTAAGGACCATAGAGAAAGGTTTTATTAAAGCACTACTATTATTATTATTATATAAATGGTTCCAAAGCAAAAGCAATAGCGGTAAAGGGAAGGAATTGTGTTAAGCAAAAACACTTGGAGACACTCCCCTACTATATAATTTCTAAGTTTTTATTTTTAAGCAAGCAAGAGTAAAGAATAACAAGAATAGGCAAATTTTGATGCCATTGGCACATTTGAATCCCACTGATTTCAGCAGGACAAGTGCTATAATAAACACTATCAAGTACTCAGAGTACAAGGATTCCATTTTAATGTGGTTTATCATCCACCTTATTGCTAGGAAATACTGAAGATTTGCATTCTTTGATCACATCCTTTAGACAAAAGCAATAAGAATAATTTTAATATAGTTTGATGCCATGGCTAAAGACCACTAAAGTAATTAACTTGAAAAGTGCCATGGAGGGAAAATGACTCCTCAGCTAAAACCACATGACCTGCAGAAATGACAGAATCATTATCACTTCTTTTTAACTTTGTCTAATTGCGATAACGTTTACAGACTGAATTCAGAATAACCCAACAATCTCTTTCAGGTTCAGTGAGAGGAATCAGTTTTTCCACAAAGCCTTTTAATGTTCAAAGATTATTTTCAGTGTGAATCGTCCATGGAGAGTGTCTAACAACTATCTATCTTCTGTAATATTTCTCATAAAAGAGAGTTTTCCAGAAAGGCAAATGGTATTCTGATGTGTGTGTAGGCAATATAGCATTCCCTGAGTACAATTTGAACCTGAGTCACAAAACACTTATGTCCATTCATTTATGTTAAAATCTGCATTGGAAATTAATCTGACAGCTGTGTAATATGTTTCCTTTGTATCCTAAGAATTGGATTGCAAATCAATAAGGGTTCAGTCAGAAGGAATAGACCCCACATGAAACTGAGCATGATGCTGGATTTATTAGATCTGTTTTAGTTTTCAGCAGGATTTCACAACATATGTTCATTTGACAATTACTTGAGAAAAAGACTAGATAGCTAAATTTAGTCACCTACGAGCTTGAATAAGAACATGGAAGTTAGCATTTTAAAACAATTAGTTATTGTTAAGCATGCTCAATTTCAGCCTATTCCATGGGAAGTTTACACTGGACTGAAAAAAGTTCCCGTGTCTTCTACACCAAGGCTGCTAAAACTGTATCTGCTTAAAATAAAAGGGTGGTTAGAATCAGCAAAATGACTGTATGAAAATGTCACCTTCCAAAGGTCTTAATCTTGGTCTGAATTTAGTCATCCCTGCTTTTCATACTTCTGTTTCCCTGTGATTAAAATGTATTTTTTATCACTTTTAATTCCTGGTAGTTGTGTAGGATCAACACAGCTGTAGGAGAATGAGCTAGATACTTTCCCACTTATATAAGATAAGCATATTTATTAGCTAGCACCTCATTCTTTAATCTTCATTATCTGTGATATGATGTGATAAGGGGAAAAAAAAGCAGCTTTATTTTTAGAATATAGGTTAGGTTTTCAGGACCAGCTAATGGAAGCCCCTCAAAAGAACAAACACAATACAGGAAATCTATGAGATGATGAAAAACACAACCTTCATTATGCTATAGTTACAGCCACTCAAGAGCTACATTTTAAGGATTTTTCCCATGTAAAGTCCATTGGAAAAAATCACTAGTATTTAGTATTTTGCGTGCTTGATTACTGAATTTATCTAAAATATTTTTTTATTAAACACACCAGTAATATTTCACATATTCTTACAGATCTTGGAAACAATGGCCCAAGAAGAATCAAATTAAGGTTCATTTTTCTAATCTCCTAAGATTTCACTTTTTACAAGAGTAAAGTCAGATCACTTACTGAAATATCACAGATAATTTCAAAATATTCTGGACAATACATGTTGACATTAAAGGTACTTGACTATAGAATAACATTTAAAATAATATAATCTACAAACAGGAATGAACTTGTGTTTTGGCAGTATTTTCAATAAAAAAATAAAAAAAATGTAACCAAAAAAAAAGGCTGAGAATAATGCCTATTAGTTGTCTGTAAGATAAGAGTTGGTAAAAGAGGGCATTTTACTTACAATACAGGAATACCTTGAGCGTTCATAAAGAATGCAAAAAGGAAACTAGGTGCAGTTCCTTTCTGAAACCAATGACCGGTGATTTAGCTTTACACGTCTCGGTTCTACATTTTGAGAAAAGCTGAGCAAAAGACCAGTGCTAGCAGACACAGCACTGTGAAATGGAGTGATCTAACACCTGAATATCTAAGTAGACCTGCCAGACTGTATAGCATTAAATTACATCTGTGCAAATGAATACCCAATCGACAGTGCTGTACACATAAAAAGGCCTGGAAGTGAACACTTTGCAGACAACACAGATTTGCACTGAGACAGATAGAGACTAAAAGAAAGAATCTAGATCTGTTTATATCATGAATGGGGTAAACAAAATAATGTTATTTAAATAGGCTATGACATGTCTGAAAAGGCATTAGATTTCTTCATGACTGTGCACCCTGATAGCTTTGTTTCTGCTCCCAGATTATCTACTCTCACTAATGATATAACATATAAACTTTTCTGTCTGCAAGAGTATTTCTACCTAAGTACTAGGTCTTAGGCATCTTTGTAAAAAGCTTTCATAGCTTCTGATGAAAAATGGTGTGTGTGTGTGTGGTAGGTATTACATCTAATAATTGAATTACAGTGAATAAACACCCACACTGAGCAGGTTATTAACTGTCAGATCACTTCTGCTTGCCTGGTTTTTGCTCTGCTATGTACAAGATACTCCTGAGTGTGTTTGCTTGTGAATATATGCGTGAGAGAGACAGACAGAAAGAGGAAGGCTGAATGATTGTGCACATAATAGATCTCAGTGAAAACAAGAACTAAATCAATCTGGGTTGCCAAGAGACCTAATATTCTATTATGATCAAAATAATGCCAAAGGAAACAGAGAGGTCAAGCAGCAGCAGCAAAAAATTCATCATCAATCAGGGTATGAAGATCAAAAATAAACTCTTAAAAATATTGTTTCATAGTGCAGAGGACAGGGTCCAGCCTGACAGGAAGCCAAGAGACCTTCTTTGAAATATATTGCCCCATTTGCAATGTGTTACAATCACTAAAATAATAATAAAAAAAAGAATGATGATTGAGTACTAGATGGCAACATGCTGGATCTTCTATTGGTAACAGATTTTTTTCTTAAAAACTGGACTGATAATTGTTTTACTTTATGGCATTATTAAGAAGTTCTCTACCATCAAAGAAAGATTAACAATGTGAGAACCCAGAGGGATTAGAGAATCAAGAAAAACTGTAACTGTTTAGACCAAAGATTTGGCAAAGCATAATAGTGTCCTGAGGTGCTGGAGCATTAAATGCCAAAAGTATTTGTAGCTTGAGTACTGTGACAGGCTCAAGATTTGGAATTACAGAATTGTTAGTGTTGGCAGCTTCGTTAGAGGGCAGCTGACTCACAATGATCTTAATTTTGTTCTCAAAGCGGGATGTGAACATTTCATAAAGTTCTGTTGATGGAGGAAGAGCCAGATTAGACAGCTTCCCTGCAATAAAAAGTTACAAGAGAGTAGGGCAGTCTGCCCGTTCAGCAATTAAGTTGGAATAATAAGCAGATCTGGCTTGTTTCAAAACATCTCTGTACACATTTATATGGTCCAAACTTGTAAGCATACAGGCAGACAAGAAATCCTCAAACAGCATTTAACTTGCAGCCTAGAACACTCACTTTTGAGTGCATCTGCCAAAAAGAAGTGCACAGAAATGGTACGTCCTTTAGGACTTTATGAGGATGGTTCAGCTATTATATGTGTACTTTGGAGGAAACCTAGAACTCCATGAAGCAATCGGTAGTATAACAGGAGGCTGTTTTTGTCTAGCAGACAATTATGTTCAGTTAAAAATGAATAGAAAGGTAAGGTATCGCAAACCTTATCTAAGTTTTACTCAGACTGTATTCCATTAAGATTTTTTTGGAATTGGGCCAAGAATAAATGGTAGGAACAAGGAGAAAGGAAAGGTGGCAAATAGCACATCCTTCACCATTTTTATCTACAAAGCCTCTTATCAATATCAGTAATACAGCAGATGCCTATCCTTCACATAAAGAAACAAATTCAGTGGAAAAAAAAACAGATTTTGATCCCATATGGAGTAAGTATGGATTTAGTCTTTATACATAAAAAATACATTCTTTGAAACCAATAAAACAAATATAAAGTGAACTGATAAATACATGTACAGCATTCGGGAGGCTTTTCTTATGTGTCCCAGGACAGCGGCATAATTGTTAAGAAGCAGAATCAGGACACTGGAATCTCCTGTTCCCGCTGCCTCTGCATTTACAGCCAACCACAAATAGAGATTGCACTGTCACATTTCATTCCAAGCAGCTGAAGAACAGATGACTTTATAAAGCAGTGTCCACACCTCTGGCACTTCTGAGGTGACAACCTATGTCAGAACAGCTTTATTTATACTGTTTTCCTTCAAGAGGGTTGCCTCAAATGTTGCTTAACTGATGTTAGCTGAGTGTTAAACCTTAAAGATAAAAGGGAAGAGAATTATGAAGAAGAGAAAAATCAGACATGCTGTAAAAGTATCTGAAATGAGTTCAATAACAAAGGGTGGGTGTGTCCAATAACAAAAAAGTTAACCTGTTAACTAGAAGTTAACCAGTTAACCAGAAGGCATGGAGGCAAGGTTCCTGTGCCCTATGGGAAAGAGGCTAGTGCCTAAACAATAAGTGTGAGCAGGAAAAAAAGTGCAGTGCCTTAAAATTATGCTATTGTTGGTAGTGAAGGACTGAGGTAGATTGACAACACAGGAAAATGGATTTACGTTATTCCATGGCTCCACCTTCTATGACGTGTCTGTCCCAAACAGCTACTTCTAGGAAGTCCCACAATGACAGACAATTTGATTTAGACTACAGAAAGCCTCGGAGTCATGATTTGTAGAGTAAATCTGTGCTGTCAGAGAATATTGTGCAACCTGCACATTCAACATTTGTAGTGATTTTGATTCTGTGCTTCAGCTATAGCCCCATTCCTCTTACGCTATTGCAATAACCAGGAAACTCACACCCAGAAAATAAGTTCGAACAGCAATCCACACGTCATCATAAGCCATACCAAAAATTGTTCTAATGCAGTAACAGTGCCCCTCTGCCACAAGCGGCACAAATCTGGGAAGCAAGATCCAAGAGTTCTACACATTCTTCATCTATTCCTGCTTGCTGTATGAAGTGTGTGGTGTGTACACACAATAATAATTCACAATGAGCTAGTGATACACACCTAGAGAGGGTGGGGCAGAGGTCTTACCCAAGTCCAACTGGTGGTAGCCACAGTACTGCAGCATTCAGACTCTTATGAATTTCACAGTGGAAACACATTCAGTGGAAACTGGTCCAGAAGTGAATAGATTTCTTTTGCCTGTATCCTTACACGTGATGAATAGACCCTTTAGTAAAACTACTGAAAGATCTATTCGTGCCAGCTACTTCATGGAGTATGATGTTCTTGGAGCTAACTCTGAGGGTGGGATGTCTAAGATTCCGGGTCTAACTACATATTGCAAAATGTTTCTTAAATTGCCACCACATTCATATAGGTTTTGCCTAGTTTGTCTCATGTTTTTCTGTATTAATTACTAGCAGACAATTCTTCAGTTACTTCCGCATGAAGAAGAGAATAACATGTTGCTGTTTGTTCTGTTTTTGGAAAGTGAGCAATTTGGTTCACCCTCAAAGTCTTCAGTGTTTATTTTTGCAAGATTAAAGACAGAGTGCATGTGGCAGTAATTCTGGTATTTCTTCTTGAGGATGAATCATGCAGAACACATTGGAAAATTAGATTATTGTGTATTTTATCATCAGGAAGGGTCATAAGCAGTGATAGAAGTTCAGACTCTCAGTAAGAAGAGGAGTTCAGCAAAATAGGAGTCATGGCACATTTGAACTTGGAAGAGACAGCTGGATGTGACCTGGTCCACCTCCCTGCTCACACAGGGACACACACAGTTAGTTGCCGAGGGTAGCTTTTAAACATCTCATAGGAGGGAGACTCCACCACCTCCCATGGACAGCCTGTGCCAGTGCCCAGTCACAGTAACAGTGACAATGTATTTTTAGTTCAGAGGAAGATTTCTGTGTTTCTGGGTTTTGTTCATTGTCTCTGGTCCTGTGATGGTGAGATCCCCGTGAGCCTTCTCTTCTCCAGAATGAACATCCTTAGCTCTCTCAGCCTTTCTTCATAGGACAGATGCTACAGTTCTTTCATCATCTTTGTGGCTCTCTGCTGGACCCTCTTTAGTATATCCATGTCTCTTGTACTGGGCAGCCCAAAACTGTGATGCAACCATATACCCCAGCATTAAAATTGCATTGAATAAAAACATTTAAAATTAAAATTGTGCCAAATAGTAACTTATTTTCCTGATTTGGTATGCAAATTAATAATAGAAATGAATAATGTAATTTTCGGTGATGTGACAGGGAAGAGTTCTGAGGAAAAAAGCAGAGCAGCAAGAGAGCTGTTAGCAAGAATTTTGCATGGGAGAACACAGCTGCATGCTTTAGCTCAACTAAGTGAAGGTTTTGATCAAAACAAAACCAAGAGCATTATCTAGCACCTACCTAATTCTTAATCAGCTGTGCGAGGAATTCACTCCTGTTGCATTAAAAATTCCCACTGCAGTCAGCCCCATCCTGTAGGCCTAACCAGATTACAGAAGTGGCACAAAAGTAGAGAAAAGGAAGATGGTGATATTGCAGGAGTGCAACATGGGCAAGTCATCACCAGAATCTACAACAAATCCTGAGAGGAAATGTGTTGTTTAATTAGTCTTCGCAATGTTTTGGAAAGAAAAACACAAAAACATCTGCATATCTGTCAAATGGAAAGGAAATAAGGGCAGAAATATCCAATGGGCTATGAGATCCTACAATCAAGCCTGTCCTAAATACCTGCTATTATTCAGGGTGCACCTACGTGTTCTGTTTAATCTTAGATTACAGCAAGTATCTTTCACTATCCCACTTCTACATTCTTTGTCTTTCCTTCACCAATGTAAAACCGATCTATTAATTATGAGGCAGTAGAGTGGGCTGTTCTGGTTCACTGATGCACCAGACAACTACTGTACAAAAAAGGAACATCATCAGTTTCATCTGGTTCACTACATATCTGCATGATTATTTCATATAGCATAAAGGGCTGGGTAAACTTTGTCACTTGTGATGCACAGGAAGAGAGAATAAAGAACAGGGTCACTTCTTGGCTACAGCCCCCCCATTTAAGTCAGATCAGGGGCAGCATAAAAGGGAACCCTCACAGCGCAAGATTCTGAATCTGGGTCATCCTGTTTAACTCACAAGGACTCCGATCGGTTTGTGGGTTTCAAACCACATCACAAACCACAGACAGACTTCTTACTGATAGCAGCATCTCATGGGCTATGTGCTAGACCCTGTACCATCTCTTACACAAGTTCTTACACAAGTATCAGTTCCCCTTCTCAATGCCTGGGGAAAAGTCCTTGAAGAAAAGTATATTAAGGAGCATAGCCTATGAAACAACAAAAATAACATGTAGCTCCACTTACAGAGAAATAGCACAATCTTCTCAACAGTGTTACTTGTTGCCTAATCCCCCCAGACAGTAACGTGCAGGGACCTAATGCATAATGGGGAGATACTATTATCATCAATGAGTGAGTACTGAGACTTCTTACCTTTTCCTCTCTGATTTTATCTGCTGCAGAGATTTTATGTTGAAAACAGAACACAAAAGGTCTTGATCCAATGTCTGTACCCTTCCCCCTGAAATTCAATAGGAAATGCTCCTTTGATGACCTTTGGATGTAACGCTACAATGACAGCCTCATAACTGCAGATATGTTAAAGTTACAGTCAGGCCGATGAAACTGAAAACCTTTTGGAAATCTTGTATTGTGGAATGATCGTGGCTCTAGGCACCTAGAAGGAAGACATTAAGGAAGGGAAAAAGAGTCAGCAAGAACAGCTGAACTCCAAACTCAGCTCCTTATCTACAGTACTCATTTGGGCTACTATTCCACTATGCTGAGAGAAGAACAAGATAGCTCTGGTTTTATTTTTCAGGTGTTTCTTAACTGGCAGCTTCTAAAAAATTTACTTCAATTCTTCTGCAGAAAAAAAAAATCCTCTGTTCACCAAAGAGTATTCCAATTCTAATCAAAGTGATTCTCCCCATTTCTCTATATTTTTCTCAAAGTCCAGTGTTGCTACTCCTTTTTCCTATCTCGTTGAACCAAGGCAGGAAAATAGAATTAAATAAAAATTAATTAGGGCTAGATGCAGTCTGTAACTACATTCAGAATAAAGGTCATGCCTACATGATTCATACCAGTAATTCTAGAATATAAAAATCATGTTAATCCCTGAAAGTCTTTGAAGCTGTTTCTTCCTAAACTGAAGTACCTCAGCTGTACCCTGCCAATGAGAATTCGAGTAAAGACTGCATTTTCTGACATCGTTCCTGATCCTCACTCCTTCAGAGTCAAAGGTAGTAGCCACTATATGTTGTCACTGGGAAACTTTAATAACACGTCTATTTTGCCTTCAAGCAAAAACGGAAACAGAAGACAGGACTAAAAATATGTCTGAGTGTAACTTGGCTTTCTTCCTATTACCTTTTCTGGTCTATCTTTTTCTTTTTGCACTGTTGGGATTTCTTGGGGGAAAATGGCATACCAAATAGACATGAATGACTTGCCTTTTCACTGGTTCTGCTCTTCACCATCATAACCTTATTTCCAGGGTAAACTAGAGTAAGTCTGTTCTCCAAGTACTATTGAATTTACCACACCGATCATGAGATGGGGCTAAACCAGATGTGTAGCCTTTGAGCGCGCACAGATCATGATTTGATGTAGCTGATTATAGACTCCTGGTGTTGTGGCGACACCAGTCTGAACTATTTTGCCATGTAGGTTTTGACACCAGACTTATCCTGATTTAAGGCCTTCTGAAGTCAACAGCAGCTTTGATGTCACCTAAGTCATGTTCTCTGCTCCCATGTGAATTTCCTGGCTACTTTTTAAATACATTTTCTTTCAGAGTTTCTTGAAATACTTTCCACTTCCAGGTTGGTATGTAAAATTCTAAGGCTGTTTTTAAAGCCTGATTCTCAAAATAATAAACTCTCTTTTTGACTGCCAATATTTTTATGAGAGAAATGAAACTGCCGCTGCAGTTTCTAAGCTTTTGTAAGTAGCTGGTTTGGGGTCAGAGATGGCTGTGGCAGTGGGTGAAGCCTTTTTCCTGCTCCTCAGTCACAGAACCTTCTTACATGGAACACGCTCATTACTCCTGCTCCAAGACTGCCAGCTGTAAGGATACATATCCCTAATAATCCCTAAATATCCCTAAAGTCTGTAAGGATAATATCCCTAATAAAACAACAAATAGCTCATGATCTATAGCTGTCTAAAATCATATATGATAATTTCTCAGTTCCTTGAGAACAGAGGTGTCTTTGGAAAGACATTGGAGCATCTAAAAGACCTCTTCTTCCCTCCCCCAGCTAATTCTGAAAACTTCTTCAAGAATCCTGTTAAAAACAAATACTATTATTCTGAAATACGCCTTCCAAACATAAATGTTATTCAGAAAACACAGTGCAGATAATCTGCAACTGCTTAGTGAACTATAATTTTAGAATCAAGGAAGCAATTTAATTTATTTCAACTATTTATCCAGAATCTTGAGCATGTGCTCAGTCTTAGAACCTTTACCTGCATGATAGCTTTCTACCCTGTTCAACTCACTCAGACAACTCATTACTTTGAAGATGATCCTGCTGGAAAAGTAGATGCAAAGCTGGATAGAAGCCCAGCAGCTGAGATTTGTTCAAGATATCACCAAAATTCACTGTGAGTCACTTTGCCCAGCACGCAGACTGTTTCCAGGCAAGCTGCATGTTATGTAAGGCATTTGTAGACAGTGATGCTACCTGGTTATCCAATTTCAGTCACGATGTCAAGGCTTCATAGAGTGACACAGAGGTCTGTATACTGCTGGAAGCAGTATCTCAGGCTGATAGTCAAAGCATCATCTCACAGTACAGTTTTGACCCTGCTGTGATTTAGGATGTGCTAGTTGTACTTGACTTCTTGTCAGCATCCTGCTGTCTTAAAAGCAGAGGCAATACCATCTACTAGAAGACAGAGACACAGTGGTGACTGTACTGCTATAAGCTGCTCCAGTGAGGACTTGTCACTTCTTTTTCCAATGGTTTACTTTTGAAAAACACAGATGGGTGCTGTAACTGAGCCACTGATCTAAGTGTAGCAATGAGGTGGTGATAAAAGTCACTGTGAAGGCAGATGGACTAAAGGCTTTTGTGAATCTCTGAAAAAAAGACAGTGGGAAAGGAAAAGATGGGAAGGAAAGGAAGCCTGAAGCTGTAACTTCTTGTTTATCCTAGCTTGCCACAGCATGAGCTTGTGCCTGTCTTTTTAGCTGTCCCTCACAGATGCTCTGCTCCTGTCCCAGCTTAAACAGAGGAATTCTTTGTAATGAACTGATCTGAAAGGCATCTCCTTTTCCTCTTGAAATCAAGTTTGGGACACCTGAAAATTTTGCTCATTCAGGTCGTGGCTGGGGTTGTTTAGCCTGGAGAAGAGGAGGTTGAGAGGAGACCTCATTGCTCTCTACAAGTACCTGAAAGAAGGTTATAGAGAGGAGGGTAATGGCCTCTTCTCCCAAGTGACAGGGGACAGGACAAGAGGAAATGGCCTCAAGCTCCCCCAGGGGAGATTTAGGCTGGACGTTATGAAAAAAAAATTCACGGAAAGGGTCACTGGGCACTGGTAGAGGCTGTCCATGGAGCTAGTTGAGTCACCTTCCCTGGAGGTGTTTAAGGCATGAGTGGATGAGGTGCTGAGGGGTGTGGTTTGGTGTTTGATAGGAACAGTTAGACTCAATGATCTAGTGGGTCTCTTCCAACCTGGTTGTTCTATGATTCTATGAAATATGATTTGTGGTATCTATAGTCATGCAGACATATTCCAGGTCTGAAGGAAGAAGACAATGAATCATGCCACTATCTTTGAACTGGTAAGAAGTTTGGACACAACTATGGATAAGCTTTATTTAATCAGATCATAGCTGTGAACTATCTCCTCCACCACTCACACCTTCTGGCAGAAAATACCATGTGTGGATACTCTTAGCCTCACTAGAAAAACATCCTTAGTCAAGCTGATCCTCACAGGCTGCCAAAAGTATAAATTCTGCACTACCAAATGTAGAAATCCTACTCAGACTGAAAATGCAATTAATGGGGAAGCATCACAGACAGGGAGAAGAGAAGGTCAGCCAATAAGGACACCCCTGCTGGAAGGCTTCACTAACGCACCATTCATGTGCTCTTGAATATCCTGCTTTGACAGAAGCAAACACCACTTCGCAAGAACTGAGTTTACACTGATATTAAAGAGGAAGAAAAAAAGACCCAAGTTCTAATTTACATTTCAAACACTCATTTTGCTTTTTGAAATGGTTTTAATCTAATTTCCTAATGATGTTATAATTTATGAACCATGTCATTAAAAGACAACACTTTAGCTGTGGATGACATTGTTTATCCTCTGGGGGAACATTTGTTGCATTAAACATAATATAAATAGCCAAAGTGTTTATGAAAGGAGTACCCATTTTGTCTTCACATTCAAGATTTACTGGTTCAAATTTACAGATTGGTGTTACAAGTGTGAAAACAGTAGTTTACATGTCACATGATAGATCAGCCTGCTTTTATAGCAATGTATAAGCACAACAGTTGTGAATAAACTCTGGATTTACAACACTACTGAGGTCTTCTACAAAAGGATACATATAAAACTGTCATTTCCCTGGCTAAGCTGTCTGAAGTTAGAGAATTTTGACACAGAACATTGCTAAATCTAAAAAAGTGCTGGCTTTTCTGTCAACCGGGAGAGAGACAGGACATAGCCCTCAAAAGGGGAAAGCTTTCCTGGAACTGAATTTTAAGCATTCACTGTAATCCCTTGCCTTCAGCAGCAGCCACAAGTGGCAGTCTTAAGGGTGACTTTTTTCTCACTTGTCAGGTTGATGGAAGGAAAGATGTGAAGGAAGAGCTCTGTAAAAAGTGAGTTCCCTA
Organism: Piaya cayana; assembly: GCA_013389865.1. Taxonomy (NCBI): domain Eukaryota; kingdom Metazoa; phylum Chordata; class Aves; order Cuculiformes; family Coccyzidae; genus Piaya; species Piaya cayana. Next base: position 179,554 of record WAAB01003872.1, read on the forward strand.
GAAGCCTGCAGTGCCAATGAAATCATAAGAATGCTAATGTTTAAAGAAGCCTGAACATTTTGGAACAGAGCAGTGCATGGACTTTATCAATCTGATGTTTTAATGAGGAGAAAAGTGCCACCAGCAGTTTGCCAAGCCAAAATTTCTCTATTTCTAAGAATACCACTGACATATCCCTAGATACAATCAGTGAAACAGCTGCTCTGTTTCTGCTCTGCTGCTGCTTCTGCTAGAAACTAGGGCCATATTTTAAGACACGTAAAAATTGACATAAAAATAAATCAGGTAGCATTTGTAGGATTATATTTAAATCCGTGAAAGTCTATTTTGAACTCAAAACCAATAACCAGTGTAAGGTTTTTGGGCCTCTAATGAGGATTATCCAGAATTTAAGGGATTAATAATATAAATGGAATTCTGTAATCTGTTTCACCATCCAAATCATTACTTTGTCAACCAAAACTCTGTGAAACATGCCATCCAAAACATTATATAATTAGGTTATGTTTCCAGAGATAAGAAAAATATGGCATGCAGCTAAGCCATCTAAAGACTGAAAAAATAATTAAAGTTTCAATGGTGTTACCATTGCACTAAGCATTTCGGCACATAAAACACAACATATTCATATTTCTGAAAGCATTTCCAAGTAAAATTATATGAACACATCTGATCCTTGAACTATTTATCCCTTTGTTCACAGTCACAAATTTTATTCATTTTCACGGAATCATAGGATGGTTTGGAAGGGGTCTCTTAAGGTCATCTAGTTCAACACTCTGCCATGAGCAGAGGAACATCTTTAACTATATCAGGATGCTCAGATGCTTGCTCTGTTTATTCAGACTGTCTCCAAGTTTTGTGACATTTTCCAGTATTCATATCAATGTATGATAATTTTTTTTAAAAAAACAGTAAAATTTTAATGGCAAAGTACAAAGACCAAATATTTACAATTAAGTCTTTCCAGTCTTACTTCACAGGAAATAGAGAGAACACAAATGGCAAGTGGGAAACACGTCGTCAGCATCAGTTTCTGGTGAATTAAATATTGAGAAGTGACAGCCGTATGAGCAAACTGTCATTCCAGACAATTGCATTTTCATGCATTATGTATATTCTATGTATTTTGTAAGAAGTTCTTGTTTCAAAATGGTTTGTGTAGTCTGCAGAGCTTAGGGGGGCTGCTGACACTTTTAAAAAATCTTTAAAAATTACACTTTTACACTAGCTTAACAATACTGAAAAGTTGCCCAGTGGAGGAAGTTCCTTTCCAAAAAGTATTTTAAATCCCCAGCTTTTTTCATCAAGCCTCTTGGTTCTACTTTTGATAATGGGTATTCAGTGCTGAGACCCTTTGGACACCTCTGAACATCTAACTTGTAAACATAAAGTTGTATTGGTTCTGGCTGAGATAAAGTTAATTTTCATCATAGCAGGTCTCATAGTGCTTCGCTTTCCATTGGTAGCTAGAAAGGTGTTGATGACATCGGTGTTTTGGCTGCTGCCGAGCTGCGCTTGCACAGTTCCAATGACTCTAACATTCCCCATGTCCTCACCCCCAAGGGCCAAGAGGCTGGGAGTGGCCAAGATTTTTGGGAGGGGACATGGCCAGGACAGCTGACCCAAACTGACCAAAGGGATACTCCATATCTTATGGCATCTGCTCAGCAATAAAAGCTAAGAGATGTCGGAGGAGGTATCTCTTATTACAGTGCTTGCCTTCCAGAGCGACCAGCAGCCATACTGAAGCACCTGTTGAAACAAAGAATAAATCTCTTCTTTTCCTTTACTTCTGCTTGTGGCCTTCGCTTTTGCTTTATTAAACTGCCTTTACCTTGGTTCATGAGAATTTTTTTCATTTTGTTTCTGGTCCCCCATCTTGCAGAAGAGGAGAATTACAGAGTGGCATGGGGGGCACCTGGCATCCAGACAAGACAAACTCACCCTAAAGGAAGTCCACTCCCATCAATGCAGCTCTCCAAAACTGAGAATCAGAATTATCTCCAAATTTTCTAGAATTCCTTTCTCAAAACCAACATGCTTGCATTACCATTCATTAGAAGCACTACTAAAAACCCTGTGGTGAAATACAGTGGTGATTGCTGTAACAAGCTACTGGGCAGAAAAACATAGAGTTCAGAGTTTACATCCCACTCCAGAGTAGGACTTTTATAAAATAAATGACGTAAAATAGGGAGAATCAACTTAGAATAGGTAACGGAAAGGGAAAGAAGAATAGCCTCAATGGCATTCATTGGAATGAACGCAAACCCCATGCAAACCCCACTAAAATCAGAATCATAGAATCATCAGGTTGGAAAAGACCCACCAGATCATCGAGTCCAAACATTCCTATCAACACTAAACCATAGCCCTCAGTATCTCATCCACTCATCACTTAAACCCNCAAAACACATTAAGGGAAAACACCAGTTATACACATTGGCCTACAGCTGAGCACTTACTGTGCATCCTGTAAGCAGCACTAGTAGCCTTTCCTAGGTGCTCCCATAATCCTGGCAGAGTTCTTTTAACTACTGCACACATTTATTTAATGCACAAAATTTTATATAAAATCATTTCATATTGTCAAAGAATAACAGTATGTATTTCTCAGAAGCCTGAGTCCTGATTGGTAACACCTCCAGGAATAGTATTACTTACAGTTCTAGGAAAATTTTCTTTACTTCAGTGTATATTTTCATAATGATGTGAAACATGCAACAAATAGCATGATATCTAGGTCAAGTGTATCCAGGCAACTGTGTATGCTTAAGTATGAAATCTCTTTCAAAGTTAAAAGAAAATATGCAGGTGAAGAACTAGTCCCAAATCTCTGTAGGTAGGTTAAGGTATTTCTTATGCACAATACTCTGTAAAATAGTAAATTATTCATCCTTTCAATAACACTGCATCTTACCAATTAGAAACAGTAAGTAGATGGGATCCTTGATCAGACGCTATTTTTAGCACAGTAATAACAATGCTGGATTTCAAGGACACTGTAATTACACATACCCATCTTCTCTGTATCTTCTAAGCCAAATTTCCTGTGCTAATGAAGCTAACACTTGTATTTCTGTCAGCACAGCAGGCTCCAGAGTGAGTCAAAGATATCATTTATCCTCACCTTTCATACACTTTGAATCAAATCACCAACTTACATCCGTCCCTTTAAAACCAGCCTTGATGCAGCTTTCTCCCTGGTTCCGGATACTCAGATCTTTTCTAAAATTACCACTTTTCATATAAAAGTTCCCTAATCATCTGAACACTTCCTCCAGAACTTGTAAAGGAAAACCTCTTGTATTTGTTATTGTCACTTTCTTCTTGGCTAGCTGCAAGCCCCAATTTTACTCTTGACTACCACAAATTTCTCTGGTACCTGGAAGGTAGGGACCAAGCCCATTCATACATCTCAATGTTAGTTGTCCTCCAAGTGTTACTTCTGAGTACTTTCACTACTTTAACAACAATAAAAATCTCAGATGAAAAAAAGCAAATCTGGATCAATTCTTCACCATAGTCATGCGATAAGATGCTACATCATAACTTTCTCAACTTCCTATTTGCTTTTTCAAGGAAGAAATTTTCTTCTCTTTTCTCTTAAGAGCCCAGAGCCATAGGCTGTATATCCTGATTTGCATATCCAGTCATGACTAGGCTAGAAGTATTGATTACTGGAACTTGAAGTTATTGACAAAGGCACATCTTTTGAACACCTATGAAGTTACTATTAGGTGTGAGCCATTCCATGGAAGAGAGACCACAGACATAATCAAGAGATATACAAAAAGTGTTTGGAGAACTAGAATTTTCATTGCAAGTAATAATCAAAGGAATAAAAAAACCCACATAATTTTAAGATGCTATGACACTTTAGCTTCTCAGCTAAGTTTTAGCTTTCTTTTTTTTTGGTCTTGAGAACAAAGAAATCTGATGATACACTTTCTTCCTTACTGCTAGGCTTTACTACTGGAAAATTTTTTGTTTTTTTTTTCTAAGGAATCTTATGCAACTCTAGATGTTATGAAAAACAGAATTCAAATGAATGACTATGTGCTAAATGCTCACTGCAGTGAGATATGCAATTACAGATAGCTCTGATATCCCGTAAACAAATGTGCTCAAAGCAAAAGTGGTTCTGGCTCCAGCTGCACTATTTTGAAAACACGTTGCTGGTATATCACCTATATAAATGCTTTGACCATTAGAGTGGAAAGGGTGACACTTCGAATTGTGTTTGGATACAAAATCTAAAAAGCTTAAAAACTATTCATCAAAAGGAAGACACTTATCCGGAGCATAGGACACATTTATTTTGCATAAGTGCACCAGATGACAGGAGAAGTCTAAGCCATTTTACAAGTGATTTAATAGAAGAGACAGCACATATGATACACTCCATCTTTCCTAAGTCATATAAAGGAAAAGGCAAAAAACCACAAACAAAACTCCCCATAAACCTCTTTCTTCATTATTCATGAAGGCCATATATGGTGACTTACCTACAATATGTGGACCTTAATTTGATTTTTTTAAGTGTGTTCTCTTAGAAGCAGTCCCAATGGCACTGATCTTTTATAGTTTTTAGACATTTTATAATTCAAACAATGTTTGAGATGAAGTGCTGTCATTTCTGAGTCTTTATGAGATTAAAGTTTGGCTTTAAACATATGATTTTACTCTGCCAGTGATACATTTAAACCCCAAGAGAAGTCATATGACGGCATTGTGAAACCATATGGACAAAGATCAAGCCTGGGAAAGATGACACACTCTCAGTGCTTCAAGTTGGAGAATCAAAAACCCTTTTCAGAGTGAAGAAATAAAAGCTCACTTACAGCAGTCTTATAGAATACGGTGCTTAGTCCAAGTTATATCCTGGCAGCTGTCAAGCAGTTAACATTGATGAAAGTGCCTATAGAACCATAAAGCATTATTATTACGTAAGGCATGCCCAGAGTTCTTTTTACCTGTATAACATCATATACTAGAGCAGTTTGGATGTGAAATATTTCTACATCACTACAATAAATCATAGCTCACTAAAATGCCATAGCGCTGAAAGGAAGTGTTAGAATTACTGCCAATGCTAGTAGGACTAGAAATCAAAATCTGTCAGATGCTGTATGCTTAATATATCTGTCTTCTGCACCCATTTTAAATTGTAGAGAGCTCATCAGAAGCAATGAAACACCTCATTACAGATACTATTACTTAAACTGAAGACTACCAAACAGTAGAAAATTAGTCTTCTAAAGGTTTGATTACTTTAGAAAAGCAAGCACCAAAATAACGCATGTCTGCTTGTTCTAAAATGCAAAATGTCCTGTGCAGTATGTTACAAACACAAGATAGTTTGAAAATATTCTTTTAATGGACTATGTAATTATCACAATAGCCTAAGGTCACTTGATCAACTACAAAACCGAACCAAATAAGCTATAACAAGATGTGCTTATCTGTAACTTCTACTTGCATGTAAGGATAAAACTAATATTTCAACTAAAATCTACACAGCCAGATGATGCACGCTCTAATATTTGACCCATGTGGAAAGATTGAAGGAATTGGGGTTGTTTAGTCTACAGTAAAGAAAACTGAGGGGAGAAAAGATAACAGTCTTCAAATCAGCTGCACTGAAGAGGTGAACAAATTGTTCATGGCTAGGGAGGATAGTTGACCCTGTCCTGATTTTGCTTTTTTTCTTTTTTTAACACAGAGAAACTGTCCCTGTGCAAAGCCACAGTGATTCAATGTAGTTCTCAGCAGATTGTACTCAGTGTGCCTTTGTAAACAGTTTATTAAAACCTCCAAAATCTCCAAGAGAGTTATGAATAACAAAAGCAGAAAACCAAAGAGGTCAAACCAGATTTTTATGAATCTTCCCTTATTTTTATTGTGGGGATTCTTTCTTTTCACAGTACCAATACTACTGTTCATCTGCATTTGTTACTTTCAGTTTGATAGCCATGACATCAAATTCCGAGAAAAAAACCACATACTTCTTTCAGCATCAGGAAAAGATCCTTCATAAAAATGTGTTTTCATTGAATATGTTAAGTTTCCACCTCTTTTTGAGTTTTCCTCCTTAAGCATTGTTTTATCTTCTTCCAAAAAATTATTTAGCATCATCACCAATGTGCGTAAACTTCCCAAGATAATGCAAACCAGATCACGCCTCATCTTGTTGTTTTCCAACCTCTTCAATGCTACTAACCACTCATTTCGTTCTTCCTGCCGAGTACTCCCATCTTGTGCATGGATGAAACATTTTTATTTACTCTTCAATAAACAGGGAAGTCATCCTTGCAGACACCAACATTTTTATTGAGTGGAAGGGAATTTTTGAGAGCACTGTGGATAGTGTTTTTCTTCATACTTAAAACAGAACAGACCCTTCTGTATGAAGGAGTATGGCATTAAGGAGCCTCCCAGCCAGATCATCTTTTCTTGTCTTCCCAGCTCATTCCTTGTTGCTCAGCACCTCATGATTTCAACCAGTGTACTTCTCTGATTGAATTGCTCTGAGAAAACAGTCTCATCAACCAGTATTTGTTATCTTTCAGATTCAAGACTTAGAATTAGTTACAACTCCACCTTCTCCCATACTTCTGTCAACATTTACCTTGTGACTTGCACACATCTGGAGTATGAAAAATGTTCTGTCCCACATAGTTCTCTTCCTACTCACCCCAAAGTTACAAATATTACTGTCAGAGTGCTGAATAATTTTAACATAGCCTCATATACACTCCAAGGGGAACCTTTTCCTATTTTCATCATATTCCTCTGAACATCCCACAGTCTGTAATATTTCTTGTTTAGTGTAAGTACAATGTTTCCAACTTCAGAGCAGACAAATACTGAATAGGCAGCTATAATACAGGTAGATTGTAGTGATAAAGAGAGATGAACATGGCAAGTATTCATCTTCTGGTTATTGATATTTATGTGATTAAGTACACAGGTAGGATGCAAACGGTTTCTGTGAGTATTTACTTAGAATTTCTATTTTCTAACATATTTGTACAACAACACAGTCCTTTCAAAGTTTATACCTAACTACATCAATAAATCAGGGTATCTTTGGATTTTGTTATATTTCTGGAGTAAATCTTAACTCTGGAGCTAGTCAAACACCATTATTATGTGGTGATGCAATGCAAGGAAGGCAGTTGAATCATAATTTTAAGTTCTCAGTACCTTATCAAGCTGGCAAAGAAAATAAGCACATATTCAGTTAACCCTGAGTAAAGTCTTGTATTTACATACTTGCCGAAAGTGCACTGAGGAATAGAAGAATCTAGCTTTAAAGACAGTAAAGCTTTGGGCCTGCTTTGATATTCAAAGAATGTGAGTGTGAAATAAAACCAACCACAAAAAACAGAATCAAAAAAGTACTTTAACCAGCCATACACACATGAACTAATTTTGGTTCAGCACTAAGACAAACAGATCTATTTAACTACAGGGAATCTGGGTAACTGTCTTGAACCATGCCCTGAAGCCCCTTAGGCTCAGTGCTAAACAGTGAGTCTCCACTGGAAAGGCTTTGGTAAAGCCCTCAGTTTGATAAAATGCCAGCACATAGATTAGGTGCCAAAGTTAAGCCCTTGGATTAGTCCAGGCAGTTATTTGACTGAGGAGCTATAAACACAGGTATTTTGCACCTCCTGAGGAAAGGGCATCTACTTGTGCCAGTCATCAATTAAGCAAGATGATAATTTGGTATTTCCGCTCATGTGCTATGCAGTGTGGAATCAGTAATTACCACTCTGCTGTGCCTGTGAAATGATTTTAACTACAGTCACCCCATGAGAAATCTTGTTGCACTAATGTAGGCAGGATGTGGGGTAGAATGGAAAACAGCAAAGAAGTGACAACCCCAACAAAAAAAAAAAGTCTATAACAAACCTAATCAAAGGTGTGCAGTAGGGTATGTCTGTGGTACCTTTTAGTTTGGATCAAGATCCACTTTTGAAGTGGATCTTCCCAACACTCCCACTTACTGTGCTTTGATTCACCACACACAGAAGTCTTGGCATGCACAAACTAGGTTCCCACCAATTGAAAATAAACCAGAAGGTGTTCCAGGAGCAAGCCCAGCACTCTTCAACTGCTAGTGGGCATTTGTTCAGCTGGTCAGATCACCTGAAAAGCACACAGCCTGGATATTAACATGGGTTTATGCTCAGCTGAATCCTGAGTGTGTTCACATAAGCCACTGTCAGCCTCCTGCTTGCAGTCTCAGTATTTACTAGTAGTTTCTTTTTTCATATCTTGGCACTTGCGAGGCCACATATTTCACCATGTGCTACAATTTTCGCATTTTCCAGGGACTGTAGCAGCAATGCTACTTGCGACAGGCCCTGAATGCAAACAGGTTTTGAGAAGAGATGGTAACATGCCAATGGACAGGTAATTTGCTCAACTGGGATCCCTCTTCCATGTCTTGGTAGGCAGTGGCTTGAGGAAGATATCTGCATTTGATGAATTTGTTTGGTGCACCTTGTTATTGCTCAAAGCCAGCGGTGCCAACATGGGTGCTGGAATCATAGAATGTCAGAATGTCATGAGTTATGGGTGACTGACAAGGATCATCAAGTCCAACTCCTGTCCTGCATAGGACAACTCCAACATTCACCCCATATATCTGAGGATGTTGTTCAAATGCTCCTTGAGTATCTTGAGGATTGGCACCATGACTGCTTCCTTCGGGAGTCTGTTCCAGTGCTCCACCACACCCTGGGTGAAAAAACAGTGCCTTAGAGGCTTATTTTTCTATCCAGCACATTAAATACGGGGCCTTGGGCAACCTTATCTAATGGGAGATGTCCTTGCCTACCTCAGGGGAGTTGGAACTAGATGATCTTTGAGGTCCCTTCCGACCCAAACTATTCTACGACATGATGCTATGATATGCCAAAGAAGAAAGACCAACAATCCACTTTCAAAAACCTTTGAACTGCCAAGTAGAGGTAGGTGATTCTGCCACTCTGTTTGGCTCTCGTGAGACCTTACCAGCAGCAAAGATGGTCACACAAAGATGTAGCATATCAGTGCCCGTGTCTCTCGCTCTTCTGCTGGTCCTACAGGCAATATTTAACCTTTCAGTGCCTCAGTCAGCTGGCAAAGGGGATCATTCAGGTCGCTGTCATGCAGTGCCAGGCCTGGAGTAAGAACCCAGGAGCTTCCAGGCCTGGGGACTCGCAAAGGGGCAGCACAGACTCCCAGCACTGGTATTTTTCCTTAATGAAAAAGCTAAAAAAAGTCATAATCCAGTGGAATTTCTTCTAATACTCGAATAATCTTCACTTGACTGAGTGACAAATTCTTGGTCTCACGTGTAGGCTCTTAGGAAACGTGAAAAAAAAGGAATTGCATGAGGAGGAGCGTCTTAAAACCATGGGAAACGATGTAAATGACTTCTTTGGTAATTCCTCGCAAACACGAGCGGTAGCACCAGCCTAAAACAGCAGCTCTGGGCTGGCCAGGCTGTTTCGTGGTTTAACTGGTGGTGACTTATGACAGGAACGGTTGGACTCGATGATCTGGTGGGTCTCTTCCAACCTGGTGATTCTATGATTCTATGAAATTCTACGATTCTATGAAAGAAAAAATTCTACGATTCTATGAAAGCACAGGAAGGACACAGACCTGCTGGAGCCTGCAGGCCCCCAGAGATCATCACAGGGCTGGAACATGTTTCCTACGAGGACAGGCTGAGAGAGTTGGGGTTGTTCAGCCTGGAGAAGAGAAGGCTCTGGACCTCATAGCAGCCTTCCAATAGAAACATAGAAATATAGAATCACTAGGTTGGAAAGGACCCATTGGATCATCGAGTCCAACCATTCCTATCAAACACTAAACCACGTCCCTCAGGACCTCACTCACCTGTCTTTTAAACACCCCCAGGGAAGGTGACTCAACCACCTCCCTAAACCATTTTAAACCACTACAACTGTAAAAATCTTAAGCAGACATTATATCTTTGATAATGCATTCTTGCTATTGCACATATACTCATATGACAATACTCGAAGAGGGCCTATAGAAAAGACAGGGACAAACTTTTTCTAGCAAGGCCTGTTTTGACAGGAAAAGGAGTAATGGTTTTAAACTAAGGAATCATAGAATCACCAGGTTGGAATAGACCCACCGGATCATTGAGTCCAACCATTCCTATCAAACACTAAGCCATAGCCCTCAGTATCTTGTCCAACCGCACCTTAAACACCTCCAGGGAAGGCGAGTCAACCACCTCCCTGGGCAGCCTGTTCCACTGCCCAATGTCCCTTTCTGTGAAGAATTTTTTCTTAATGTCAAGCCCAAACCTCCCCTGGCGGAGCTTGAGGCCATTCCCTCTCGTCCTGTCCCCTGTCACTTGGGAGAAGAGCCCAGCTCCCCCCTCTCCACAACCTCCTTTCAGGTAGTTGTAGAGAGCAATAAAGTCTCCCCTCAGCCTCCTCTTCTCCAGGATAAACATCCTTGAGCCTGTAAGAGCCTGAACCTCCCCTGCCTCCTCCCGCCCCCCCCGCCCGCCCCGAGGCCGCTGGGTCCCGCGCATGCGCCGCAGCGACATGTCGGGCTGGGGGTGTCCGGCGCTGCTCGCAGCCCTCGCTGCCCTCTGCCTCCTGCCCGGGGGGCTCGGGAGGAGGGGACCCCGCGTCACGGACAAGGTGAGCCCAGAGCCGCTCCCGGCACGGGGTTTGGGAGTGGGGTGAGGTTGGGGAGCGACACACACACAAAAAAAAAAAAAGCAGCGACTTCGCCGTCTCTTACGTGTTTGCGTGGTTTGTCTCTGAACCCCGCCCGGCTGCGGGGAGAGAAGCCTCCGGGGGGACCTCGGAGCAGCCTCCGGTGCCCGGAGCGACACGGGGATGAACTCCCCGCGAGTCGTTTTGGAGTTTTGAGGAAGAGAGCGACTTTTTTTTTTTGGTTTTTTTTTTTTTTTTCGGGCCTAGGCAGCAGGAGGGAGCGATCCCCGCCCATCCGTGCGGCCGGGCGAGAGCTGGGACAGAAGGTGTCATAGTCGGATTAATATGTCGTCCCCAACGTGGAAAAGGAGCTCTTGAAACAGGCCCAGAGGAGCTGCGAAGGTGATGGCGAGGTCTGGAGCAGCTGTGCTGTGAGGACAGGCTGAGAGGGCTGGTGGGGAACAACAACCCTGAGCAGCTACAGACTGGGAGAGTCTGACTGGAGAGCTGCCAGGAGGAGAGGGACCTGGGGTGTTGGTTGACAGCGACTGAACATGAGCCAGCAGTGTGCCCAGGTGGCCAAGCAGGCCAATGGCATCCTGGCTTGTATCAGAAACGGTGTGACCAGCAGGCCCAGGGAGGTTCTTCTCCCTCTGTACTCGGCACTGGTGAGACCGCTCCTTGAATCCTGTGTGCAGTTCTGGGCCCCTCAGCACNTAGGCATTGGAATATGCTGCCCAGGGAGGTGGTTGATTCACCTTCCCTGGAGGTGTTTAAGGCACGAGTAGACGAGGTCCTGAGGGACATGGTTTAGTGTTTGATGGGAATGGTTGGACTTGATGATCTGATGGGTCCCTTCCAACCCGGTGATTCTGTGATTCTGGAGAAGGGAAGGCTCCGGGGAAACCTTGGGTTTTAACTTGGGTTTTAACTTGATGTTAAACTGAAGGAAGGTTGTGTCAGTATTGCAGGTGTGCTTCTGGGCAGCATACAGTGGGCATGGAGCTGTTGGAACGGGACCAGAGGAGGCTACAAAGACGATGTGAGGGCTGGAGCATCTCCCCTATGAGGACAGGCTGAGAGAGTTGGGGTTGTTCAGCCTGGAGAAGAGAAGGCTCCAAGGAGACCTTACAGTGACCTTCCAGTTCCTGAAGGGGCTACAAGAAAGCTGAGGAGGGGCTGTTCACAAAGGCTTCTAGTGATACAATGAGGGGGATTTACTTTAGATTGTAAGGCGGAAGATTTAGATGAGTCATTAGGAAGAAATAGCTCCTGATGAGGGTGGTGAGACCCCGGCCCCGGTTGCCCAGGGAAGCTGTGGCTGCCCCATTCCTGGAGGTCTTCACAGCCAGGTTGGATGGGGCCTTGGACAGCCTGGTGTGGTGGGAGGTGTCCCTGCCCATGGCAGGGGGTTGGAACTGGGTGGTCTAAGAGGTCCCTTCCAACCCAAACCATTCTGTGATTCTGTGCCCCCTTTCTATACACCCCCTCAGACTTTGGGCCAGCTGAGGAATAGCTACTTCCAGACTCACTGTTCCTCCCTGGCTGTCACCACAGGCAGCTGGGGAATGTGTGGCCATGTCCGCACTGTCTGAGAAGTTCAGTGCGCACAGCTGTTGTGCTGTAGCCCCAGCAGGAAGAACTCGTCGTTTTTATGTCATATACTTCTCATGCAGTGGTCACTGGGCAATGGAAGCGGCCAGCTGTTATTTTAATGAGGAATACTCAGCATAACAGGTGTCAAACAGCAAAAACTCTTATCCAGCAGCAGGGTAGAGCAGTACACTGTCTTTTTGATAGTTTGCTTCGTTTTTTGTTTTTTTTTTAAATGATGTTGTTGTAGGTAAGTGAATGTTGCCCCAAATAATTGCTGCACTGTTTGCTATTAAAGCAAAACAAGACTAATCCCACATCACCCTGGTCTTAGTTTGAATGACAGCAAGATCACAGAACAGTTTGGGTTGGATGGGGCCTTAAAGTCCGTCCAACCCCCTGCCATGAGCAGGGACACCTCCCACTGAATCAAGTTGCTCAAAGCCCCATCCAGCCTGGCCTTGAACACCTCCAGGGATGGGGCGGCCATGACTTCTCTGGGCAACCTGTGCCAGTGCCTCATCACCCTTATGAGTAACAAATTTGTTCCTAATATTCAATCTAAATATAAAGATGGAACATAAGTTCTGCCTTCAGTGTTACTGTGTTGCTCCATGTGTGGGTGATGCTCTGAGGCTGAACGACAACTGTAAATCTTCCTTTTGTTGAGGCTGAACTTTGTTAAGTGACTACAAAGGTAGAAAAGGGGGTAAACATCAGACTTCCTTGCAGAACAAGAAGAGGTCTTCCCCCTCTTTGCTTAAACTTGTGTTGTAATGAGCTGCCATTTTACGGCCACCTGATTTCCTGCTCCCTCATCGTTGCTGCCCGCCGTAGGCTTCGGCATCTGTTGTGGGTTAAAACTACCCTGACTACATTGAACTACTGAGCGTGCTGCCAGCGTGGCTCAGTGTTGCAGATCTGTTTCACTGAGCAAATGGGGTTTGTGCCAGAAGCGCATGCAGTAATTACACATGGCACTGTCCAAGAGACGGACTCGTGGGCCATGCTGCCTGGCAGTGGGATGAGGATGCACCTGCTTATTGCAACACACTGATATCTCTTTCCAAAGCGACATCTCTTTCCAAAGTCTTCTGGCTGATGCAGGAGGTGAGATGTCTGCTGTAGCGTTGGATAATGTAGGGATTAGATGTTTCTGCCACCAGGTACCCCTCTGCTTTCACTCAAGAGTGAGTACTTTGTTCCTGGGGAAAGATGACTGGATTCATGAAAGCACAACAGGGCAGAGCAGGTACAGAGTTGCTTTGTCTGGCACAGCCCCAGCTTCCAAAGCAACAGGCTGTGCCTTTGTTTCTGAACTTTGTTGCCACCGTTGTCTACAATTGTCTGCAGTCTCATTGCCATGGACTTCTAGTCCACTCATTTGGGATTTTTTGGGGTGCAAATCTCATACTTTTCAGCCTACAAATCATCTTCTCACAATATCTTTCAGTTTAATTATGCATAAAGTGCTTTCCTTCTTCAGGCCTTTTGCCTAGGATTTAATTCTGTCCCCTTTTCTTATTCCACGTTGCAGGATGTAGAGAATTGCAGCTGCCGATTCTTCTTGTCCAAGCCACTCCTAACTTTACAGAACTCATCAAATCACATCAGTTTTGTCTCTTCCACCTTGCGTAGTTTTATTTAATCTTCCTATGAAAGGTATTCCAGATCTCTTGAGCACCTGTGCTGCCCTTTTCTCCGACTTGTTTTAGGTTGGTTTAACCAATCTGCAGTAGAGAAGCCAGAATTACATGCAGTGCTCTGTATATGAACAACACTGAGAGGAGACCTCATTGCTCTCTACAACTACCTGAAGGGAGGTTGTGGAGAGGAGGGAGCTGGGCTCTTCTCCCAAGGGACAGGGGATAGAACAAGAGGGAATGGCCTCAAGCTCCGCCAGGGGAGATTTAGGCTAGAGATTAGGAGGAAGTTTTTTATGGAAAGGGTCATTAGGCATTGGAATATGCTGCCCAGGGAGGTGGTTGATTCGCCTTCCCTGGAGGTGTTTAAGGCATGAGTAGACGGGGTCCTGAGGGACATGGTTTAGGGTTTGGTGGGAATGGTTGGACTCGATGATATGATGGGTCTCTTCCAACCCGGTGATTCTGTGATTCTGTGAACACACTGCAGACGTATACTGTCACATAGTGATGCCTGTCTCTTGTCCGTATGCATCTTTAAGAATTTCTAACATCCATTTTCCTTCTCTGATCTTCACAAGCCCAGAGCCAGACTTTCCATCAGCCTGCTCAAGGTGACTCCAGGTGTCTTTTCTGAGTGGTAGCTCATTTAGGACTACTTGTTGTACCTGTATAGTCTCTTCCATGTGTAGTATTTTGCATGTAACAGGAGTTCATTTGTCATTGTATTACCTAGTCTGTAGGAACCATGAGATCTTTCTTTCACAGTCAGCCTCCCTCCTGCCCCCGAAAACTTCAGAACTGAGTAATAGCAAACTGATGCCCCACTGGAATGCGCTCCCAGCTTCCACATATCTAGAACTCGGGAACTTTTGAAGATCATTAATAGCTTTTGACACACTTTCCTCCATAAATTCTCAAAGTGCTTTCTAAACCCTTGTGAAGCTGTGAGATTTGCGTTGTTCCTGCATACTTTCAATCAAAAATGCAACCAACTGTTCCGATATAAAGGATATCAATGAGAAGTCCAAAGTCTGTCCCTTGATTTTCTAATTGTTTGAGATATCAAAAACTAATAGAAGCCTTCAGGAAGGGGGAGATGCCTCAGAATACAGAACCTGATGGAAGCCTGAGTATAAGTACACACGTGCATCAGGTACCTGAGGAGTCCTACATGGTTGCTACTGCCAGCTGAGTACTCTTGTCCCTTTTTTTCATTTTGATACACATCATCTTGTGTACCTTACATATGGATCTGTTCTTGAGAACCAACTGCTCTTACTGGTGAACTCTTTTTTTTCTTTTCAGTCTTGAAATGGTTACTGCAAATTGTAAATAAGATTAATATTTATACAAATAAGACTGAAGATGTATAGTATTTACTTTCTTTAAGAGTTTTTGGTGAAGAGTCTGGCCAGATGTTTTGAGATTCGAGACTGCTGCATTGACCAGCTCACTAGTGTCTACATGGTTATTGATTTCCCAGAAAACTGAAGGAAATGCGCTTAAGACAAGAAGTTGCATCTAGTGTAGAAGTTGCATCTAGTGCTACCAGATATTTTGATATTTTGATTTCCTAGCCAGAAATATGTACGGATGTGCTGTGTGGCACATAATGAGGAAGTACAGAGCTTTCCAAAACTCACCAGGAGTGTAGGACAGATGTGTGGGGTGCTAAAAGGAAGGCAGACACTTACTGTTTCTTCACTAATGCAGAATAAGCTGAAACGACACTCTTGGGAAGTACTAGTCTTGCTGCTTAGGTGAGCAGCTCTGCCACAAATAAAGCTTTCCTCTTGGATTAGCTTTGCAGTATCTGACAGACTTGTCTCCATTGTGCTCTGTGCAAGTATTTGATGTTACTTCTATCTGAGTAGCCCGGACTGTGTTCTTTGTTTCAGACACTGCTTCTACTAGGACAGCATTTCCAGGCAAAATAGGGTGCATTTAGAAAATGCAGGCAGGCAGTACCCCTCAGCTAGATATGCTTGGCAGCAAATTTCAGAGAAGTGTGTGTATAAAAACGTTTAGAAGTTAGTGAAAGTGTGCTGTTAATACATTGGGAGCCACACGTCTAAGAAGTATGTTATTTGGTGCCAAGGAAATGAATGAAGTGTATCAAAAGGAATTTTATTTTCTTTATAGAGCTTTTATTGCATTAGCCAAAAGTTCAGCAGTCAAAACCACATGGAAGATCAAGAAACAGTAGAAATGTTTAGTAGGAGAGCGTGAAAGAGGCATTCACGTTGGAGAGACTGTGGTCATTTATTATCATCATTGGAGTAATTTCTTAGTGTTGCAGACAAGAAATATTTGGTCGAGTGCCACAAGGAACAGCAAATACCACATCATAGCAGTACACATTTCTGTTTCCTAGAAGTAGTAATAGTCTTTATGTAACTTTTTCAGAACTTCAAAATCCCTCATTTCCTGACAGCTGTTCCTGTTTTCAATAATTGTTGGAACATTTTTGCACGTTCAAATAATGCATTCATATATTCTGAACTGTATTAATGTCCTTTATAGCTCATTTGCCTTTTTGAAGTTGCTTTCCAGCAACGTTTACATTGAAGATTTTAGGCAATCAGCTGAACAGTGTAGCCTGGTTATTCTTTATTAGATTTGAGTTCATATCTAGGAAGTGACTGCTTGCTTGAGGCATGGGATTTTCTTTCCACTTCTGCCTGTACTTAATCACATATCACTAATCCCTAGAGCGGTGAAGATGATGAGTGGAGAGCAAACTATTGTGGGGAGTGTCAGTACTGTAGTTTCTTGTTATTGTTCATCACACAGCAACAGCATCAGTGCTCTACCTTACTTTCAGTTTTCAGTTTTTCTTAAGGCTTTAAGGAAATGTGTGTCTGGGAGAAATCTTCTTGAATGCTTGAATCTTCAAACTTGTGATGCAGCAGTCTCATTGAGCCCTTAAGAGCAATAAGAATCAAAATGAAAAGTTGCCAGTTCTCAAATAGCTTTCTGCATAATCTGATTTTAGTAGCTCTGAAAGGATTTTTCTGGAACAGCACCTTCAGGAATTCAGACTACTACTAACAGAGACCAGCCAGAAGCAGTTTCTTAACACCTTACACTTTCAGAAGTTTGGCTGTTTGTTGTGCTCTTGTTTGCATCACTTTTATTCTTTTCACACAAATATTCAGGTGTTCTTTGATGTGAAGATTGGAGACAAAGACGTTGGCAGAATTGTAATCGGATTGTTTGGAAAAGTTGTCCCAAAGACTGTGGAGAACTTCATTGTGCTGGCAACTGGAGAAGTACGTTTTCTGTTTTCTTACACTGTGCACTCAAGTTTGGATTGGGAAACGAATATTTTTTTAATGCTGTTTTGGTTGTGATCTGTCAATGTTGATTCAGTGGAGCCTGTGCAAGGGTTCCATCCCCAAGACTGGGCAGTGCTGTATCTCCTCAGGTCCCTGGGCCTTGGTTCATAAGATGAAATTATGACATGATGGATGTCACCACCTCAGTCTGTCCCTGACATGCTGATCTAGCATGTGGAGTTACCGTGATCAGGTACCAGTCCAATAAAGACCATGGCTTTGATCACCTGAGTAATACCTGTTTTGTAGCAGTGCAGCCCAGCTGCATTCACCTGCATCTCAGTTCAGTTTGTCTCCTGCCAGTGCTTGTCTCCAGTGGTAGTATAGTCTGTGAAACCTGGCCCTTCACCTCGTGTATTTCCATATGACTGTATAGAACTGGATATTTTATTCATTTAAAGAATTATTTCGTCTTCTTAGAGAGGATATGGATACAAAGGAAGTAAATTTCATCGTGTGATCAAAGACTTCATGATTCAAGGAGGAGACTTTACAGCTGGAGATGGATCAGGAGGTAACATGCTTAGTGTTTTCCAGGTTCCCTTTTCATTATCTGAATATCTGCTGAAAAGATGGGCGAGCAGCGTATTGTCTCATTCTTTCAGCCCACATAAATGAAAAAAACCCAACCCACAAGTATTTGGTTTAGATCATCTAGTACTTTTCCAATCGTCTCGAAACATAAGTTGCAATTATTTGGATTGCTGATTACAAGTATGTGTAGAGCTTCCTTTGTCATGAATTCCTGCAGGTAGCTCTTTTCTTTCTGTGACTGTCACTATTCAAAAATCTTGGCTTTGCTTTGGCGGGCTGCAGCCATGTGACCAGCTGAGCTGCTTCTACTGTCCCCAAAAGATGCTCATCTCCACCTTTCCACTGCTCTGACTTTGCGACAGCTCTTTCTCCAATGCACTTGCTGATTGCATGTGTACATGAACCTATTCAAGTCACCCAGTGGAAAACTAGTTCATGATGAAACAGTGAAAGTGCATAGAGGGAAGGCAGGTAGGGAAGGAGTAGGCTGATGTCTCTGCCCTCGGCGCAGCCATTTCTGTGGAACCTTCTGAAAGGTTTCCAGTGGGAGGGAAATTCAAAGCAGGGGCAGAGAAATTAGAACGTGAGAGTCACACAATGGCCTCTTTCCTTTCTTCTCTTACTAAGTTTAAAGCCATGAACTCATTGGTAGTGTGAGTAGTGGCTGGGTGTATCCCTTCTTTCTTCTTCCTCATTAGGAGGAAGTTTTTTACAGAAAGGGTCATTATGCATTGGAATATGCTGCCCAGGGAGGTGGTCGATTCACCTTCCCTAGGGGTGTTTAAGGCACGAGTAGACAAGGTCCTGAGGGACATGGTTTAGTGTTTGATGGGAATGTTTGGACTCGATGATCCGATGGGTCTCTTCCAACCCGGTGATTCTGTGATTCTGTGATTCTCCCTCCTGAACATCCAGAAGACCAGTTCAGTCCACAAAGGAGGGCAGTCCCAGTGCACAGCTCTTGTATTGCATGCATTCTGGCTTCTGATTTCTTCTCTTCCTTTACATGCACATTCTTCACGTGCTACGATTTGTGCTGCCTGCACTCAGTGTTAGCGATCTCCCTGCTGAGACAGAGTGGAAAACACACATTCCTATTCCTTGCAGCGAACAATGGGGAAGGCTAAAATACCAAAGGCACAGTTCTATAGCATTAAAGGTAGGCAGTGTTTGTTTGCCTGCTAATTCTGTTTATTGGGATAGTATCTGGTGGTGTGTGGGGAGCAGTGTCCCCAGTGTGCTAGGCATAAAGAATGAGACAGACAGCCTTCTCTTTTCAAAGTGGTGGTGGTGGGTTAAACATGACTCGAGTGTTTTCTTTTATGAACTGTTTTAGAAGCATCAAAATCCTGATGTACAAATCCATACCAGGTCCTCTAGGCTGACTTCCATTTGGTCTTTGTATATATGCAACCGTGTCTAAAGCGACTTCTTATTAGGAGGAAAAAGTTGTAGAAATAAAGACTAAAATGTCACAAAACACAGCAGCCTTATTTTGAGTGGCCATAATTATGTAACTTAAAACTGTTGAAGTACAATCATTGTTTAGCAGTAAATGTTAACTGGACCCTTGAAGGTACAGAGCTTGCTTGTTAAATTCAGAGGATAAAGCATCATCAGCTTTAAATATTCTCTCCCTATATGTGGTGGTTTAGCTTATCTTTTTCTTTACACGCAGAGTCCTTTTGGTTATGGAATCACTGATGATGGAACAGTGACATTGCTGTGCTTACTCATACAATGAATCTTCAAGTCCTGAATTTATACTTTGTTTTTCCCTTTTTTTAACAAAAAGGGATTTTTTTAATTTGATTTTTTCCCCCCAAGTCTGCTTTTATTTTCCATCATAGGAAGAAGCATCTATGGAGAAAGGTTTCCAGATGAGAACTTCAAGCTCAAACACTATGGCATTGGATGGGTTAGCATGGCTAATTCTGGCCCAGACACCAATGGATCCCAGTTCTTCATCAGTGTGACAAAGCCTTCCTGGTTAGATGGAAAACATGTCGTATTTGGCAAAGTCCTTGATGGAATGGTGAGCTAAAAGTAGTAGATTAACATATGAAAATCTGAATAAATTCTGTTGCATTCTAGCTGTATTACCATAACTTACACCATTGCAAAACGGTTTTGCGTTTAAAACGGTTTTGCGTTTAAAACGGTTTTGTGTTTATCTAATATGTACGTGGTAGAAAACAGTTGTGAAGACCCAGGAGCTGAAATAGCAAATAGTGACTGCAGAAATGGAAACTTAAATCATACCTTTGGCTTTCACAGCTCTTGTTTCATACCACGAGCCATGGAAATAAACACCGACACCTTTACAGATCAGAGATTGGGGGAGTTCAGGTCCCCCTTTCACTAATGCTGTTAGTCAGGAAATAATTGTATTACTACAAGCTAAAATCTGATTTTGTAGCATGTGTTAGTTACAGATAACACTTTCACTGTTAAGAGTTTTTTAGAAACATGTGAATGTAAAGCACACAAACATATTTAGATCTCCTTAAAAAGAAGAAAAAAATCTAGTTAATTGCCTCAGCCTGTACACAGCTGCAAAACTGATCAAAGGCCAAAAAGAATTTAAGTTTAAAAATGCTACTTCCATCTTTTAGTAGTCTGCTTTTCCTTTTAAGTTGTTCCATTTCATCTGTGTTCTGAAATGAATGGGGAAACATGAACTGCTGCACTGACCAGTTCTTTGAGGAGCTTGAAAATTTCATCGGAATGGTTACCTCCAATTCCCACATTCCTACGGAATTCAGTTATCACGAGCTACAGTAGTAGCAGAAGATTTTTGGAGAGACTTAGACTGAGTCAGTGTTCCTAACTCAATTTTGTCCTTTAAAGATAGTACTTTAATTAGTTGCCCAGCATTAGGCTGCTGGTAGTTTACCTGCTCCTGTCTGACTGGAATGCTTGGTGTCATGACCCAGCCTGGACAGCCCAGGAGTCACCAGGGTAAAACTCTGGATCTTGCCCTAGAATTTATGCATGCAGTACCCACCAGGCTAGATGAAGGAAAAATGATGCCAAATGATTTGTCCAAAAAGGAATTTATTTGTACAGGCATCCTTAGAGATAAGATTGGCTGCTGAATCTGTGTTAAGGGAAAAGAAAGAGGAAAAGGAGGAGAGGAAAAGTGCAAGGACACCACCCGGGCTTTTTCCCAGGATGGCAGGTACACAAATGGCCCCTCTGATAGAGTATTATTTACAGGTTTTGGTGGGCCTGCACTTTGCCTCTTCTAGGGTAGTTCTGGATCTGAGTTTGCACCAGTTTAGGGGAGCTCTGGGCTCTGAGGTACCGTTCTGCCCCTGCTTTTCCCACCAGCAAGGTTGCAGCACGACCTCTCCGGGCAGCAGGCAGAGCTGGGCAGCTTGTGAGACTGAGATAAAGTGCTGAAGGACGTGGCCTCTGCTGCAGTCTCAAACATGACTTAAGGCAGCCAGAAGTGTGTGCAGAGTGACAAAGCTGGTGAAGGGGCTGGAGAACAGGCCTTATGAGGAATGGCTGAGAGAGCTGGGGGTGTTCATCCTGGAGAAGAGGCGGCTGAGGGGAGACCTCATTGCTCTCTACAACTACTTGAAAGGAGGTTGTGGAGAGGAGGGAGCTGGGCTCCTCTCCTAAGGGACAGGGGACAGGAGGAGAGGGAATGGCCTCAAGCTCTGCCAGGGTTGGTTCAGGCTCGACGTAAGGAAAAAATGCTTCACGGAAGGGGTCGTTAGGCCCTGGAACAGGCTGCCCAAGGAGGTGGTTGACTCATCTTCCCTAGAGGTGTTTAAGGGACAGGTGGATGCAGCACTGAGGGGCATTGTTTAGTGATTGGTGGGAATGGTTGGACTCGTTGATCTGGTGGGTCTCTTCCAACCTGGTGATCCTATGATTCTATGAAATGATTTAAGGCAGCCAAAAAGAATCACTTTTACACATGATACTACACTTAAAATCGGTGCATGTGGTACACTTAAGGTAAAAGCAGTCATCAGATTTCTTGAAGCACAGTTATGTTGCATGATTAGAAAAATAACTACTGCACATCATTTGTGATCTCTGCATACACGTTCTGCTCATGGGCTATGGGTGGTCCCTCTACGTGTTAGGTTGATGAACTGAAAGGTTATTTTCAGTTGCCCCATCATATTTTTGTTGACTGGAAGCTTTTATAGAACGACAAACGGCCTTCCATGTGCCTGTCAAGTGTGTGTGCATTGCAGAGTGCTAATGTGGCAAGAAAAAAAAGTGGGAAATCAACAGGGTAAAAGTCCTTGTTTAATGAATAGCAATGTTAGGAGCACTTCGGCTGTTAACCTGATGCCAGACTTGAGCTACTGGAGTTGCCTGGGCTAAACTGAAGTGTCTTTTTTTTTTTCTTATAACAGTCTGTGGTGCACTCGATTGAACTCCAGCAGACGGATGAACATGACCAGCCTCTTCAAGACTGCGTGATTGTGAACAGCGGCAAAATAGCTGTAAAAGAGCCTTTTGTAGTTGAAGTTGATGACTGGTAAGACCAACCATCAGAATGGAAAGTAAAACTTAATAACTTCTCTGTAAGGCCTGTTTTTTTGACTGATCCCAACTATCCATTGAGTTTTCTTCTTAAAACTGAGGCTGGAAGCATCGAATGGTTTGGGTTGGAAGGGACCTCAAAGCCCATCCAGTCCCACTCTATGCCATAGGGAGGGACAACTCCCACTGGATCAGGCTGCTCAAAGCTCCATCCAACCTGGCCCTGAACACCTCCAGGGATGGGGCAGCTACAGCTTCTCTGCGCAACCTGAGCCAGGGCCTCTCCAACCTCACAGGAAAACATTTCTTCATTATGTCTTCTCTAAATCGCCCCTCTTTCAGCTTCAAACTATTGCCCCTTGTCCTGTCTCTGCGCTCCCTGATTTAAGTATTTACACAATACTTATCATTTGCTAAATACATGAAACATGACTGTTTGTATAACGACTTGGAGCTGTCACTTATTGAAGTACAAGCACATTCAACTAAATACTAGGCCTTGTAGAAAGTCTTCAATGATAAAGTTTAGAATTACTTCCATTTCTTCAATGTTTAAAATACTTTAATTTTGTTAGCTTTGGAAATTTTTGCAATATTTCTTTCTATGTTTTCAACTGAAAATGTTGTTTTCAACTGAAAATGTTATTTTCTGTACAAATACCAGCATTTAAAAAAAAAATAAAAAACCCAACACTGAAGTGTTTTGAATAAATAAACTGATTTCAAATAAATACTTTATGAAAAGTGGTTTTTATTCCTCTCTTGCCACTGGCCTTTTTTCTTACCTCAGCTGATTCTGCAAAATATGCAGGGGGGGCTGCTTTCCAGGAAATGAGATTGTAAGGTGAGGAAGGGTGGTAGATTTCTCTAATCTTGAAGTGTTGGATAAAGTACCTGCTGTCCTTTGAAAAAACAGAGTACTGGGATGCAGCCCCGTAATTAAGAAAAGGCAGCTCTGTTATTAAATAAGATCATCAGTAACTGATTAAAACAGGAGAGTCCCTATTTCACAGCACAGTGGATTTTGTAACATTTAGCTATTTATGATAAAGCTCATATGCTTTTTTTCTTGCAGTTTTACTGTATGGCAGAGATGCAAGTTGAGCTTCATTATTCTTGTTATGCTTCTTAAGTAACTCTTAGGCTGATGACTCGCATAAGACGAGTTGCTATGAGTTTAACATAGTTACATTACCCCACAGGATAAATGTGTAGACTTTTTTTTTCTTCTCTCAAGTTTCCAGTGGCTTATAACTAAAGACAGAAGAACTGATGCCAAGATCTGATAAGGGATCTGTCGATCTGCACAGCAGACAGCACAGCGTTTATCTCTGTGGTGACTAGTTTCCAGAAGGATGTCCTGGAGCCCGTGTGAGGCATCCAGACTCTGAGTGGCGCAGGGGAAGGGGGAGCACAGCACAGAGCTTGCAGGTACCTACTGGCACACCTGTTGAGAGCTAACAGGAAAATGCTGTGGGCGGGGATCTACCTCAGGTCCTCCCAGCACATTTGTGGCTGCAGGGTTGCTTCTGCGGCTGCTTAATCCACATTCCTGGGGCCTCCTTAGGGTAAACAACATCATATTCCTTCAGAAACCCGTGAAACGATTTTTCTCCTCTTTAAAGCAGAGCTAGAGGAAAACTCATTGAGGACTCTACATTTGCCTGGTATTAGGCAATCAGACTTCCATTTTAACCCTGTTAATTTTGCTGTATACTAACTGTTTAAAATAATTTTTTTCTGAAAAGCAGCACTGGGAAGCAGTGTTACAAAGCAAGAGTGAGAATTCTTCAGCTCTCTCACCCAAATAGCTTCCTGCTGGCAGCTGAAAGCTTTCCTGGAGGTTGATCCTGTAGACAGTGGAGAGAGTTCTGCTACCTAAACAAGTGCTGCAGCCGCAGACCAACCTTTTATACCAATCCCAAGTCCCAGTGACTTGCTGGCTGTTTGCACTGAATTCTCTTANAATGGTTTGGGTTGGAAGGGACCTCAAAGCCCATCCAGTCCCACTCTATGCCATAGGGAGGGACAACTCCCACTGGATCAGGCTGCTCAAAGCTCCATCCAACCTGGCCCTGAACACCTCCAGGGATGGGGCAGCTACAGCTTCTCTGCGCAACCTGAGCCAGGGCCTCTCCAACCTCACAGGAAAACATTTCTTCATTATGTCTTCTCTAAATCGCCCCTCTTTCAGCTTCAAACTATTGCCCCTTGTCCTGTCTCTGCGCTCCCTGATTTAAGTATTTACACAATACTTATCATTTGCTAAATACATGAAACATGACTGTTTGTATAACGACTTGGAGCTGTCACTTATTGAAGTACAAGCACATTCAACTAAATACTAGGCCTTGTAGAAAGTCTTCAATGATAAAGTTTAGAATTACTTCCATTTCTTCAATGTTTAAAATACTTTAATTTTGTTAGCTTTGGAAATTTTTGCAATATTTCTTTCTATGTTTTCAACTGAAAATGTTGTTTTCAACTGAAAATGTTATTTTCTGTACAAATACCAGCATTTAAAAAAAAAATAAAAAACCCAACACTGAAGTGTTTTGAATAAATAAACTGATTTCAAATAAATACTTTATGAAAAGTGGTTTTTATTCCTCTCTTGCCACTGGCCTTTTTTCTTACCTCAGCTGATTCTGCAAAATATGCAGGGGGGGCTGCTTTCCAGGAAATGAGATTGTAAGGTGAGGAAGGGTGGTAGATTTCTCTAATCTTGAAGTGTTGGATAAAGTACCTGCTGTCCTTTGAAAAAACAGAGTACTGGGATGCAGCCCCGTAATTAAGAAAAGGCAGCTCTGTTATTAAATAAGATCATCAGTAACTGATTAAAACAGGAGAGTCCCTATTTCACAGCACAGTGGATTTTGTAACATTTAGCTATTTATGATAAAGCTCATATGCTTTTTTTCTTGCAGTTTTACTGTATGGCAGAGATGCAAGTTGAGCTTCATTATTCTTGTTATGCTTCTTAAGTAACTCTTAGGCTGATGACTCGCATAAGACGAGTTGCTATGAGTTTAACATAGTTACATTACCCCACAGGATAAATGTGTAGACTTTTTTTTTCTTCTCTCAAGTTTCCAGTGGCTTATAACTAAAGACAGAAGAACTGATGCCAAGATCTGATAAGGGATCTGTCGATCTGCACAGCAGACAGCACAGCGTTTATCTCTGTGGTGACTAGTTTCCAGAAGGATGTCCTGGAGCCCGTGTGAGGCATCCAGACTCTGAGTGGCGCAGGGGAAGGGGGAGCACAGCACAGAGCTTGCAGGTACCTACTGGCACACCTGTTGAGAGCTAACAGGAAAATGCTGTGGGCGGGGATCTACCTCAGGTCCTCCCAGCACATTTGTGGCTGCAGGGTTGCTTCTGCGGCTGCTTAATCCACATTCCTGGGGCCTCCTTAGGGTAAACAACATCATATTCCTTCAGAAACCCGTGAAACGATTTTTCTCCTCTTTAAAGCAGAGCTAGAGGAAAACTCATTGAGGACTCTACATTTGCCTGGTATTAGGCAATCAGACTTCCATTTTAACCCTGTTAATTTTGCTGTATACTAACTGTTTAAAATAATTTTTTTCTGAAAAGCAGCACTGGGAAGCAGTGTTACAAAGCAAGAGTGAGAATTCTTCAGCTCTCTCACCCAAATAGCTTCCTGCTGGCAGCTGAAAGCTTTCCTGGAGGTTGATCCTGTAGACAGTGGAGAGAGTTCTGCTACCTAAACAAGTGCTGCAGCCGCAGACCAACCTTTTATACCAATCCCAAGTCCCAGTGACTTGCTGGCTGTTTGCACTGAATTCTCTTACCCCAACATGCGCTTCTATAAGCCTCGTGTGTTCAGGTACCACAGGGCTGAGAACATCATATGAGCTGGTAGGTGGCCCAGATATTTTATCATGTATTGAGTGGATGACACAAGCTCAGAGAAATGTCTTGTTTGAATAAAAATGCACACCAAAGCGGTACATTTATTTTCTAGTAGTTTATGCCCAGTAGCACACGTACAAATTTCCAGTTATATCTGAACAAATACATATATGTGTGTATGTATATGTATCAATTTTAGTTTTATCATTTTGCTACTTAATTGTATTCTTGCTTTAGCTTTACCATGGAGCTGGATGCTCTGTGACTTACAGAATATTAAGATATGGAATACAATCTGCAAGTTGAAATGAAGAGTAAACGTACACGCAGGTCAGATGTCATAACTGAATTGAGACATGTAAATGCCATGTAAAATATCTTGGTAGATTAAATTGTTTTGACTGGAATCTAGAAAATTTCCTGAGCGCCTGCTCTGAGTTTCAGAATGTGGAAGGCGTTTTCCAATAGAAACTCTCCATACACCTGCACTGGCTCTTTTCCAACCCGATACTAAGGAGCAGATTCAAAATAATTCAAGAAAAATCAACAAAATACTTTGAAGTTGCATTCAGTTTCTCCTTAATTTATTTGTTTTTTTCCTCTGGCCATTTCTCACACGCTCTTTTCAGTGCCAGCACTTTTAATGCATCCACTGCCAGCAATGGGTAACATGCTGGGAAAATAACTGGTGCAAAAAGGTTTAATGTAATTTATCACAGAAATTATAGAAATAATTAGTAAAGCTTTTGTTTTTTTAAAAGTTTATTGTAATTCAGTGTATGACTTTCAGCTTTTAGTGTTAAACAGTTACGGCATGTCCATATATCGAAGGTACAAATACCTTCAGTACTGCTGTTTCCGTATCCTTTTTCTTCAAAGCAGCAATTGTAGTGACATTGAATTTATTTAAAAAGAGAAAATCTTGAACTTAAAACTGAGGCTTTGCCTCTTAGCATAAATTTCACAGCAGAGAATGTCAATCCTGTTAATTTCATTAAATGTGAGTCAGAGACTTGCTTCAGCTTCTTCTAATCATGCATCGCTTCTACCTGGGCAGTAAATGAGGATAAAATATTCCGTGCAGAATGCCTTCTATAACTACGTTCGGAAAGTCATCTGAAGAAAAAAAAAGAAAAGAAAAAAAACTTGCTTTCTTATGTTTGTCAGTACAGTATAAATGTTTTTGTGAAACTCAACTAGGCAAGGCCTCGTGTAATTTGGGTTACTGCATCACTCAACAGTTTATCCGTGCTGGGGATGTGCTATTAGTAATGCTGCTTCAGCACTAAAGCCACTTTAGCGAAGCTCTGGGCATTGCATGAATGCGCTGCCAGATTTGTAGCTTATTGATTTAAAGGGATGTTCTTATACTTAATGCTGCTAGGCTCCAGCTCTTTATCTGAATCTTTTCTCACAAGGAAGATGGATTACACTGGCAATTCAATTTCTAACAAAATCTCAATATACTTGAAGGAATTCCGAGATTGCTACTGGGAATACTTCAAAGCTGTTTTTCCATTGTGGTTTACAGCAGTGTTTAGACTGAGAAGACTCGAGGATGCTCTACAATCAGAGATGATTATTCGAGGCAGGAAAGTTTCAGGCTCTCTGATCAACACAAAATATCATCCTATAACATCTGGAGAAAAAACCATCCCGCTATGTTCTTACCACAGGAAGCTGACAATTTTATGTTCAGTTTAGCATGAAAATATTACCTGATAGAACACAGTAACAGATCCACACAGAGCAAGGGCATGACTTACAGAACTGAACTGAAATAATTTTCAAATATATCAACTTGTGCGTTTTTAACGAAGGGTTTACTTAAGTCACTGGGCATTAAGACTAAGAATTTCTGGTAACATCTAGCAGTCCTAAAATTGCTAGTACACTAGGAAATGGGTTTGCCTAGAATAACAGGCTATTTCTGATACAGGACTCTCCACAATAGTCAATATTTCCTTCACCTATTGATAGGATATCTAAAAAAGGGGAATACAACTTCTATAGAACTCATTAGATAATTGATAAATTAAATCACCTAATGTGGGTGGGATTAAGTTTTGCCCCTCGTTCTTTTGGTAAAATCATTTTCAAGGTAACAATTTTGAACAAAAAGGAGATTACTATTTGTAAGAAAAAAAGGAATCCTTTTTAGGTTAAAGGTGTTCTCTCATAGGTGTTAATAAGATTCTAGTGTATTAAAGATGTCACACACAGGTATTTTAGGATGTTTTAACAAACTGCAACTTGCACCATGCATAATTCTCTCCAGCTCCTCCTAGGAAGTCATCATTATAAAGTACTTATTAATATTTTGAATCCAATAATGATTCCTCAAGTCCTGCAAGCTCAGCTATCCCAAATCACCGTGGTAAAATAACCCTATGCTGTTGTCATTAATGTTATTAAAAATACACTTGTAAGGGCAATCTGATGCTTTCCTTCTACATTAAATGCTGCACTTTCAGATACCAGTTTTTAATGGTTCCTCTATAACATACAGTATATATAGGAAAATGAATATTGATCAAAAAAAAGATACAACTTTAAAGCAGCTGATTTACTGCAAAGCTTTGTTGCTTTAAAAAATTCAAGCATACTAATATAAGTTAAATGTATAAATACACTAAAGTGCAGTCTTGCAAATTTGTGATACTTAATGGCTTATAGAATCATCAGAACAATTATCAAACAAGCAACAATAAACCTGAGATTCCACATTTCGTCTCCTTAGGTGTTATTTTCAATTTGCAGCATTTTAAAATTTTCCTTCGTTTTTCTTCTAAATAGTATGTAATCTTTTCTCCCCACACCTTCAAAGAGAAGTAGCCACCTTATGCAAAAAGTGATGTGCTCTTGTGCTTGGAGTGTGTTATGTGCATCATGAAAACGTGAGCCTGACAATCAGGGAGGCTTGTAAATATAATTCTCATTTTTGGTAAGTTGTCTTGCAACCCAGCAGTGCCTAAAGCCCACTCGAATAGTGGTGAGACTGTATTTTATAAAGGCAGTGCAGTGTAGAGGTAAAAATTATTCTTTGAATATTATGTTCTGGAAACAGCTACTAATTTCATTAGAAACCCACAAATACACCATTTCCTATTTTATAGGAAGATGTTAACACAGGCATTCCTGCACCCAATAAGGACAAACTCCATATCTGATCCAAACAACTGTCCCAGTTCATGTTCTTCAAAGAGTACATACAGAGAATAGTCGTTTGCTAATGGACATTTACTTTTGGTCATAGTTTGAACTGTAGTGGCTGCTTTTTACAAAGGAATTGACAGTCTTACCAATGTAAGAATTCATGTGAAAGTTTTAGAAAGAACATACACATTTTCCCTGTGTTGTAAACTAAAAACAATGAAAAAAAAAGGAAAAAAATAACAAAAGTTGTGAAAAAATTTGTTTCTTTCTAATGAGATTCGAGTTAACAAATACAGCCTCTAGGCTTATAATTTTTTTTCTTCCTTTTTAAAACTACAGCTGACATTGCAATTTGTGTTTTAATCCATTAAGTTAAAGAACAGGTTGCAAATTAATCTGATGTTTCAAATAGAAGGAGTATTCACCTGCCATGTGAAATTATCAATATTGTGCGTCAAGACCAAAAAAATACCTTGGCAAAAGCCTGGGAAGTCCTTTGTTTCAAGTGTAATTAATGAGGCCTACTGAATATTTAAACATCATGCATTATAAGAGGCCTTTACCTTAATGAAAGTAAAGCACTACTTATGGGCAGTTACAAAATTCATTATAAAGATTTCAAGAAAAGGCAGCTTAGCCTTACTTGAAGCATACGGTAGAGAAGGAAGATAAATACCATGACAGAACTGCAAAATCTCAGATAGATATCTTAGATACTTTAGAGCAAAACCCTACGTGGGCTGGAAACACTAAGCACTGTCATAATTTTTCAGGATAACTGTATACAAAATCCATTTTCTCTGTAAGGAATGGTATGGAATTAAATGATGTTCATAACTTATACCCTGCTCTCGAGGAATCCAGGGTTGCAAATAAGGGGTATTAAACAGTAAGATTAGGACATGTGGCTTGCTCTGATTGTCAGCACAGCAGTTACCTGAACCAGGTTTTAGACACAGGTAACTCTGTGGATGCCTCTGTATCTGTCACTTGGGGCAGGAGTGACCTTGTGAACTGACCTTACTGTGCTCAGGTTCATCAATTCTGTGATTTGTACTCCAGCCCCAAACGGGCATCACGTCCATGCGACCAGACTAGTGCGAAGCCAAAGTGAAAACTAAACAACCCTGTCATGTGTCTTCCAGTGTGGACCTTGGTCATACAGGACTCTGCACTCATTGTCTCACTGTAGAACTAGAGCTTCAAGTTCAGTAAGACTCCATGAGGCCTTATGAGGAATGGCTGAGAGAGCTGGGGTTGTTTAGCCTGGAGAAGAGGCGGCTGAGGGGAGACCTCATTGCTCTCTACAACTACCTGAAGGGAGGTTGTGGAGAGGGGGGAGCTGGGCTCTTCTCCCAAGTGACAGGGGACAGGANACTGTTGGGCCACACTACTAGCTAGAGAGACTATTTAACCCTCTCAAAATACGTGAGCCCAATCGCTATAGTTTAGACAAACAGCTTGAAAAAACAGTCACAGAATGGTTGCAGCTGGAAGAGGCACCCGGTGGCCATCTGGTTCAATGACCTGCTCACACATGGACACTTAGAGCTGCCCAGTGTCACATCAAAACAGCTTCTGAGTGTCTCCAAGGATGGGAGACCCACAATTCCAGGCAACCTGTACCAGTGCTCAGCCATCCTCACAGTGACAGCGCTTCCTGATGTCCTGCCACTGAGTACCACTAAAAAGAGCTTGGCTTTGTCTTCTTTACAATCTCCCTTCAGCTATTTACACACAACTTGAGAAAATCTCAAGGAAGTACACTTCATTGGCTAAGAAGCCACAAACCAACAAGTATTCTTTCCTGAATATACTCTCAAAATTTTCGTTGCTTTCAAGGAAGCCCAAGAGTCTGACTTTTGATTTCAACACAGCATTTTGTAAACCCAAACAAAATGCCACATTTAAAAAATAATCTCAATTTCCAGTTCTGAAAGACAATTCTCTCTTGAAACTGTTGTATTCTTAATACAAAATTTAAGAGAAGTAATAGTTCAAAGAAGTAAAATGACAAAAGCAAGAGCAACACACTACTAAAAATGGCATTTTTTTCCTGCTTACATTTAATTTAAGACAGAGGGTAAGTGCTATGAATTAATAATGCAAAGAACTTTTTATATATAAAAAAGGTTTATAACCAGCTATTTCAAACACTCCCTTTGAGCCATGTATTAAAAGATGAAGGCTAACATAAATGTCCTGTGAAACACATCAATTACACTTAAAGTATACAGTCTCTTTTTTTTTGTTCCCCCCCCAAGAGCCCTAGAGGTTATAAATGATAAGAAATAGTAATAATCCAAATGGAAATACAAACACGCTCGCAGTAAATCGACTGGTGTTTAGGGAAAAAGCACTTATAAAGGACTGGGCCTCTAAGTTCACATCCTTCAGGCAAAACACCCTGAAGGGTCAACAACAAGAACAGAAAAGCAATGTTCTTCACCTTTTGATTTGAATTCTCAGCAGGTCTGTCTGAGAGAACAACTTGGGGAGAAAACCCCACCCTTTTATAAATCACCCACCCCATTTAGTGTTTTAATGGTTACTTACACAAGAACTATTGTTTTATTGGCAGGTTATTAGATTTTGGGCCACTGTCATTTGACTAGGCCAGTATTAATAATAATGTGGTTTATGCAGTGCAGGGTCAGATCAGTAAAGCGCTGTTAACAGATGACAGGTTTGATTACCGTTGGCTTTAGGCAAGACATATGGATCCCTTAGGAACAGCAGCACAGGCTGGTGGGACAGTTTGCTGGAAAGGTCAAGAACAGGCATGTCAGTATCAAGGGACAGCAAAAAGAATATTCTACAAACTAGCTTTGATAAAGCAAGGTGCTCGAGTTGTGCAGGAACCAAGCCAGAAGGTTTCTGCACACTGGTGCCGCCCATCCATCTCCTGGAAGTGAAGATCCCTGCTCCTCAGCCACACAGTGAAACCATCCACATGAAGCTGGGGTTGAGGGGGCTGCATCCCAGGAGGGGTGGCTTGCAGCTGGCTTTGAGATCGCCCCCTGATCTTGCTCCGCTCCCTGGTATTTTGCATAACTCAGGCTAGATCACCTACAACCAGGGTCCATGATCTACAGGCTCTTCAGGCCACCAAACAGACTCAAAATCTCATCATGTTCTTCCAGCCCCCCTAAAGCAATTGCTGTATCCATCAGCCATGGAGAGAAAGCCCTTGGGAAGACCCTTGCAGGGCTGTCTCCTACCCTGGTTTTGGTACAGACGTTGTCCCACAGAGAGCACCAGCCCTCTCCACTCTGTTCTGTATAAACAGTTCTATCAGATACATAGGGGAGAAAACAAACCTTGAATTCCTTCTGATAAATCTTCTTGCTAAGAAAATACACTTCAATGGATTAAAAAGAACATTCCCAGTAATATTTCAGAGATCGCAACATTAGCGTTTTGTAAAGAATTTCTCAATACACGCCTAAGGATGCTCAATTCACAATACAAGTGGATGGCACCGAAGAGCCTTGTTATTTAACAAGTAGAACAAAGATTTTAATGCCAAACTAATGCTATTTCGTTGACTGCAAGGAACGGATACAGTAAATGGCAATAATATCAAGTAATTTATTAATGTGGTGTCCTAGAAAGAGTAGAAATCAAGCTCACCTTGATTCTTCAGATTCTGTTTCATCAAAAGAGCTGCAAGTATAAGAAAAGGAAACTTCAGTTACAACATAATTAACTCTACAGTAAAAAAAAAACCCTCAAATTCTTAGAGAACTATCAAAGGCAGCAATGTTTTCCTGGTCAATATCTGCAAAATGAGTGTGATGAAACTCATGGTGGGAGAACATATCATTTCACAACAACCACTATGTGGAAGTGACAGTCTCCATTTTATTCTATATATCTATAAGTGATGGGCTAAGTCCAACTGAGGGTACTGATTGATGTAATTTACCAGTGTAAACTACAAGTCTGGTAGCTTCTGAATCACTCTCACCCTGGGCCACAGATACCTCCAAGCGTAAGAGGGTCTCAAAGCTATCTCCATCTTTTAGAACTTGCCTTCTCTCCACTGCAGATCCAAACAGCCTCCCCAAAGTGGAAAAGGGCCACATAGCTTTCAGGGGAGCAAGTTCTGATAACACTGATGGACTTTCAACCACATCAGTCTGCATTGCAGAAATTATTCCCCCTACATACCTCACAGCTGCTCACAGTAGCAGAGCTTCCAGTTACACTGTTTTGGGTATTTCTGTATCATTACAGCCATCATAATCATACTAAGATTCCTTTCTCCCATCATGACCAAGAACCCTTCAGAGAAGAAGGGCAATAGGGCTTTTGGGGCAGAAAGGCAAAAGACTCCATCTTCAAACACACGGAGGTAGATCATAAAAATCATCACAGAATGAACTTCTATTTTGTCCAGATACTAGGACCGTAAAACACATGCTAAGGCTTTCTATGCAATTTTAGTGAGTGTTTATGAATATCTTACAAAATTAATTTCAGTAGATATTTCAAAATCATATTTTCCTCATCTAAACTATCCCTTGCTTTCCAAGAACATTACATTAAACCTCACTTCTGTCTCTGAACAGGCTGGATTTATTTTACCACCTTTTGGGGATGTATAAACATACTTAACATGAACCTAATGCACATTTATTTTACAGTGTTAGAGTTGGCAGCAAGACCATTTTAAGTCAATGGAATTGCATCAGCACTGAGTAGATCTGGGCCTTTTGGCCTCCATGTATTTTTCAGTAAAGGAGAGCTTACCCACAGCTTTCTGCTTTTGGCAAGGTAGGTAGATGGCGAACATTCAGGAAATCAAGAAATATTTTAGGGAGTTCTTCATTTTCTAAAATGACAGTCTGTTAAAAACAAAAGGCACAATAGACACCCAAGTTTTTTAATGGTTAAGATATTGCACACTTGTATTCAAGCTACCAAAACATTTCCCACTTGCAACACTTTCCAATTCTTCTCATTTTTTTTACAACTATTTTTGAGTCCTTAATTTCAATAGGAAAATCATGGTTCTTAGTGAATCACATATAAATACATGCAGTGTATGCTACTACACTCTTTTTCACCTGCTATCACCAGTACCAAGCTATATACCTCTCAAGCAGAAATGTCCGATTCTGGAACTAAGTTATTGACATTTGCGAATAAAATTCTGTTTGTTTAAAACATAAAATAAAGCAGCTACAGTTGGCTTTGCGTTCACCTCACAGAAGACTCCTGTCAGGCACATTGGTGGAAAAAGGAAATCTCCACTTTGTGCAATTTCATTAATGTGTGCCATGGTAAATGCCAACAAGGGAACCTCTTTGCTTGGCTTGACAGATCAGCTTACAACGTTTTCGTTATATCTGTGGTTTGACCCGGAATGACAAAGCTCTGACCGAAGAGCTGCTGTCTACACCGGCCACTTTCTTCCACATCAATGACATAATGGCCAGATTTCATCCTCCTTTGTTTTTCTATCAATAAGATGATTTACAATTTTCAATAAATTAGTAACAATCTCACTTAAAAATACAGAGCAAATAAATGAGATGCTTAGGTGCATGTTAATCACGAAAGAGTGACTTTTAAGGGAAACAATAGTTCCCTAAAAGTTTCATAGAAGTAAATGTTCATCATTAATTTTCATGAGACAAAGTAAACAGTCCATAAATTCAACCAAATCTCACCTGAAATTTTAAACCCATAATTATCTACTGTTCATACTGTCATACATTCTGATAAAACACGTACTTCCCATGCAAATAAAGACCACAAGCTCTTCCCTGAAGAGCTCTCCATCATAGAGACCTGGAGTGAAGAAACGCATGGAAGAAACTTCACTAGATTTATAAATAAAACAACTTGTACAAGAAAATGCTATCCACCTTCATCCTGTTCACTTCCACACCCTATGTTTGGAGAAGTAAAATCTAGAGAAGAAACAAGACTTGGGGTGGGAAGAAACCCACTTCTGATTGCATTCAGGGGGTAACTTATTGCTGCATGTGTATTCTTTTGCATCCCAATATAACTAGAGAGATGCAATGGTATGTAGAGGACGAAAGGATTATAAAAAGACTGGAGGAGGCATCTAGATGTCATGTAGATGTCATTTTATAGCAGGTTTTATAGCAAATGGTTTGGTTATTTGTGTAATGAAAACCCAGTCAGTGTAAAAATTACATAAGATGTGCACAGAATTAAAGAAAGAAACACATTTGAAAACAAAGATATTTCAGAACAGTTTGAGGTTTTTATGTTGCATTTGCAAATCTGAATTCAGAGACTACATTTCTTCAAGAGCTGTGTCCATCACTAATGTGTTTGAAAGGAAGAACAGGGAAAAGTGCAGCTTTTGAGCTTTTCAGTTCTAGATTGTATTGGATGTTAATGAGGAGGTCTGAAATGCTGGCAAGTGTTAAGCCTTTCAGTTCACCTCTATATGAAGACACTGCATTAAAAAAAAATGCCACTTCATTTGCATACTGCAAAATCAGCACTCTGCTGTTGCAGAATTTATCCTGTTTGCATTCAGGTTATGCACAGAAGGAGGGGTGGAAATGGATGCATATTCAGAGGATGTGTGAACTGCATAACAATGCATGTGATTTGCTCAAATAAAACCATCTTACTAATTATATGCGATAAAGAACTTCAAAAAATGGTATAAAGATGTTTAAGGGCATTAAATGCTTATGTGCAACCTCATACTTACTCCTCCTGGCAGGTTTTTCCAGAAGTTGAGTTGCCTGCTGAGGCTGCTGAACAGAACATTGATTGTCAGGGAATAAGAGAAGGATACACCACTCTTTAAAAGGAAAGCTCCCGACAGCTCTTACAGACCTATTTATTTCTATTTCCACCCCCTCCAGATTAATATCTCAGTCTATTTCTTCTAGTTCTTTATCACGACATGCATCAAGTGAACATCAACCCTGCCAGCCCTACCCCGACCCAATGTATTTCACAAGAAGATGTTAGCAAATAGTGCCTGTTTTAGCGAGTTAATCCACAGAGTCTGTTAACTGTCGATAAATCTGCTTTGGTGATTTAATAAAGTTTAGATGTATTTTGGATGCTGCCTCTGTTGATTGGGAATTTTGTCATTTCCAGAATTTGATGAAGGGAGGAATGACTCCATTGAATCAAGGAGGAGTTTTCAACTGATGAAACATAATTTGACATACATTTTAAGGAATTAAAAAATAAATGAAAGTACAAGATTATTATACCAATAAGAGGGCAAATTATCTTATGGCTTCACTTCGCTGGCTTCAATAGAAAAACAGGGTCAGCACATAATCCAGTCCTTTACTATACATGGTAGAAACCAAAAGAAAAGAGGAAAAATCCCTCAGAACAACAGCAACAAAAGCCAAGCACACTGGATTAGGTGTATCTGTCTATCTGTATTTCCCACCTCAGGTAGTGGCCCAAAGGTGGTCCAGGGTAAAATGTAAGCATTCTCAAATTCTTATTTAAGCCGTTAAAAAGATCCTCTTAAAGCATAAATAAATGTCATCATGATTGGCTTAATTTACCTGGAACAAATAATGCAACAGATTTGTGATGGAGGACTTGTAAATAATACACATTTTTGCAACTTGATGATAGTTAACTAACATCTGGGCAGAAAAATAATCATTAAATTAAGTCTTTAAATAACTCTCTATTATTTGTGATTAATTACATACTCAACCATATCCTTTGTTCAAGTGAGTACAGGACATTGGCTTGTAAATATTACTACCCTGTATTCTCTGCAGTCAGAAACTTAAAAGATATATATATTTAACATAAAGATATAAAGAAGTTAAACCTCACAATTAGTTGTTAATATATGAATTTCTAATACATCTGAATTCACCAAGATCATAGCGATGAATTTCAAATATGGGCTCCACAGTGCTAAGTAGATGAAGTTAAGAAAAAAAAAAAAAGCTTCTGTATTTATTTCCTAAAATAAATTTTAAAACCCCAAAACAAACATAAACCAACTCTAAACTAAAACACCAAACACAACCTCTGGCAAGTGATTTGGGAAGTGACTCCAGAAATACTTTTTTCAAAATCATTGATTTCAGCTGAACTAAGTGTATAAGCACCATATTTTCTTAGAAGATTGTAAAGAGTGTTTATCTGTTACTGTCACACTTTAATGAACTACTTCATGCTTCAGGGAAAAAAAAACCCAAACCCACAAGGGAAAGCCAGATGTTTACATCAGCAGAAATGTCTTTTTCATTGAAAGGGTGCAATTATTATTATGTAACACAAATCACAAAAATCCCAATTTTTCTACCTTATCAGTTTCATAAAATCATATTCCCTAAGGATGTCATTGATTAGTTGCACATGTTCTTTCAGTGACATCTGAAATACTTAATTGTCGGTTATCTTTTCTCCTTCAGCAAGTAAAACATAGTCACAAAATTGCAAAGGGACTTGTTCTGCCCTAACCTTCGGTAGACGCCATCATGCAGTGGAAAACAGCGCGAAAATATCACAGGATAATGCTCTCCAGCAAGGGAGACATATAAACAGCATAATGATTTCCCACGAGTTTCCTTTTTAGAAAATTGTCACTAAAGCCAGGGTAAATGGTGACATATCTTCACAGAGGACACTGCAAAATCGAACACTGGCATTCTATTTAGGTCCAAACCTACTCATCAGCCAATTATAACAGTAACTGAACATCTTGCTGAAAACCTGAACAAGACCACTTTGCTAACCTTAGGAGATCATGCCACAAGAATGAGTAGTTCTCACAGATTTTTATTGTTGTTGTTGTTTTTAATGACAAAAAGAGTTAAAAATTAATTTCTTACAATCATCTATCATACATTCCCAAGGTTG
Organism: Piaya cayana; assembly: GCA_013389865.1. NCBI lineage: Eukaryota > Metazoa > Chordata > Aves > Cuculiformes > Coccyzidae > Piaya > Piaya cayana. The sequence goes on from WAAB01003872.1 coordinate 217,768, forward strand.
CTGGAGCAGCTGTTGGAGAAGGAGAAATGAGAGTGGCGTGCTGAGTTACAAGGCTTTTAAGAGTCCTTACAGACTTTTCCATTCAATCGGCTTTAGTTTGAAATGCTGTACTGTTGGGGTGAAAAAGTTCATGACAGTTTTTCCTCTCTTCACAGGGAAAGATGCTTCACAATATCTAATTCCATGGTGCAGCTAAAATGGGGGAGAAGAAAATCAATACATTCCAGCTGCAGTAAGTAGGCTGGAGTGTCAGTCTCCACTGGGAGCAAAACCCACATCTTTTAGAACACTTTAGAGTCTATATTCTTCTATTAACCTGCTTTTCCTGAACCGCTTTACACAGTCCCATGAAATGATAAAAAGGTTACCAAAAGAACACATTAACTAAAAACCAAGTAGATGAAGAAATCAGACTTCTAAGAGCAAGCTTTCCCCTCTCTTAAAGTAATAGCAGATAAAATAATGTTACATATTACCCATTATGAAGAACTATGAAGAAACTCAATCGCTTCTTCAGTAAGGATTTTGTTTATACATTACCAACAAGAATTATTTCTAACTAAGTTGTCACTTAAATTGTCATAGTAAGGGCTCTCCACTTTTCATTACTGCAAGGAACATTCATGGAATCAGAATTGTGGAATGGTTCGGGAAAGGACGTTAAAGATCATCCAGTTTCAACTCCTCTGCCATGGGCAGAGACACCTCCCACTGGATCAGGCTGCCCAAGACCCATCCAACCTGGCCTCGAACACCTCCAGGGATGGGGCAGCCACAGCTTCCCTGGGTGACTTGCGACAGGGTTTCCCCACCCTCATTGTGAAGAAATTCTTCCCAATGTCTAATCTAAATCTTCCCCTTCTGATTGAAAGCCATTCATTCTGTATAAAGATACAAGAAGCATGCAAACACACATCCAGTGACACAGAAGTTATGGAGTACCAGCTAGCTAACACTTCTAGGCTGCATATCAAAGGGAAGCCAGCAGTAAGTGTGCCATCTACACAGTGGAGCTTGAAAGAGAACAACATATTGAACAGTAGGCATGACATGCCAGAATACTTCCAACAAAGATCCATAAGTTACTATCTGAAAGTTAATGTAGAAAAGAAATAATAAGAGATGTGCAGAGGAGAACCGCATCTCTGAACCTCAAGACAGAGAATAGTGGAAAAATTCCTGCACCAACTTTCAGATCAGTTTGTTATACTTCCAATGAGCTTAAAACTCACCAGGTATCTCCTGAGTGACAAATCCATCTATCACAGCATTCTCAAGCTAGGCAGAAGATAAATGAACTGGATGGAAGAGAAGCCCAACAGGTTAAATGACTACTGGGTTATCACTGAAAACATACGTATGCAGAAATTCATGACAACACCTACCATTTTTACTTAAGCACTACCTAACATAACTTTAAAGCCCTTCACCCATTTCAAATAAAAATACTACCAAGTAAGTTTTAAGGTGGTGAGTACTTCAGTTAGAAAGTTAGTCAATTACACAGTTACAGTTCCAAATAATACTTAACTAGTAAGCGGAGAGTAGATTGACTTGTGGCTAAATGTACAAATATAATCCATTTGATGTGAAAAACACAATACTGAGGTTTTTTTCCCAGAAAGCTGGAAACATAACATAGTAGGAGCAAACAGTGAGTCTCTCTGCAGCAAAATAGGAGACTAGCCCTTGAAAGATTAGAAGCAAAGTGCAACAGACTACAGTTCCTTTGAAAACAGAAATGAAAGGATGCAGTCAATATCATTTCCTGAGACACTGCTCAAAGGACTGGAGGTTAAGACAAAGCTGGACGAGAAATGAAGAAATCAAGAGAGCAAAAGGAAAAGAAGCAGAAGGGCAGGAGGAGTTAATGATATTTAAAAAAGCAGGAACAAAGGCAGGCTTTTAAAAATAAGAAACAGGAAAAAGTAGCACAAGGAGTAAGCAGATCCACTAACACAGACACGGAAATAAATGCTGATTTAAAAATTCCTGGATTGAAGTGTTTTTTAAAAGTCAATGGACCTCCAAGACAATGGACAATTAACAAGTAATTAAGAACATGTCAATAATGCTGCTGATAAAAAATAGGTGCACGAATACCTTAGACAATAACATATATATCAATTAGTAGAACCAGAAAATACCCAGCTAGGATGGTAAAGAAATTAGGTAGTTATGCTTGGAAAAATCTTCACAGGAGTACAGGGAAAGAAGGTTTTGAAAAAAAGCAACCACATCAACAACAAAAAAAAAAGAAGCAATACACAATACAACAACATGTAATACAGAAGAGATTTTAACTTGTAGTACTGTTTTCTGAAAGCTAAAAGGAGCTAAATATATGAAATATATAATGAAAAAAATGGAGTAACATTCAGGTTGCAAACTACAACACCTTGAAAGTCTGGAAATTGGTAGTTTGGGAGTTTTTTGTTTGTTTCTCACACAGGTAGATGCTGCTTTCCTTCTGTGCTGATTCTTAGGCATTATGGAGGACGTCAGATGGGAAAAAAAGAAGGAAAAACTCACAATAGTATCTGATCAGGTAATTAAAGACTATCATAAACACATACTCTACTTTTAAGGCAGATAAAGCTGGTACTGAAAATGTCAGTTCTAGAGTTTCCAAATTTGCAAGCGTTTCTTCAGTCCAAATACTTTTCTTCTAAATATTGGGGTTTAATGCATGTTCCTTTCCTCTTGGTATATAAGAATTATGGATCATGGAATCATTTAAGTTGGAAAAGACCTTTCACATCATAAAGTCCAACCATAAACCTAACACTGTGAGATCCATCACTAAACCTTGTCCATAGGCATCACAACCAATGGTCCAGCCTGTTCAGACCCCTTCGCAGAGCCTTCCTTCCCTCAAGCAGATCAAGCGCTCCCACTCAACTTGGTGTTATCTGCAAAATTACTGATGGAGCCCTCAATACCATCATCCATATCACTGATGAAGATGCTAAACAGAATTGGCCCCAGCACCAAGTTATGGAGAACACTACTTGTGACTGGTTGCCAGCTGGATTTAACTCCATTCACCACACCCAGACAGTTTTTCACTCAGCAAAGAGCACACATATCCAAGCCAAACCATGAGCAGCCGTCATCGAGGCATCGGCATTCAACATCGCCAGAATTAAACTCTGAACCCAGCATATATTTTTAGTTTTCCCTTTTTTCCTCTGGATCCTCACCAAAATATGTCTCTAATTGAGGTCATAAAACACACAGCAGAGTATTTACTTGATGCAGTAACATGTTAGCAGGACCACACGTTATTGGTCTAAAGGGCCTACAGGAATTCATGAATTTTCTGAGTTAACACTGGTACATACCTTATTGTTTGTGGTTGTTCTAGAACCAGAGGAGTAAAAAAATTACAAATATAATTTCTTTAAAAGGAAGAGTACCATGAGAGAACTGGGGATTTATGAACTCATATGCCTATACAAGGGAAGTTAAGAAGAAGTAGTAGAATTAGAATCACAGAATAATAGAATAGAATAGCTAGGGTTGGAAGTGACCTTAAAAATCATCTAGTTACAACCCCTGCCACGGACAGGATCATCTCCCGTTGCTGGCTGCCCAAGGCCAATCCAACGTGCCCTTGAACACCTCCAGGGATGGGGCAGCCACAGCTTCCCTGGGCAACTGGGCCACCACTGTCATGGTGAAGAAACTCCTTCTAATGTCTAGTCTAAAACTGCCCCTCTCCAGTTTATATCCATTCCCCTTTCTCCTGTCACCACAAGCCTTTGTGAACAGTCCCTCCCCAGCTTTCTTGTAGCCCCTTCAGGTACCAGAGGTCACTGTAAGATCTCAGAGCCTTTTCTTTTCCAGGCTGAACAAGCCCAACTCTCCCAGCCTGTCCTTGTATGGGAAGTGCTCCAGCCCTCTGATCATCTTCGTAGCCCTCCTCTGCACCCATTCCAACTTCTCCATCTCCTTCTTACACTGAGGATTCCAGAATTGGACACAAAACTCCAGATGAGGTCTCACAAGAGAGGAATAAAAGGGCAGATTCATCTCCCTTGACCTGCTGGCCATGCTTCTTTTGATGCAGCTCAGGATATGTTTGGCCCTCTGGCACATGCATAAATACATCTGGCTGGAAAATGTACAGACTATTCTGCTATAACACACATGTTGGATTGAGTGTTGGATGTCTTTTGTTGGATAATATGGTTTTGGTCAAATATCATAGCTTTACAAGAACTGAAAGAGCCCCCCAAAGTACTGAAACATTTAAGAATAGCCTTGAAATAGCCTTTTGATTTATTTATTGCTTCATAAGAAACATCCTGAAGTTCTAACTAATTTTACTGGGTTTGCTGGGAACAAGGAAAGAATCAGGTGGTTGGTGAAGACTGAGGAAGTTGGCAACAAAAACAAGTTTGGTGCTCAACAAGAATGACAATCTCATGGAAATGTCATATCACAAATCTGAGGATGATTTCCTCATTTGCATTGTTTCCAGAAAGTACTCCTACAAAAATGCAATTCAGCTCTACAATAACTTATTTCTTCTCCCTGATATTTTCTTGTCAGAGGTTTTAGGTCAGAATAAACTCTTGAGATATGACTCGACATTCCCTTTGAAACTAATTAGACTAAGCAGCAGGTACCCACTCCAAAGAAAGAGAATGTAGAAAGCACAGGGAATTCACTGAACCTGGGGGTTCATGAACACCTTGTGTCATTTTTTACAGAGGTAAAGAAGGGGTAAGATAGCTGACCAAATATATTTAGATTTATATGGGGGGGTGGAGGGTTTTGGTTTTTAGCTTTGACTTAGTAGCCTTTTCAGTACAAGAGGTGGTGTTGAATAAGGACTCCAAGCTATTATGTAGTGTTGGAAGAGTAACTGCAAGGAAATCAGTAGGCTTAATTTTAAAACTCTAAAGCTTACATTAAATTTTAATCAGCTTACCAAGAAAATACATGTTGCATTGGCAAGATACTTACTGTTAGGAGCAAAGCAAGGTAAAAATCTGTTTATTCTTTTTCTGAATTATTAATATACTATTTATTTACTCTAGTATCCTAATCCTGTAGTTAACAAAGGCGGTTGCTTACATAAGGATAAAGAAACATAAAATAAGTTTTGACCACTAACAAACTTAGACATGAGAGAGACAGGGGAGCTGAGGAAAACCAGAGTCAGTCCTAACAATACTGATAGATACCACAAGAATGGAAAAATAACATAAACGCATTTATTTGTGAAAGCAAATGGTTTTATCATAGGACCACTGTAGCAGAGAAAATCTGGTATTAAAAAAAATGCATTTTTCCAGGTCCCATTGAATTATTGATAACTTCTGTTTGTAATAATTCTTATGTTTAAAACATCTCCCTAGCCCCACAGGACAGCAAGACGAAAGCAACTAAGGACAATGTGGTAAACGCTGTGCTGACAGCAGTAGCCATTGATTCAATAGCATCTGTTTTCTGAAGAAGTTTCCAAGTTTTGTTCTCTTTGAAAAACATACATAAGAAATTTCTACTCTGGATTGAAACCAGCAGGTCAAACTCTTGCCTGTTTATGCTACAAAGGCAGCAGAACAAGTAGTTGAGATGTAGTGACATCTAACCACATGGCTATTAAAAAAGCTTAGACAGCATTTCATAAATTACACAAGCAAGTTAGAATCAATGTACAAATAGAAGTCTGAACAGATGAAGTGGGATATTTTTTAACAGATACTAATATGCATGTTTAAATTAAATTCTTGATAATTAGTTAGCTGCTAACTATGCTGTGAGAATATTTTGTCAGAGGTTATAATTCTTAGATTATTTTCATTAAAAAGGAAGGCATAATAAATGTCATGGAGGAGAGTAGGGCAGTCATAATAAAGTAAATTATTTTATATTCCTAAGCAACATCAGAGCAGGGAGATGCTCAAGACTGTTCAAAAATCAACATTAAGCAATTGCAGCAGTAAAAGTCCCTGCAGAACAGTCAGGTGGGCAAACAGGACTTTAATTGTGACAATCAGGTTGTCAAAATATTTAACTGGTCCAGTTTTGTCATCAAGAGGCTAAGTTGTTAACACCCATATTACCATACTTGTGGATCTCAACATATGGGTTATTTCTATGTTAAAACACATTGGCTGAAGATAGCACCCTGCTTCCCACTACCACCAACCGTACTACTCTTCCAGAAATAAGACTTTAAATTATATAAAGTGTTTTGTCTTAGAACGGCCTTTCCTATGTTCTATTTACTCAAACCTTCTTCTATCTACATTTTCTTCAAATCTGCCAAACAATTAAAGATCTTGTTTGTGCCAAAATTCTGCATCAAAGACGTTTTCAAATAAACTTCCAGAGAAAGCACCTTGTGCCCTTCCTGCCCCCATTTCAGGTGAGATCTGGCAGCAAATTATTAAATTATTTACTCCTCAGTGAACGTAACCGCTTATAGAATCAAGCCCAGCACACTGCAGCAAGATTTTGTCTTGCAAAGGTGTTGAGAGTCAAGTATAAATTAAAAAAAGTATCAAAGAAGCGTGTTGTAGAGTCTGCAGCACTAAATCCTGGATGCTCTTTACAACCTTAAGTACTTGGCTTGCTTATGGATTCAATCTGCAATGGAATAAATGTTACCAGAAGTCCTAGAACTAGACAAAGTAACTCCCTTTCTCTGCAAGTGCACAGTCTTTACCTTCTCTTTGCAGAGAGCCTGCGAACAGAAGCTGCAAGGTTTTCCCTGTTCTTGCAAAAAAAACCCCAACCCTAAAACAATCCCCCAAGCCCCCCGTCCTTCTTTCATCACTCCCACCACCCTGGTAAAAAACCCTCACCTCTCTTTCAGAGAAATGAGAATGCCTTGTTACATGCTGCTCTGTAACTATAGGAGCAAATCAATAGCAGCTGAATGCCATCTGCTTCGGGCAGCAGAACAGCACCAAAAGTGTGAGCAATGCATCTTCCCTTATTGAAAGGTTATTTTATGCAAGTAAACAATTCATCGTCTTCTTGCACGCTTGATGCTCATTTACCACTTTTGATCAATAAAATATGCAAAACAACAAAAAAATTGAATCCTAAGAGTAGTTCTGATGCCAGCGTGATAGTTAATCAATATCAGGTCTCTGTTCAGTAAGGCAGGCAGCAGGGTAACTCCTTTATTGTATGAACCCAGAAAAAAAGTGTGGAAATGCATCTTGTTGCCCCCAAAAAGCAATGAGTGTAAGAAACACAACTTTTACCTTGCAAATTTAAAAAAAAAAAAAGAAGAAGAAAAATAAAAGAGGAAGCACCATTTTAATTGTATTTTTCCCCCTCTCTATGGAAAAGGTACTTATGTCAGCTTCCCTGACCATTTGTTACAAAGAATCTGCTGGTTTGCTGTTGATAAAGCTTTACTATCATTAACACAGATACTTGGTTAAATCTTAGCCATTACAAGATGTACTTTGGACAGCAATCCACTGCTTCCTTCTAAAGCTGCTCTACCTTATTAAGTCTTGGTTTTCAATGTATTTATGTTCCAGGTGAACTCAGTTTTTCTGTTAAAAACAAACTGCTATGGGAATTTCTTTTGCACAGTGTTTCTTTTAGTCAGACCACAAACTGCCTTATTACATTAAGCCTCCTGACAATTGATTCGAGTAGAATACTTCTCTTCCAACAAAGAAAACATCATTTTTACAGATATTGCAGAACAAAACCTCCAATTTAAACAGTTTCTTAAAATAACACAAAATACTTGGAATAACAGTTGCTACTCACAAAGGCTCTCTGCTCTAGTGAGCCATATATCCTAATATTAAAAAAAAAAATCACCTACTCTCTCATTTGAACGGTGATTTTGCAGATTATACGACAAGGATAAAGCCAGAAATTCAGTTGCATGCTGTATGTTCTGATCTGCACTTAATACTGCACTTTATTCATTGATCTTTCCTGCTTGTGCCTAGACACACAATTATGCAGATATGTGGCCTTTACTTACTTTTGGTTATTTTAACTAAAGAAAAGCTTGGTACGTTTCTGTAAAATAGGATTTTATGCAGAATATTACCAAGTACAAGACTTAAGAAAACCCAAACAAGCAATTGATTGTCTCTCTACTCATAATGCAAAGACACTTGCCAATGTACTAGCCATGGACTTCCAGAAACTATTTATTAAAGTGAAACCAAGCAATACCAAATAAAAGATAATTTCACAATCAGATGAGAACCAAACACGAACCTGCAGTTCACACAGGAGAGACAAAATCTCTTGTTCAATGTTCAGTTCACATAATTCTTGCAAAAACAAGGGAACTGGAAGGACATACCTACAAATCAACTTGAACAGCATTTTAAAAGTGATTACTGGTAATTAATAAAGCACACATTTGCACATACAAAAAAAGCCCTTCTGACCAACCAGTGAAACTTACTACGTGGTGGAAAGGTTTGGGTTTTCAGTTTATTCAAATCTGTGAATCAGAGGCAGATTTTTAAGCAATAGCACAAGATTTTTCTTTTATAGCCTTGTAAGGCCCCAGACATTTGCAGTTATAATAGGCAACTGCCCCTTCTATATAATGAAGCTTGGGTAAAGTTCCTTCTGCGTGCTGCCTTAAAAAATGCTTATCAGTTTATATGGACTCCAATATACAGTTTGATCACATTTATAGAAGCCAAACAATTTTGATCAAATTAATAATACAGAACATAGCAGGGAAAGTGCAGTAGCTTTGAGTCAATGACCCAACTAGCAGCAAGGGTATAATTTAAAGTCAGAAATTTCCAGTGCATGCACCGTTAGCCACAGTGAACCTGTTACTGCTCTAAAGGGAATTGTTTGCCTCTTATTAGATTTTCTACAGCACAGCCATAAGTGATAAATGTACTGCTGTACTCACTGTCAAGTTAATCAATGCTGCCAAAGTTTTGTTGACCTAACAGTAATCCATAAAGTGAGCGGCATTTTCTCTATCCCTATGACATCTTGGTCCTCAGTGGGGATACAAATCTTACAACAGCTTCCTAAAAAAAATGAAAAAACAAAGCAAAGCAAAGCAAGGAGAAGAAAGATATTTTCAAAACTCTGTCTTTAAATTAGCAGACTGTGAGAATTCCTTGCCTCTCTGACAAATTGCTTAAAAATGAAGACCACACAATGGATTCAGTTTGATTGTTAAAATGGATAACTTTGCAGAGGATAAAGGCTTGCTTACAAAAACAAAGGTAAAAACCCACTTCAGTAGTCTTCCAAGGAAACAGTTGTGAACACAATTTACTCGTGACTATAGATTAGTGCATTGGTTCACACAGAGCACAGTACAGCAATTCTGAAGACAGTAATGTGAAAACAATAATAAAAAATCACCACCAATAAAACTTGTCTATTGCTGTGTCTGGCTGTGATTCACAGTCCATGAGAGGCATAACCACTGAAAAGAAGAAAAAGTCAGGAAACAAACCCTAGCAGAATTAGCTGCTCTATAAACAAACTGCTGCCATGCTCTCACAAGCAATTATAGACATATGAAATATGAATTGCCATTGATTTTTCTTCTAGAGGTCACTCTGCTCCATGTTTTACGCACTCTAGGCATTTATTTGGGTGGCAAACTGACAAGTTTTTACAGAATTAACAGAGCAATGTAATCCTTGCTCAATTGCAGGTACTTCATTATGGTTCTGTTCCTTGACACTTGTCCCTCCCAAAACTCACTGGCAAGGGAGTCCTTCATAAAGGTGAGGAACGAAGCAATTACTTGTGAAAAGAGACCATGCTAACTTGGTCAGCAAATGCTTCTTGACTTCTGTGCTGATGGCAGACAAGTAGCATCACTTGGAGGGCTGCACAGCAGTTGGAGAACTGCATAGCAGTTCTGCAGATGATGTTCTGATTTAGCTAGAACTCTCCACATTCTAGCTATTGAAAGAGGGATAATTTCTTCAGAAAGAAGAAACAAGAATGGATAATAGCCCCCAACAGAAGTAAAATAGCTATCTGTATTTCTGTTAAAAATTGCTGTAACATTAAAATACTGCAAGAATGCCAAACTGCTCTCTAGAAATCTCATGGTTTTGATAGTATCTTCACACTTAGGATAAAGTAAGGTCCACAAATGAAGTTGAAACTGGGAATCATGAATTCATGAATCATATTTTCTGGCAGTTTTAGATGGCAATGTTCTTTACTTGTATCATTCATTTTTGGTCCCCAGATTTCCAATGCAAGAAAAATTTGCAAAAAAGGCTGTGCTGCACCCTTCCTCTCTAGTGGTTATTCCGACTCTGATCCTTCTGGTTTACTCTTGGCATCTTAAGCTAATGTTAAATTGTTAGATTTTAAGTCATGCTTCTTAGTGCGTCAATGAAAGAACAGAACAGTATTATAATTCTATGGTACAGAGAGCTTAATCAGACTCTAGACTCTATGGTACGCAAATAAAACAAAGTATGCCATCAGGGCAAGTATGACTGAAGAAGTGGTGCTCTGAAATCAAAGAGGATGTGTGTAAGAGTTCACAAAGGATTTAGAGTAGAACTAAAGTCTACAAAAAACCTTGCACACTCTGCTGACTGGACACAGAGGTGACCTTCAACACATGATCATCAGAAAATAATGCTGTGACTGACACATAAAATGAATAAATCAGTCTAGGGGACAAAATGAAATTTCAGGGGAAAAATAAAAAAAGAGAAAATGTGGGAAGATGAGTAGTGACATATGAAATTCAAAGAATCTACTATAGACATAAAAATAGTGACGTGGTGGCTGAGATAGTAATACGCTGGTTATAACTGGTTAATATAGTACATGGAAAATAATTTAGATGCCTCCATCTACACATTAGCAAGTCCAGCTTTCCACCTAACCTGTATCTTGGTGTCTATCAATGGTTAAGTGGTGGACTTCCTCCTAACTTCTTTGGTGAACATCACCACTTTGTAAAATTGGGAAGAAATAATTGATCTAACTAGAGTAATTGGGGTTCTTTTTGTTTCTTTTTGGTCACAATCAATTTTTGTTGAGATGCCAAGCCAGGATGCTAGATGTCTTCTTAAACGCTGTCTGTACTTTTACTTTAATAGTAGTGTAGTTGGCTGTTTGCATTGGACCACATTTATCAACAGCCTCCTGTACCATTAGAACAAAAATTCACAACAAAATTTACTAATCTTTTTACATCTTATGGTAACTCAATCATGCAGTATGTCTCCTTATCACTGCTGCATTTAAAGCTGGATAACTAATTCAGGTTGCATGATTAAACATGCCTGAATTTGATTAACTATAAATAAAATCCATGTGGAAAGCAAGTAAGCATTGTTGCACAGAATATAAATACAATGCCATCACTAAAAAGAAAACTATCTCCTAATCCTGAAGTTATAGAGCTGCTGTGTGGTCTTTGCTCCTCTGTAATCTCCTGTTGCTTTACAAGTGCTTTTGAAATAGTAAATTAGGCATCTTCCCCATATAACCAGGTGAGAGAGTTGGATCTCATGCAGAAAAGCACACTTAGATATCTTAATGCTCTGACATCTGGAAAAATGGGGAGAGGTTTCGCTTGTTTAACTGCCTCATGAGTTCTTGGGGACATTCGGAACATTTTCTGGAAGTAGCTCAGAAAACCAGTTACTCAGAATACAGCTGTTATCTCCCAGTGACTTGCCAGCAAGGCTATAAAGAAAATCACTGTAAATGACCTGTGTCCAAGGTTCTACATCTGCTGCAGGATGTCTATTATCATCAGCTGATGAGCTGATACAACACCATACTATCATAGTCATGAATACTGTATTTCCCTGATGATGATATTCTAGAAATAAAAAATAAGATGCTTGAAAAATGGGTGATGAACTCCCCCAGTCAGATACATATAACTGGAATGACATTTTCTCAGAACATTTTATTGGGAAAGTTATCAGTGACCTTTTCATTTTCCTAGAATAGATATACCCAGTGGGTTGCAGCAGCATAAGAAATAAGATTTTTATCCAACAATTTTAAAGCTGTAATTCTACAAAAGCAGACTCCAGCCACATCACTGCTGTAAAGGCCAGGGATGCACCACGCAAACTGCTGTGCTAAGACAGCAGTTGTAAAAGCCGTGGCAGCTGGTATATTTGTCCTGTCAGTTTACATGAGCGATGCCAACCTGCACAGCAGTGATACAACTTACCTAACCAAGGTAGTTGTGTGAAAATTGACTTAGAAATTAGACTGTTTAGTGCCTAGCAGATTATGTCTTATCTTCTCCTGCCTTCTTGATGGAGCTCATTACTCCAAAGCTTTATATATGCAAGTATCACTGACTGAAAGAACATTTTTTTATTATTATACTAATACTCAATGCCTATACATTTATTTGAATACCTAAGGTGACAGGCTTTCTCTTCATGCAAAAGCACTCATTTTCAAAAGGTGAAAGGCTGGCACTAAAAGAAAGCATCTGGGCAGTTTTCCTATGGTTTGTCATTATGTGAAATATCCAGAGGACTCATGGGCTTGCAACATGTGGGTCAGTACCCTTTGCATGCACAGACAACTGGAAGAAAGGAACACTCAGCAAAAATGTTACTGGTTATTAAAATAAGCAAACTACACTTAGAGATTGCTATGCCTACCAGACACTAACAAACACAAATGTTGTAGTACAAATAGGGTTTTCTTGAACTTCAGACAGAATTAAATCTTGTGATCACCTGTGAGTTGTGGGATCTGTGATTTTCCCATGTCTGTTAACTCCTGCAGCATGTTGAAGAAGAAATGTACATAGCAAAGGTGTCAAATACAATTCGACTTTCTGGTAACAGGGGTCTTGAAAAGAAACAGCTTTTTAATGCTTTTGTTCCAAGGAGAAACAAACAAGACTAATTTCTGTATCACAAATGTTTACTCTCAGCTCTATTTTGTTGCATCAGTGCTTCTTATTGCTTTACGTAAAATTTGCATTCATTGATAACGTTGGTTTACTCTGACTGTTACTCTGAGCTCTGAACTAATTGCTCTCAATTAATCTGTTCCACTCTTTGATAGCTTATTTATCAGATTGGGAAAGATAGATTTAATGGTGCTTGCTGGAAACAAGTTCTTTAATTGGAAATACCAGAGTGTTTAGCTCACTTTGTGCTCTAGCAATTAAGGACAATTTGGAAAAGCGTTTTTCCCCCTACTATTGTCTCCTTGATTAGATTTCCAAAGAAGCAGACAAAACAAATGACAATACCACCTACCAATATTGGTTCAAATAAAAGCCCAGCAGCCAAATTACTTACTATGAGAAATGTGAACCATCCCCATCAATTCCAATGCTGTGTTACATTCATTTTGCTGTATCTTTGCTTCCCAAGTAGGTAAATGGCAAAATTTCTTTCAAAATGCATAGCTCTATGCCTGCCGCTAAACAATTATCCCTTTCCACAAATAAGCCAAATCAACAGAAGAAATTATTTTTCTTGATTAAGCTCCCACATTTCTCTTGGGATGAAACAAAACAAACAATTAATCTTTCCTTATTTGTTCTCTGAAGAACCTGCATCCCTTAAACGTACGATAACCAGGGTACCTGTGGCAGGCAGTCGGCAGCAATTAGGCTTGTGCTGAAAATGAATGGACTAGCGTCAGAATGCCTAATCTGCTGAGAGTTTCTACAGGAGAGCAAGGTTAGACCAGGAAAATTCCCTTGCTGTGGAAATACTGTTAAAAATTACCACTTGACTTCAGCATAATTAACAAGGTTTGGGAATTTATATGAACTGAGTAATTGAAAAGAATTAGCAAGAGATATATACATTAATCTTCACCAGTTACAACATGCCTAATGAAATTAAAGGTTCTACTTCTACTTCACGCTTTGTTTCTGCAAACTTTTTTTCATCCACAGAATAAAAAGTATATTAAATAACGACAAAGATAATTACAAGAAATTAAAAAGAAGAAACTGCATCACAGGACTTAATTTTTATATCAATACTTCTTTTAGATATATAAAATTTGCGGTATCTATCACAACAAGAAACCCTATGGAAGTTTCTTATTTTAATACCCATGTCTTTATAATCCATTTTAGAGCCATAAATTCGGGCATTATAAATTTACTGAATGTAATGCATATTTGTTTGCAACTCTACATGCTCTTAAATTCAAGTCTGTCTCTGTCAAGACATTTTACAATCAACAGCTTTGGTAAAATGAGGTTTTTCACATTTAATTAAATCTGTATTATATTCAGGTTACAGAGACAACAAGGAAGTGAAAAGAAAACGAAAAAAAAAGGCAACTAATGCTGATCTGTATGGAGGCAGGCAATATTAGCAAAAGATGACACACATCTGTTATTCTCTTAGACTACCCAGGAGCTCTGACTACCCAGGAGCACAGGACCTTCTACCCTTAGTTCATGATGAAATCTTTCAACACATCCTTCAGAAAGGAGACAGGCAGGACTGCACAAAAGTGGAAAGGAAACACGCACAAGGGAATTATACCTAATGCAGGAGAGTTCAATTTACTGCAGGACCAAAGGAGAAAGCTCACTGACCATCACCTCACAACCTAACTGAGGAGGACTAATCATTTCCTCCTTCGTTCTCCTCTCTCAGCTACTGATGGACTAGTTCTTATTTCTGTCTTAAGCAGCCCTTCCTGCAAAGACTTTTTCTGTTCCTGTGCTCCTTCCTTGCACCATCTCTATAACAGAAGCTCACAAATTACTACTTATTTAATTTAGTATCTTTCTGGTAAAACCCTGTGGTTAGTTCCACAGGTTTTTGCTAGTTTTTTTGTTTGCTTTTTCCCCTTCAGCTTTAGATAAAAACACTGAAGTTATTACAGCACACTACAAATTGAAGAATTTTCAGATGAAGTTCATCAATCAAACTTTAATTCAGCTTCCTTATGTGTAAGGATTTATTTAATGTTGCTTGCATGATCCCATAGGACTATTTTGTCACAAAACCAGTTCTTCATCCAAAGCACAAAATGGATGCATTCAGTTACTCAACATATATTCAATATTTCATTTTCTATCCCTTACCTCCAAATGGGACCTGCGTTCTATGTGCAAATCCAAGTCAGACAGAATTATTCACTTATTCATAAACTTTCTTGCCCTAGCCCTCCATATGCAATTTATAAATGCATAAAGAATATTAGTGCTTGGTCTTCAGTCACAAAAAGAGTGTAGATAAAATAATATTACCAGGTTGCACAAAGGCAGTGATGTTGCAGACCTAGATCTAAACTACATGCTACTTTAGTGCAGTAGCGAACAACCATAACAGAACATTGTGTTGCACTACACATGCAATAATAAAAAGTCTTTCACTGGAAAATATGTTTTCCGTATCATTGGCAATACATTCTATAACTTTACTTATTAATTTTTGAAAAAAAATTCCTTAAGACTTAAGTTGCCTTCAAAGTCAAATTTTAACTAGCAACAACCATTTGTACTTAAAAAAAAATTAATTTATGCAAAGCAACCTTCCTTCCTTCCTCCCTCCCTACCTCCCTGTAATGAACAAAGCATCTTTAACTCCTCCCCTCACCCAAGCTCAAAAGCCAAATACTTGTTAAAGAAAATTTACAGCCTACTTGACACATGAGCAGTTGCCTTCAGGGTAAGGGTGGTGACCAGTTTTTCTTTCATCATAGCTAAATTAAGTAAATATTCTCACTTTGTATTCCTCTAGAAGGATCGTGGCTATTAGAACAACTGGCCAACAGCACACTATAGTTAACGCAGTGCACCAATGCACTTGAGTTTTAATATCCCTAGCTCTGCTTTAGCCTAGCTGTGACATCTTAGCCAAAGAACTTACTTTCTCCCTCCTCTTAAAATACCTTACAATTATTCTGAGCTTATACAGGTCATGGCAGAGACCATTTTTCACTGTAAATAAATGTACAATTAGCAGAGTTTGATGTCCATCTTAACCTGAATGAAAGTAAGTAATACAAGTGTCATGATATACAGTATAATGAAAAGAGAAAGAGCACTTAGGCATGGCTTCTAAACCCATCATGACTTCTAATGTATATTCTGCTTTTAACTGAGCAGAATTTATTTTGATCAGCTCAAGCATATAAGAGTGAAATGAGAAAGAATTTCATGCAGCATAATTCTATACAGCAAAACCAAACAGATGAACAAAGATGAAGGAAAAAATATGAATGGTAAACCACAATACATCACCACTTCAAAAGCAAAAAGTATAACTCTTTAAAACATAAACCAGGTAATTTTCCTAAGCGTGCCTGAAAAATGTTTGGAATATTTCTGCAGGAAACACGTCTAAAAAGAGGCACTTTTAATAAATGGCTCTCCTTTAAATTATCCACAGAATTATTTTGCTTTTGACTTTTCTCTTGTTTTCCACTTTCTCTTAACAAACATGCAATCCTGCATGTGTCAAGCACACCTCTTTAAAATCCACAGTCATCTAAAACTAGCTATGTATCTGCACCACCAAAGAAACGTGTATGCACAACAGAATCTTAAAAGAGCTGGTCGCAGCAATGATGGATTTAAGTTATTAACTGATCAAAAAAAGATGGATGGTGGTCTGCTTTTCTTAATCTACATCATCATCTAGATCTATTTAAAGATATGTGGTACACTAACAAACTTAGTTAAGGTTTCGATAAAATCAGTAGAATAATCTGCCCTGTTACACTGAGACTGTATCGATCAATAAAATCACTTGTACTAGGAAAGTACTGTTAAGTACTGACAATCCCAGCCATTAATATTATTTAACACTCTGCTCACAATCTTTAATGAGGACAAAGAACATTTTGTCTTTTTATACTTATCATACCATTGTTAGAGGTCCTTACTTGTACAGTTCAACCTTGATTACTGCAGACTAAATGGAGTTACAGAAGAAAGACGCTATAATTTTGGATAATGCGGAGAATTTTCAATGGGATTAATAGATATGGGTGATTCAACAGACTTTTCAGCAAAACTTCAGATACACCTTAATTCACTGAATTCAACTTTTACTTGCAAGTTTTTAACACCAGACTCACTCTTTTCAATGTATTCACCTGCATTTAAAACAAAAGTGGTTTCCAGAAACAGCTACCAGGAAGATAAGCATCTGTTCTGGACCTGATGGGATTTTTTTTTCCTGCAAATAAGCCAATTCGGTCTTCAATTAGTTAGAAATAAACCTCAGCAGTGAATGCCTACACAGGGTAAAGGGAAGGATTGCCTCTCCAGAAAGCTTTGTAGTGGTTAATGAATGACACAAAGAAGTCAAAGTGAATTGTCGCAAGCTCCTGCTTTCAGATATGGGGAATGGTTAAACTGAAGTCTAGTGGGAAAAAAAAAATACAGGTCAGGCATGCATAGAATAAGGTGGAAAAGAATAAAAATAGTGCCACATTTTGCACAGAAGTTTTATAGCTTAGAATTTATTCCTCCAAGTTCAGCTTTTAAATATATAGCCAATTACCTCCCATGTGTAAAGCATTTGGTCCTGAAAGGCGTTAGCCTTTATAAGAAACTGTGCACAGTGGCATCTGACCTGCATACCTCTTCATTATATAAATATGTATAATAAATATATATATAAATATGGTTCAGTCATGTATCCTCAACCACGTTATTCAATGTTTTTGCTTTAAGAATAGTGTTCATAATACACACAGGGGTGACCATGAAGACACATTAATCTAATCTAGTAAAGAGCTGAAACACAACTATGTGTTTAATCACTTTAAGGACCATGTAAGAAGGGTCATAACAGTTCAGAGCAAAGCTCCATTTAGCACTGCATCCTATCTATTTATGAAAATGCCTATAAATAGATGCCAAAGAAGAATACAAATGAGAAAAACCACGTTCTTTCAGTACTCGAGCAGTCTCAACAGTTATTTGCAGCTTAAGAACCTTCTGTGTTTGATATAAGTTTCTCTTCCATGAACCCTCTCAGTCTCCCCTTGAACCAATTTAAAATTTTGCATTCACAGCACTGTTTGGCAAAGACACACTGGTCTACAGGAATAACTGAATGCTTGATACAGAATGCATTTCTGAGAATATAAAGGAAGAACAATTGTAATGAGTATTAAAATTGACAGAGTGTATAAATGTGACAAATATGAACTATACAGAAATGAAGTGTGAATAGTTCAATGATCATTGAACAGTTCTAAGATGATTTTACCACTTCCAGAATTAATAGTAACCGATTTGATTTATCTTTATTGGACAAAAGCAAACTAATGTCTCATAGAAGTACACATATCGCACACAGATCTCAATATTCCTAAAAAGCTCTAACAGTACTTGTTCAAAAATACCTACTTCTATAGACATTATATTTCTTTTCTTCTTTAATGTTGATAATGGAACATCAAGAACTGTTCCAATTAGGATACATTTACAGGTTGCTTCTGATTCTAAAGAACTATGTCAGTTTCAATCAACTCACAAACCAAGATCTTCATGTCTTTATATGGAATCCTAGCTTTCATTCTGCCTAACAGAGCTCAGGGTGACTTTTGTGTACCACCATGGGACATTTTTTCCTCCACTTCACGAAGAGAAAAGAAAATATTGAAAAATCCTATTCACCACCAAAAATTCATTTTCCCCACTTTCTGATCCTATTCCACCCAAGACAACTCTGAAGCAGTATTTGAGCCAGTTACAGAGAATATTTGGCTATTGAAAGGCAAGGTTCTAGCTAATGCACAATGTAGAGTACATGCAGAGTGGCAGGAGTCTAAGTGGCTTTTCTTAGAGCAGAGATGTCTCCAGGCTTATCGAGGATGGGTAAGGTTATAAATGACTGGGTTCACATTCTGCTTTGTTAGAATACAAAGAAGCCAACAGAAATTGAATCAGTTAAGAAGTGAAGAGCTAATGAAATTTCCCACTAGGTGATGGAAAATTCTTTTTCTTCTCAATTAGAAAAAAAAATACCTGAGTAGCTCAGAATGATAGTAAAAGGTAATGACTGACACAAAGAAAGTAGAAGATTATTATCCTCAGTTACAATATTTAATGCTGTGCTAGCTCTGAAATGATCCGCAACAAACTTTTCAAATCAACAAAAAGATCCGTCTGATTTTTATTTTTTTAATCAATCTAAAGCTTTTATGCTGCAACAGCACACAAGTAGATCAACTCAAAAAGAAAATAGTTCAAAAGCTTTAGAATACAATTTGCACTGATGACTAAAATGAGAGTGTTATTTTTTTTCTGGAGCTAGGGAAGGTTATTTAATCCTTCCATCCACATTTACTGATTTGTTCGTACTTATTGTCCAGACAGGAAAGCCTCTTTATCTACTTAAGCTTGACAACAAGGAATTTACTATCAACACCTACTGAAGTAATTAAAGAAAACCATCATGTTTGATGAAGAAATGACAACTTGGGCCAAATTTTCTGAGAGACAGTTTCCTGCAGTCACTAACTTCAGAAACAGATAATTTGTCTTAATTTTTTTTACAGTTGCT
Organism: Piaya cayana; assembly: GCA_013389865.1. NCBI lineage: Eukaryota > Metazoa > Chordata > Aves > Cuculiformes > Coccyzidae > Piaya > Piaya cayana. Next base: position 237,222 of record WAAB01003872.1, read on the forward strand.
GTTGAACCGCTCCCCCAAAAAGAGTAAAAAAAAAATAAGCAATATAATAATGGGTGATTTTCTCCTTTATATTTCTGATGAACTTACTCATAAAGCAAGTGCACATTATTCATCACCCCATCCACTGTTTTCCTTACTCCATCCTGCTGGAAACTAAGACAGAGTAGAGGATTGGATTCTGCTTTCTTAAGAGCAGAATCATAACAGATATGATTTTATTTATCTTTTTCAGGAAGGACTGGTAGTTAAAATATTTTTAAAAGAGAATTGCATTTTGAAGAATACTGAAATCTAGGTCAAAGGGCTTCTTAGATCTCCAGATTATTTCCTTAAATGGAAAACAAATCTCTAGTCCCATTTCATAAACTCCGTAATTCATTTGGAAGATCTGGAATCCTGAAACTGCTGGAATGTTCAAGTTCATGAAGTCTTCACATCTCACAGCCAAGCAGCACTTTAACCAATCTTATCTCCAGGAATCAGGACTGTTCTTTTTGTAAAAAGTTCAAGAGTAAATAAAAGGCAAGTATGTTTTCTTGACCTCACCTCAGAGAGAAATATTAGCTCTACATATTAGCTCTGGTTGGATACATACATACACACAGACCTTACATACATACAGAGCAGTTCAGAAGGTTTACAGCCCTCTGTTTTATATTAAAGTCTTGCCAGCCACAAGAAGAATTTCTTCAGGTCACTCAGACCACAAAAACCAAGTTAGAATCCTGAAGCTCATAAAAAAATATGGATCTCCTCCAAAATCTCTCTCCATACACAAATCTTTTCAGTGGGGATACATGGTCTCATGCTGAGGTGTGGGTGCCAATTCACAGTGAATTCTGTTAATGATGCCTGTTATCTTGTTGGACTGATGATATCAGCAAATGATGAGATTTCTTCTGCCCAAGAGGGTTAGAAAATATCTATTCCATTGAACTTTAAAAGGCAGACCTGTCAAAGGGCAAGTCCCTGGGGCAGAGAGACTGGATGGCAATAACATCCAGTGTCAGCTTACTGGGACAAGGATATGACCTAACTCCAAATCAGCAGAGAGCAGGTGGCTAGATCAAATTCTTCCCCATTACCAATTCACTGGAAATAAGCTTCATAAAAACTACTCCTCCAAGAGTACATCATATAAAATCTATTTGTAACAAATACTGATCTGATTGACAATGCAGCTGAAGCTGCTTCAATAACCAATTAGGTAAGGTCCCTCAGTTCTGCCCTTAAGAATTCCAACAGCGTCTTCAACGTCCAAAGTAAAACCTCAACTAACACTTCAGCTGGCCCATCTAGAAGATGACCTACTGAACTCCTGCGCAACAATAATTGTGCAAAAGGGAGCATTTCAAGTGATCTATATCCCCTTTAAATACACTTCCAAAGCTGACCATGTTTCTATATTTTGTTGTGATAAATGGTCAGTACGAGAATATACAGGGGACTAAAAAATAAAACAAAACCAAATAAACAACCACCACCCAGAACCTACAATGTTCGACCACCTTCTGCACTTACCTTTACTTTCTGGTACTTTCAAGCAAATACAGTTCTCCAGGTTCACAAACACACTACAAGGAGTCACAGACTTTCAAAGCAGGTTCAGTTGGCAGCTGTTTTCGAATTACAGGCTCCTACACAACCAGCTACCTCAATTCTGTATCTCATACCTTTTCACCACACCAGACTCCTCGGGAAACATGTCGAGAGTAGACATTTCATAATCATAAGCAAATCACTGCTAAGTTTAAATCTTGGTACAATCTGCCACTGCTACCAGAGAGTTTTTTGTCAGCAACAATATAACCCAATGATTTATTTTACAAATCTTTTTAAAAAAATTATTTGCATTATCACCTTTCCTGTATTACAAGATACAAACTCAGATATACAAATAAATAACTATTAAGCCAAAATTTATATCATACAGTAACTGATTTATAGTAACTCTTAGTTGATAGCCATCACAAAGTAATTAGAGCTGGTTCAGTCCTCTTCCACTGTCAGTAACAGGCATCTTCTTAATTAGTGAAGACTAAACCAGCTCAACTTAAGTCCTGTGTGCTGTAGGTTATGATCATGCACAAAGACAGTTACCATGGACCAGCAGAGGAGCAACCGCTTATTACTACATACTAATTTGCTTGAATGTTTGGGGCCTCCCTCTGTCATTCACTTATCTTTGCATCTGCTTCCTCATTAATAAATTAAACACAATCCTTCTTTCCTTTTGTCATTTAGTTTCTTGTTTTCAGCATTGACAAGGGCTCTGCGTTATCATTACACATCCAGTTGAAATACTAGTGCTTACTAGTCAATTGTTCCATAGTGTTAAAAACTAAAGTTGCAAATTATAGCCCAACTTCTAAAATATGGAAGTCACTTAAAAACAATATGGGTAAATAATTTTTTTCACAGTTCTGTGATAACTGGTATATTATAACAAGAAAATCACCACTCAGTCTTTCAAAATCCAGAGAAAAATTACATGAATATATTATTTTTAAATGAATATTAGCTGACAGTGGATGCCGATAAATCTAAGAAAATTACTATTTGTATCTCACAATGCAATAATATTTGGTTTATTCATAATTTTGCTGTTCTTCAGAAAGACATAATTAAAAATTTCTGAGCTCCTGTCAATTCACTCCATGAAACAAACAACCAGTGCTAAAAGGATTTAATAGGGTTGTTTCATCACAACAAGTTCACAAAGAAGTAACAAGCTACTGGGAACTGCAACACCTTCTGGCTCAGATTGGGGCATTTCCTCCTTTATTTACTACTTGACACGGATTGTTTCTACTATTTTAATTTCGTATCATGACTTTAATCTGCATTCGACAATAAAACACTACTTAATTAAAGATATCTTAAGAAAACAATATGTTTAGATCATGTCAACTATAGATTTGTATTTGATTGCTAGCTTCATGGTATATTACTCTTGCCCATACAGGTTTTCAAGGTACAAAGTACATTAATGAATATGTATTGCTTAAAACAAATTATTTGAATGTAAACTCTGCATAAATGATCAATCTCTGAATCAGATGCTGACTGGTTTTCAAAAAACAGTTAATGCTGTTCTTCACCATGAGGGTGGTGAGGCCCTGGTCAAGGTTGCCCAAGGAAGCTGGGGCTGCCCCATCACTGAAGGTGTTCAAGGCCAGGTTGGACGGGGTCACCTGCCCATAGCAGGGGTTTTGGAACTGGATGGACTTTAAGGTCTCTTCCAACCCAAACCATTCTATAATTCTGCGACTACCATGAGTCCATAATTTTTGCAGTTTACCAGCTGCAAAAATGGCTGGTTACTAATACCATCACTGACTAGTGATGGTAGTAGCCAAACTGCTCTTACAGATTAATTCTCATTAATTTCACCTGAAAATGTTTGCAATATTTTATATGCATGGTGTTGAATGGTGATCAAGTCTTCTGAAATTGTAGCAGGTTCCTACACCATGCCTTAGAAAGAGCACAACTAAAATCCTTCTGATGATTGAAGTTTCTTAATACAAACTTGTAATTGTCTAAAATTAGGATTCCTTTATTTTAAAGATTAAAATTTCATGGATGATTAGTTCTGGTTTCTGTTAGTAGAAACAGAAATTAATGTCTTTGACAATGATTTTTGTTCTTGTTTTAATTTAGCATGCAATTAGTATGGATATAACTTAGACACTTGTGATATTTTAATCAGATGACATCCAGCAGTTACTGAATCATAGAATGGTTTGTGTTGGAAGGGACCATGAAGGTTATCCAGTCCACGCTCCTAGAGTGGGCAGGGACATCTTCCACTGGATCAGGCTGCTCAGAGCACCACCCAACCTGACCTTGAATGTTTCCAAGGATGGGGTATCCACCACCTCTCTCGGCAGCCTGTGCCACTGCTTCACCACCCTCAGCAAAAAAAATTTCTTTCTAATATCAAGTGTAAACATCTCCTCTCTTAGTTTAAAACCATTAACACTTCTCCTACTGCTAGAGGCACTGCCAAGAAGTTTTTCCCCATCTTTCCTATAAGCCCCATTTAACTACTGAAAGGCCACAATTAGGTCTCCTCAGAATCTTCTGTCCTCCAAACACCCCCCAACCTAAACCACTGCATGTTCCTATGGTAGCCAATGTTGACAGGAGGAGAAAGTTAATAAAACGCACAAGACTGTACAATAGTTGACTAACACTTCCAGTAGGGGGAGATGTTATTTTAGTTTGCCAGCAATTAAAAAGTGATAACCAATTCACCTCTGTACCTTTTTAAGAATATCAACTTTCATGAGTGAGATCAGTACATGTGCCTTGGCAGCAATATTCTTCAAAAGCCAGTCACATGAAAATGAGATAAAAATACAAAATTCACAGCAAATGGCTGTAAGAGAAAAACATGATGATGGAGCAAGCTATGTTGACAGCCATCAAAACCAAAAAGGCCCCATTGCTTTTCAAAATCAGTCTCCAACAGTTTTGAGATGTTTTTTTCACCCATACAATAAGTATAAATTTTAGATGCTGAAGTTGCTACAAATATCAAAGAGCAAGAAGGAAAAAAAAAAGATTTATTTTTTCAATTTTACAATACTGAGTATTTAAAAATAAAAAAATTATGTTGCCTGAATTGCTCCTTATATCTCAGAAAAAAATCTAAGCTGTGTTTCACTTCTTATTTCCTAATTCCTTTCTAAAAAATTTAATGTCAGTAGCAATACTGTCTCACACCCCACTGTAGTTCTATTCTCTTCCTTAAGCAGTTTCCTTTACTAAACTTTCCTGAGAATCAAAGAAGTTCCTGAGTGGTGCAGATTATCATCCACTGGATAAGAATGTAGCTCACCATCCATTATGTTGCAGCTCATCATACTTCCAGTTGAGCCACTGCAACTGGGAATGACATAAATCAGACCTCTGGAAGTTTTGCTATGTTTACCACTTCAACCCGAGTAAAAATAGAATACTCACTTTTGTTTTCTTCCCAAAACAACCACCTTCTGACTCAGAAAATTTGTATGATCCCTTTCAATAAAACAGTACTTGCATCAGTACACCTGAAGGTGCAGTGAACTGGGAAAGTCTCTAGAGGACACCTTAATCTGGCTTTGCCACCAGAGAAATGGCTGCAAAACTACATTACAGGGCATTTTTAAAGCAATCATGGCGAGAAAATGAATTCTGTTTATCAAAAAAGGCTGGGATTTATTACTGGTAAATTTAGATGTCTCTGATGTCTGAGTCATTCCTGAAGATTCCTTTTACAGTCTGTACCAAAATCAGAACCAAAACAGGCATAGTCTGGGACTTAAAAACCAAGTTTCCAAACTCACTGAGATCAATATGGGGTGACAGGTGTCTATTTCAAATGAATGAACAATTCAGGCAGAGGTATGTATAGTAGCAGGATATAGATTCTGTGAGCTAAGTTTCCTTGTATCTTGGCTGGTAAGTATCCAGCTTGTTTCCCACCTCCAAAATTGCTGACAGTTAAACACTCAACTTCATGCCTGCTGTATCTTCACACGCTTTGCATACTACCACTCTGAAAACAGATGCTGCTGTTAATTTCACAGTGCTGAGAAGAGACTCACCTGCAAGTACAACTCCAAGCCTTGCCGCCGCTGCTCCAGAACCTTGGGCACCCAGTTTCTCACATGCTTTGAAGGGATCTCAGGAGTCCTTATGAACTTCTTGAGCTGCAAATGAAAAGAAACACAGACAAAAACATAGCATAATAATGTCCCTTTAAAGTAAAGGCATTTATGTTCGAGATGAGGCAGAAAAAGTAAAAATACGCATAAAGGACTACAGCACAGCAATGAAGTTACTCACCCTCAGCTCACTGAAATACAGCAGATTTTACACCTACAGGTTTCATTTAAAAATCTCAATGTCTAGCTGCCCTGGACAGTGAAAATGAGCACTACTAACTTCCTTGTGACTAACAGCCTTAAAACAAAACGGCAACAGCGACATGGAAATACTTGAGTTCCCCATTAGTCAGCCTGGGATGATACCTCACAATGTCACAACATACCCAGATAGCACCTTGCTAACTAAGATGACAAAACACTGTGGCAATATGTAAGTCCAGATTTCAACAACTATAATCAGGTGGGAGAAGGGAGATCTAACCATTTCTCTGGAGAGATGGCAATCAAGGGAACAAAATATGCTCTCAAATTGCACCAACAGTTGCATTTAATATTTTATCCACAGAAATAGCAAGTTTGCTACTGAATGTATTTCTGAGAGCTCCATAACTTCTCCTCTAAAGATTCCCACAAGCAGGTTTTTATATACATATATGGCAATGAGTACATGCATACACACGAGTGCATACAGACGGGCACAAATACACAATCTGATAACACTAAGGACCCTCTTGTGGGGGCAACATTTTTTTTTTTTTTTCAAACAAAAAAATTACTAAAGTTTTCCTCAAAACTACAGAGGAAAAATAATAATTGGGATAGATTCCATTGCATTTTAATAGAAGGTGACATTAGACATTCTTTCTGTTAGATATTGCCTCTGAGTAAATCTGAAGCAAGGAATGCAATGAAAGAAGCTCAAAATTGACTTTGACATGCATACCCATGGGAGACTGAGAATTTACATTTCATCTTTGAGCTTGCTGAGATGTCACTTTAGGAAAAAGCAGTGCCAACACATCAATGTCTCTACAATCACAAGTAACAAAGCTGCAGCGAGGAAACCTCAATTGCTCTAGAAACACTTTACAACTCCGTTATTTCTTAACAGTGCTAAATTACAATTAAATGTGAAGTGCAAAAAACAACCCACCAACAAAAAGCACCAAACCTGTGTACTTTTACTGACTGATGTTAAAGCCAGAACATAAAATGCTGTTTTCTCCTCTATACTGGTTGAGAGTATTGAAGAAGCTATGCTCACAGCTGTTGCAAACTATGACAGCACCTGCAGATGAGTAACAAATGAGGAGAATGCTCCAGATGAAAGGAGACAAATCTGAAACAATACAAGCATCCACCAAGGTCTAGCTGCTTACAAGATACATACTCTGTGGCTCGTACCTCAGCTGATGTTTAACAATCTTTTGTGCTCTGTGGCCCTGTTCTGTAAAACATCCAATAAACAATTGCTTAAACGCGCAAGCACAGGTTCTATATGTAGGTATAAAGCATGTGTTATACACATGTACAAAGAAGAAATGTTAAGCCCACTTTCTTATGATTACAAGAAGCCAATAATATATTGCCACAAATAATGATTACAATGTCAAAGAACATTAAGTGAATCTATGTATGTATTAGTTTTATTGCTTCTGACCTGTCCTTACACAAGAAAAACTTATCTGAGGACAATTATTGTCTGTAATACCTTTCTGTCCATAACACTGACCTAATGCCTATTTGACATACTGTACTCTCTATTTCCTAGTAGATTAAAAAATAGCTTAAATTATCAAGTAAAGAATTATTTGTCATAGTGTGAAAAATCAATATTATTTAGTGGACATAAGTTATTCTAGAACTACAAATAACTGGCAAAATGATGTATGGAATTTAAGATTTTTGCAGATTTCACTGCAGTAGTTGTAACACTGTCACCTCTTACTATTCCGGTGCTTAAAAAGTACTACCAATATTTAAAAATGTAAAGCAAAAAATAAAAATACAATAAATACAAATAAAGGATTGTATTTTTAACTACATTATACACATAGAAACAATTTAATATTCTTTCTAAAAACCTCTCCATACAAGAAAAAAAAACCACCTTTTGTTCAGCCTTGAGTACAATGCGAGTACATGTGAATGGTGTATAGCCTCAAACACCCGGTTTGTTACTCATGACCAAGGCAAAGTATAATGGCCTAAGCAAACTATTTTTAAAAAGCCAACAGCAGTGGATGTTTTCTGTCAGGGGAATAGTTTCTACTCCTGGCGTTGCATGGCAGTCTTGAAAAGATTTCAAACCTTTTCCACTACAGCCAGACTGCACAGGAAATGGGACTTCACATTTTTACACAACTGGAGTATAAGAAAGATCAAACTCAGGAAGAAGACAAATCCAGACATGTTCTTGGAAGCAGTTTTGTTTTAAAAAAAAAATAAATTCCTTAACTGGCATTCTAATGAATGAATAATGTCCTATGTGAGCAACAGTGTCCTCCTTCCTCCGTACAACACACGTCCTTCTCTGGTGAAAAGTACGTTCTCCCCTTCAGCCTCTATTCTCATTTCCTGCAAAAGCTGTTCTCTGCAGCACCTTTTCTCCTGTTCTCTACAGTCTCCAGCACAAAGGGCACCCTGAATATGCAGTAAGTCTAAAGATGCCTTTCCAGCTGCCAGGTACTTACAGCAATTTAAAGTGAAACTCACAATTTAAATGAAAGGGGAAGAGAGGAATGAAAAATAAATAACTTATTGGCATGATGAAAGCCCACTGGTATCTGCACCCCAGTGTAAGTAGTGCCATGGGACATGAACAAATTGTTCACAAAGGATGATCAAGATACAAGTTTAAAATATTCTTCCTGAGTAAGAACCGCGCAGTTACACAATCTGCTTTTTTTAAGAGTGCTGAGATTTTCTGCCCTAACACAAAACAGAGAGGAGAGAAAAAAGGGTGAAACCTCAGAATGCATTACCAGAGATCCTACAGGATTTCTGTAACACTGAAAGCAAAGTCATAGAATGGCTTGAGTTGGAAGGGACTTTAAAGCCCATCCAGTTCCAACCCCCTGCCATAGGCAGGGACACCTCCCACCAGACCAGGCTGCTCAGAGCCCTGTTCAACTGAACACCTCCAGTGATGGGGCAGCCCCAGCTTCCCTGGGCAACCTGGGCCAGGGCCTCATCACCCTTATTGTGAAGAATTTCTTCCTAATGTCTAATCTAAATCTTTCCCCTTCCAATTTAAAGCAATTCTCCCTCATCTTATCACTGCATACCCATGTAAAAATTCCCACCTCAGCCCCTTCCTGTAGCCCCTTGCAGGTACTGGAAGGTCGCTATAAGATCTCCTCAGAGCCTTCTCTTCTCCAGACTGAACAAGCCCAACTCTCAGCCTGTTCTCATAGCAAAGGTTCAGCCTTTGTATCATCTCTGTGGCCTCCTCTGGAACTATTCCAACAGTTCCATACTCTTCTTATGCTGGGGATTTCAGAAATGGACACAGGACTCCAGGTTAGGTCTTACCAGAGAGGGGAGAACTGCCTCTCTCACCCTTCTGCCAACGATTCTTTGATAGGGTTGTATTTCTGGGCTGCAAGCACACAGTGCCAGCTCATGTTGAGCTTCTCATCAACCAACATCCATATCCCCCTGGTACCCCTAAGTATGCTAAGAAAAGTTCAGAGCATGAGCTGTTCAACCATGTTTACTAAACTTTTACTACAACTTCAGAAGGCAAGACTTAAGAAAACAAGTAAATTGTTGTGAAAAACATGCTGTGTGGTTTGCATCTGTACAGGGAACAAATAGGAAAAAAGTCATTATCAAGTGTGTAGAGCAATACAAACAAACAGCAAGCAGATGAAGAGCAGGATGAAACAAACTGAAGAGTGTTGTAAAATGTCTGATTAGAATACTCATTTTTCAAATTTTGCTTACTTTGCTATTTCTGGAAGGAGAGAAAGGGACCATCATTTATGTTTCTTATGTTGCTTTAAGGAGAAACCTCTGCAAAATGAGTTACCACAGAGGTAGCAGTGTAAAAGGAGACAAACCTAAGAGCAAAACTACAGTTATTCATGACTTACATGTGAGTAACTGCAATTCCAGAAATGACAGTGAAAATAGTGAAAAGGGAAGAAAAAAAGGAAGAGGCATGCAATGCTTTTGTTTGGGGATTTTTTACCTCAGTCTTTAATAAAAATGATAGATCTTAGGCTGTCTGGACCTCTGAGTGCAGGAACAGAAACTTTTCATTTGTGGGCACTGAAATCATAAGGGACTTACTGTATCATCTGAATGTTTCTAAGTCCATGGGGCCTGACTTGATTCACTCCAGGGTACAGCAGGGCCCTTCTTGATCACCTACCAAAGGCCTTGGGGAGGTTCCTGCTGACTGGAAGCTACTCAGTGTCATTCTAATTTACAAGAGTAGTGTAAGAAACTAGAAAACTACAGACCTGGTAGCCTAACCTCAGTTCCTGGAAAAATTAATGGAGAAGATTATACTGTATGCTATTCAGAGGCATTTAAAGAATAATAAGGTAATCAAGAACAGCGAGCATGGGTTCACAAAGGAAAAGTCCTGTTTAACTGATCTGATACTCTCCTAGGATAAGGCCTAGTGTAGGAAGGAGAGATGGTGGATTTAGATTTTCCAGATTTCAGTAAGGCTTTTGATACTGTCCCTCACTGTATCTGTCTAGACAAATTGTCCAGCTGTGGGATGACCTGGTACACACTGTGCTGGGTAAAGAACTGGCTAAAGGGCAGAGTTCAAAGGGTTGTAGTAAATGGGGCTACATCTGTCTGGCCATCCATCACCAGCTGTGTTCCTCAGCATTCAATTCTAGGGCCAGTTCTGTTCCACATATTCATTGGTGATCTACGTGCAGGAATTGAATTAGCAAGTTTGCTGGGGATACCAAACTGGGAGGTGCTGTTGAATGTCTCACGGGCCAAGAAGCCTTGCAGAGGGATCTAGATAAATTGGAGCATTTGAGAGTCATCAATGGCATGAAATTTATCAGGAAAAAGTCCTGAACTCTGCACCTGGCATGTCCTAAACCCAAACAAAAGTATAAACTGGGAGAAGATTGGCTGGAAAGCAGCCCCTAAGAAGGGGAAATGGAGAGGGAGGTGCTGATGGCGTCTCCCTGGGATCCAGTGACATGATGCATGGGAATGGTTCAAAGCTGTGTCACGGCAGGTTTGCACTGGATGTTAGGAAATGTTTCTTTATCAGGAAACTGATCAAACACTGGAACAGCATTCCTAAAGAGGCACAGGCCTGCCAGTGTTTAAAAGGCACTTGGACACTGCACTTAATAACATGCCTTAACTTTTGGTCAGCCCTGAAACGGTCAGGCATTTGAACTACATTATCGTTGGTCCCTTCGTCTGTAAGATTGTGTTGCTTTGTGTTCTATTCTAAAGATAGGAGATGGTCTACATGGGCATGGAGCATTTTAAACATATATCTTGATTTCCTCCTTAACAGCTCCTAACTTATTTAGCTGTATAATTTCTACCCACTTGCTTTACTTTCAATTGGAGGATCATTGTCATACGTAAAATAACTACACATCTATTGCATGGCCTGGGTGATCTGACACTGTTGCTCATGTTGTATCATATTCCACGTGAATACAAGGGGGAAAATATAAGACATAGCCAAATTAAAACAATAAGTAAGGAATTGTGTATTAAAAAGCAGCAGCAGATGCCACAACTGGGAAGCAAAAAGGCAAGGAATACTAGCAAAATGTGTTCTTGGACTTCTGAGGGTAAGCACACAAATGAGTCAATAGTTGCCTTTTCTTTACCCAGGTTTTCTTATATCCATGCAGCATACAAGGCTGTCAAAATCCAGACTCTCTGCCACCAGGATAATGCTTCTGCCCTGAAAGACACAATTCCTGAGCCGATTCAGGGACATCAGCAAACATGCTAAGATGGGTAAGCTACTCTGACACTGCAGCAGCCAAGTCTGTAACACCCAGAGCAACCTTTGGAGAAGAACTTCAGGGTACTGCTTGCTGAGAAGCTTGATGTGCACCAGCAACATGCGCTTGCAGTCCAGAAAGGTATTTGTATCCTGGGCTGCATGAAACGAATCACTGCCAGCAGGCTGAGGGAGGTGATTCTCCCCTTCTGCTCTGCTCTCGTGAGACCTCACTTGAAGTATTGTGTCCAGTTCTGGAATCCTCAATGTAAGAAGATAATGTAGCTGTTGGAATGGGTCCAGAGGACAGTCATGAAGGGCTGGAGCACTTCTGCTATGAGGACAGGCTGAGAGACTGAGGGTTGTGCAGACTGGAGAAGAGAAGCCTCCAAGGAGACCTTAGAGCAGCCTTCCAGTACCTACAGGGTACTTAAAGAAAGCTGGGGAAGGACATTTTCCAAAGGCATGTGGTGACAGAATGAAGGGGAATGGCTTTAAATGAGAAAGGGGAAGACTTAGGTTAGACATTAGGAAGAAATTCTTCCCAATGAGGGTGGCGTGGCACTGGCACATGTTGCCCAGGGAAGTTTTGGATGCCTCATCCCTGGAAGTGTTCAAGGCCAGGTTGGACAGGGCTTTGAGCAGCCTGGTGTGGTGGGAGGTGACCCTAACCCATCACAGGGGACTGGAACTGGATGATCTTTAAGGTCTCTTCCAGCCCAAACCATTCTATGATTCTATACTGAAGCTAAGCAGCACCATTTAGAGCAGCTGAGTGTGCACACACTCCAACACCACTAAGAGATTCAAACCAACACATAATCAGTTGACCTGCATCCTAGGAACAAAGGACTGAAGCATTTCATTGCTGCTCCACTGCCTGCAGTGGGCTGCAATGCTTTAGCAAAATTCTCCTTCACAGCACTTGGTTTCCATAAGGCAGGAGAAATGTAAAACTTGCTTTTGAGCTGCAGAACTGTACAGTAGTATCCATTTCAGCCTGGAGAGGAAAAGCACTTTTCCTTCAACAGTGAACAAAACAATTTAAAGAACAATTAGTGGATAAGTAATCTTGAATATGGTGAGTTCCCCTCTATATTAGTAAGATGATTCAGTAGACAAGCTTAGCAAATCTTTCATATTACATTCATTGTCTGAAGAGCAGCAGTGAGACGATCTATTCAGTCTTCCCACCCTACTTTCTACTGGTGTGACCTCGCACAGGAACAGGCTCCTTGGGGAAGCTTTCACAGCACCAAGCCTGACAATATTCCAGAAGCATTTGGACAACACCCTCAGACACATGGGGTGAATGCTGGGGTTGCCCTATGCAGGGACAGGAGTTGGATGCAGTAATCCTTCAGGGTCTCTTCCAACTCAGGTCATTCTTGATTCTGTGATTCTGTAATTCTGTCTTTTTCGTGTCTAATTTCCTGGTGTATGCAAGTTGTTTCCTCAGATTTATATATAGCAGGTTAGCAACACATATTATATAACTAATAAATTATTTGCCTAACTGGATTAAAAAACCCAAAAATGTATTTATTCGCTATAGGAATGTGTAAGGTTTTGTGATTTTACAAGAAGGAAAAAACACACTACAGACAGCATGTAAACAATGATCAAAATAAAAAGCAGTGTCGTTAACATCTAAGGAGTCATCATCCCCTTCCACAAAATAGAGAAACTGAGAAATTTGTGAACTCAGTTCCAGAGACATGAATCACAACAAGCATTTAACCATGCATAGTAACAACTTCAACAGAGAGGAAAACAGCTTATAAAGAATGAGATCACTACCTTTTTATGAAGTGCATGGAATTCACTATATCTCTTCTCCACAAAATGTTTCCTTCCATTCATAAGGACCTCTATTTTAAAGACCTGAAAATTACAAATAATAAAAAGGAGATTAATGTTACTTGCACAAAGAGTTCTGTGACGTAGCTGGGACTTTGTATTCTAACATGGTCATTCAGGTAGGTGGTCCCAAAAACCTATGATGGCTCACAAGGCACACAAGTACAACAATTACCAGTAAGTACGGCTGAATTTTCTGTTAACAAGTTTGTTCAATAAATACACAAAACCACAAGTTAAGCTTGGGTGGTATACTGTGCACGAAAAACTAAGCAATAAAATATTTCCCTCAGAAATACTTAATATATTTTGAAGTTGTTAAAAAGAAGTAAAAAAGAAGATGCTAAGAACAAAATAAATGAGGAAAGAAAGAACAATTCAGTCCTTTTCCCTTTCACAGCACACCATACTAACACATCCATATATGCCCAGTAACTGAGTAACAGATACAGTATGCTACGCATACAAAACAAAAAATGAATGCAAACACTATATCATAGGTTAATTTCCTCCTAACCTACAAATTCATCTGCAGTCTCAATTGAGCTTCTGCTACCATCTACACCCTAGGAAGTAAAAAAAACCCACATGGCAAACGCTTGTTTTCTTTGTATGATACATGTGACAGCTTTTGTTGCTGCCTCTGGAAGGTTAAAAGGCCAGGAGAAGAAGCTCTCTGGATCCACTAATTAGTAGTCACTAACATGACATTTTCTTGATTCTCAGGTCACCATGTCATCTCTGAGGGCAAGTGATGAGAAATATTTTGAAGTACCGAGGAAAACATGGTCTATTAAATAAAGACAAGATCAGCAGAAAAGCAACACAGAAAAGGTGCCTGGTTTATCTAGTTATTTGTTTTCTGTTTCACTCAGAAAATGCTGGAAATAAGTATCTCCAGAAAACGAGAGATGATGTTTCAGTCAGATGATTACATCTAGACCCAATTTGGGCCAAATAAAAACTTCTTTGAAATAAATTTGTAAAGACTGTTTATGTCTGAGTGCAGAAGAAAAGGGGGGATTCTGTCACAACATGCCCAGATAGCACTGATCAGAGCAAACACATGGAAACCATACTGGATAAACCATTCCTGTTGCCTACTAGAACCTGCCTTCCAAACAGATCAAAATGCTATAGTTATCAACAGCTAACCAAACCACATTAGAAACAGCATTTTGTTTAATATTGAGTGAAATGCATCTACCTTTGTTTGAATGCAGCATGGATGGGACTGCAGTCATTTCACACCAATGTTTTCACTTCCAAAATTAGTTCAGATCATTGTAATCCATCAAAATAACTTGAGCCACATTCTACCTCTTTGAAAAAAAAAACTAGTTCTGTGTCCTAATCACTATGAGCAGATGACCTTATTTGGGTGCATTGATTCCACCCCCAATCTATTTAGATAACAGTTATTGGCTCTTAAACAAATTTCCTCTACATGTGAAAACCTCCAAAGCACCTTTAGGGATATATTGTAAGTTCAGAGTTGTAAAGAGAATCACATGCAAAGAAAAATCTTCATAGGCTTTTTTCTTCAGTTGAGAAAACATCCTAATTACATGAGAGGAAAACATTACTTACATTTTATATTCTACACACTGTATGAAAGAATAAGTTCTGCTTTGGATTGCCTAAGAAAGCCACTGTATTTAAGAAGTTTCAAGGGTAACGTGGTGGGAAGAATGGATCACAGAATGTGAACCTAGTTATGTCAGAAGTGTCCATGAGTCACTAGTTAAGGTGTTGCAAAGGTTTGAATTAACTTGGTATTAAATGGTAATTACAGGCCACTCACACCTCAGTCACCTAAAAGCCACCACACCACTGTTCGTTTAGCACTTCTGCTGGTTACAGGGTTTGCCAAGCAATTTGGAGAAGTCTAACGGGCTCCTGCCTCAGCTACAAGCACTCACTTGCTAGGTACCTTTTTCGAGAATCATGGCTTGGCTCATGCAGTCCCATTTTGGTTTTAGACATATATGTGCAACTTCAGAGAAATGTCTTTTCCTCTAAAGACTATAAACCTGTCATTTCATAAAGGAGAATACTTGGAATACAGGGAGAAAAGGAAATATAACCCCCCTCTGTGGACCCTCTCAAAGCACGTATCTATTTTGTTCTGTGATTCATCACTGGCTAAAGAATTGCAGAAATGGCTTCAGACTCCTTTTAAATCTTAGCTAAGTTTTAATTACCGTTTGCACATTTTTTGCTAACAAGATGACACTGAAGTATATATTTGTCCATCACTTCTGCAAAAAATGTGAGATGAGAGAACCACAGCTTCCCATGCACAGTGATACCACTTCCAAAACCACAATTCTGCTACCTTTACACCCTCAACTGGTTGTACTATTATGGAGGCTTTAACTTTACCTCCTACTCCTACTGTCCAGAGCCCTCAGATCCATCTTTGGCACCCATCTAAAATTTACAAAGCTGGACAAGACATCTGATACACATGAGGTTGAAAATTACTGTCGCACAACAAAACTCTGCAAAAGGTGATTCTAATCTGCATACTATAGCACCTGTATTTAAGAAATATAAAGCAATTTGTGACAAATAAGTGGATAATATGGAAATATTTTCACTTAATACAAATCTAATACTAAATTGATTACAAATTAACTTATAAAACAGAAATGCAAGCAAGCGAAATAACACATACTGTGCTTCTGAACTTCATAATTAAATGGCTTTATACAGGCAGCATAAATTCTAGGTTTGTCTCCCCACTGCTCACCAAACTAGAAGTGTAGAAGTGAGGTTTTGTGCTCATTTCATATAAAAACACAGCTTTGTGTGAAAGACAGAAAGATACACAAGCTCGTGAGAGAGACAGGATCTCCTCATGGATTCAAAATAGCTAAAGACAAACCTCACACAAATTTAATTGAGCAATTGCAGGCCCTGACAGAAAAACAATGTAAGGAAACTGGTGAACACAGATGAAAGTGCCAAAATAAAGACGGAAGAACTATGGGAGAAAATATGCAACATTTCAAGGAAATTACTTTTCTTGTAAAAATGTTCATGTTCTACGAACAGATAATTCTGAAAAAGACATATTACTTTCTATAAGTGACAGTTAGTTAAATGAAAAATGCAACAATTAATCACTGACTAAGACAAGCAAAATGCTTTCCCCATAGCCATCGAAATACCAGAAATTATACTGCAGTGAAATTATATCTGTAGTCTATCCTGACCAGGACACAAGGGACCACAGATACAAAGACACCAATTAGAAAACTCATGAAGAGTACTCTGAAACTAGAAATCACTCACCTCAACAGTTATCAACAATGTTTGTGCAGAGCCAGAGGACCACTATCCGTTAAAAGCATTCTTCCAACAGAATTTAATCCACAGAAGTGACGTATGGGACAAACACCTTTTTCCTAAATTTAATCATTTTTTATCATTAATAAACTCCAACTGAATGATACATTTTCAGAACTTTTACAAACACTTACATTTCACTTCTTGCTACAGAAACTGGACCATAATACGTAATAACTGAATTGGATTATACACAGAATCACTCAGTTGGAAAAGATCTCTTGGATCATAGAGTCCAACTATTCCTATCAACCAGTAAACCATGTCCCTCAGCACCTCATCCACTCATCTTTTAAACCCCTCCAGGGACGGTGACTCAACCACCTCTCTGGGCAGCCTCTGCCAGTGCCCAATGATGCTTTCTGTGACAATTTTTTTTCTGATGTCCAGATACACTGGCAAACAACTACCCTGGCAAACATCTGCTACTGTATGACTGCGAATTTCCAAGACAGAAAACACAAATGGAAGAAAACAGGCACTAATAAGACACACAAGAACCACTTGTGCCTTCCTGTAAGCCCACTGTGCTGTAAATGCACATCAAGAACAGTGTGTTAAATAACACTGATACCTTCCTCTTTCAGTTCTTACCTATATCAAATGTTTACACTGGATTTAGAAGCATATCTTTTTTTTCCTGATAATTTGATGCAAAACCAGGCAGCTCCAGTAACTTCATCTCAAAAAACCTGGAATGATCAATTTAACAAAAAACCCACATACTAGAGTGGCAAACATGATCGGGGTAGGGAGGGAAACTAACAAGAATAGTAACCTCTAAGCTTGGTTTTCTATTACATGAGAAATACAAAGATGGCACTTTCATATTTGGTCATGGAAATTAGACTAACTACAAGGTTTGCAGTAAATTAATATTAACATATTGTGTATAGATATGCATGGAAAAATGAATTACAAAGTACACAGACTTCTGAAAACTTACATTTAAAAAAGAGATTTGAGGCAGCCTTGTTTAGAATGAGGAGGTACAAAAACCAGAAGCAGAAAAAGAGAAGTGTACAAAAAACAGATACATTTTTCTAACATTCACCAGGAGAGAAAATGCCACAAAATTCTAGTACTGTGCTTTTTCTCCCTCAAGACTAAGCTTACCAATACTATTCTATTTAATATATTACTTACAGTAATAAATACATTTCTTCAGTATGCTTGACAGACTTTCGTCTGAGGAACAGTTAATGCATTCAAAGTGTCAAAGAAACTCAACCTTAAACCTTTGTCGTGGCCGTAAGGAAGGAATTCCAGAGCAAATGAAATGACAGCTACGGTCCACAAAACACTAATAGGATTTCCACATGTTTAGTGTTTCATTATTGTACAGACAACGGCACATTTTCTGTCTCAGTTGTGCTATGACTAGAATACAACCACGGCATACAGCTGAGATCAAAAAATGTCTTTAAAACCATTCCTATGCAGCTGACCCAGGGCAAAATGATAGTCCACTGAATCAGTGGTAAGAACATGTAGGTGGTGGTGGGAAGCAGAGCTCCACAGAGCTGCACCATCAATTTGGTATCTCAGGGGTGTGAGGGCCTCATGGCAATGCTCCACACCTCTAGAGCACAGGCGGAGACAAGGATGGCATTCAGAGCCAACTCAAACTTCATATCAGCCTTGATAAAACTGAATCTCGCTATTTCCCAAATGAAAACAAATTAACTTATTCTGACTTCATCCCTTGGAAGAGGGGGGCAGCTAAACTCAGTTCTGCAGTGGGCACAGGGCAGCTCAAGGGCACAGAGGCAGGTTGACATGGCTTATGGAGGCTTAACGTGTGGGAAGTTTCCCTTCTTCTCTCTTCACTAACCACAGTCACCCCTAGTTTTTGTTCTCCTCTGATTTGAACTCTTTATTTACTTTGGGTTATGCCCACCATATCCACTTATTCAAACTTAAGCCCTTCTGTGCCTTAGGTAGTCACATCTTTGCCTCCTCTCTATAGCAGTTGCTCTCTCCCCCCGTACACAAGCAGTCCCTACAGAAGCTCCTGCATGGACTTCCCTAAAGAGAAGGGAACCCTTCACGCTGCAAAACTGCAAAACAGTTTGGAGCACAGTAATGAAAGAAGCAGAACAGCCCTGAAGAGCTCAGTTTGCTCCTTTTTGTATTGTGGAGCATTAAGAAGGGATCAAAGTGGTTATAAGAGGCAGTAAAGGAAAAGAAGCAAAAGATCGGGAGTGTTGGGGAGGGGCAGGATGAACAGGGACAGGGCCAAGAGCCACCCATCCTTCCTAGCAGTAGTACTCACGTAAGCCAGACCATTTTCCTGATGTCCCTGAGAGCAGGTAGAAAGCAGGTGCTGCAGTTGGCAGCATAGATGTTTGGAGCATTGATGCTTAAAGACAGTCAATGGGCCCCCAGCTGCCTCTGCCTCCCTGCTGACCTAGGCCACTGACTGTTGTGCCTGTGCTTCAACCTCCAGAACAGCCCTACTCAAGGCAAACATTTCACTTATGGTTGGACTCGATGATCTGGTGGGTCTTTTCCAACCTGGTGATTCTATGATTCCACTCTTACTGGAGGGTTCCAAAGAGATTCAGATCCATCACATAATTTGTTACAAGATACATTTATCTTACCCAAAGTTAGCTCAAAAATTGGGTTGGACCCATAAGCAGCCCCTTTACTCAAACATTATGTCTATTATCTGAAATAAGACTGTTTCGTTTAGTTCCAATTACAATGCACAATATTAAGTTACATCACAAGAAAAAAGTACATATAACTATGGGAATAAAAGATTGATATTATGCAATTATGATGTTGCTTTGTTCAGAGTCTGTGAAGGAGAAAGACCATGTCAGAGAAATGACACATTTGCTGCTGGATTTCCAGGTTATTCCCACCAGCTCCAGCCTGTGTGAGGAAGTTACCAGGCACCTCTTGGCCTAGAGAAGCAGATTTACAGGTTTTTTTAAATGCAATAAACAGATTTTCTACTGTGACATAAGCCCATTGAGAGGAAAAGTATATTCTTTCACTGACTCCTTCAGTTAAATCTCACATGACTGCAATCTAACCTGGACTTTCATTACAAAACAAACAAATGAAAAAGTGTACCTAAGAATGATCACAGGCGCAGCTCTTATAAACATGGGTCCTACTTTAAATATCTCTGTACTAGTTTTACGTAACTTTCAGCCTTATATTTACTGAAAAGCTGTCTCTCTACTAACACTAACCAGTGCTACTGGTGTTAGTACCTACCCAGAACAGATTACAGTCTCATCAAGAACCTTTCAGGATGTGGCTTGTCTTTCCTACTGATACTACAGAATAATTACGGATATTCACTCTCCTACATTATTTTGCAGTATGGGTGTCCATCTTCCACCTCCTAAAATGGCACAGTATTGGTTGGAATTACATATAAAATGTGTGCATAAGACTCATGGGGATTTTTCAGAAGATGGCCTTTGAGAAGTGTTATGTTGTCTTTCTTAGGGCTTAGAGGAAGAAGTAGTAAAACAATATATACTGCAACACAGACGGTTTTGTAATTCCTACAACATGGGAAGCTTGAGGGAGGCTTCTACAGATCTGTCACTGTTGAATGAAAGAGTAGCTGATATGTGAGAATAAGGAGTTTTCTGATTTTTTTCAACTCTGTTTAAACCAATCTTTTCCAAACATATGGTTCATAAAATCCCATAGGAACTCCCCAGTACTTTCCTGAAAAATAACTTACTTGGCTTTCCAAACTAAAAAGTCTCTCCCTTGCCAGCAAAGCACTGACAATGGAAATCTAATTTGTAATCAAATCAAGAAGATACAAGATCTGACTTGCTTTTGATATTTTACTTTATTAGCCCTACAGAACACAACTCTTACAGAGATGACATTCTTTTAAAATCTCATTGTCACCGTGGTCACCTATTTGGCTAACTTTCTTAGAATCAAACAAGGAAAAAATGTGTTGATCTTTTACTGAAAAAGGAAAAGTTCCTAATACACGTTAATGCCTACAGTATCACAGACAGAAAAAAATAGCCTGCTCTGCTCTATTTGTCCGTCTGGATCATCTCAATGTCCCTTATCAGAAGTGTTCTACTAATAGAACAACCATGAGCCTTTTTATGGAAAATATGAACTTTCCAATAGAAATAGTACATTGGGAAGAAATACTTGAATACTGAAAAAAAAAAAGAAGCCAAAATGATGGCGAAATTACATTGACATGAAACAGAAGTTTGATGAAATATAATGACTCTTTGATTTTGCCATTAAATCCTTTGCTATTTTATCTGGAAAGTCTATAAATCAAGTCCTTTCACCTCACAAGGCAGGACATGACTCCTAACCACAATGAAAATGCCCCACATTGCAGCCAACTAGCCACAGGAAACTCCTTTTTGCAAGAAGCTGGACTCAAGTCTGAGTATGTTCTAGAGACTTTAAGTCTGTGTTACTTTGTCTGTACTGGTATTTGCTGTCTGAAAAACACCTAAGACCTCCAAAAAGTACCCATGTTTTATTTACAAACAGAAACTTCAAATGGTGTCGACACAATAAAAGAGTACATGTAGCAGGGCGATGAGCATTACTCTTCGATGATGCTGGCATTGTCCCATCTCATATTCCAAGGCATGTCTACCCCAGAATGTGAATTTAGCCTTTTCCTCAGCTAGTGCTTATGTAAACACACATGAACATAAAATACAACAGTATTTAGTAAAGTTACACTATACACAACCTATTAAAAATCAGCTTCACTTTCCCCATAGTGAGTAAATAACAGGGAAAAGAAACACTATATATGCACCTTACATCTTTTCTTATTAAGATCTTCACAGTAATCCATCTGAGAAGTCTCTGCTCCTCTTTATCTGTAAACATGAGTAGTTTATCTGAATTAATTTGTCAAGAGTAGTAGTTGAAGTAGTCAAAGGAGGTTGCTTTTCTAAATGTCTACACAGTTTAGCAAAGTTCCTTCATATATGACATTTAAATATTGAGATTACCCTGTCTTCAGCCCCAAACTAAAGGATTCAATTGCTATTCTGTTAATAAAGAAGAGGATTAGTCAGGATGCATGCAACATTTCTGGCACTTCCTTTCAAGTAGTTACCTCATCTAAACTTTCACTAAATTAGCACTGGTCTGCCTTACAAAATGGAAAGCTAATTACCTCTATTATTGCCTGCCACCTGCATTATTCTTACATGCAGCTGAGAGCACTATTTCAAACACCAGCACTTGTTTCTAAGAAGAACAGTCATCATATCAATTTATAAAAGAATGCCATCCAGCTCACCAAAGGCTTCAATTGCCAGGTGAAGCTCTTTTGAATGGTAATTCAAAGATGGATGAAGAAATAAGCTCTAATAGTTATAAAGCGGTTTCACTCTTACCGCAGTAAACCTGCTGTGACAGAGACAAGACCTGATGTGGATTATGAGGATGTGGTTATCAATACATCCAACTGCTCCTCACATGTAAGGAAGGTGGAGAGAATGGAAGTGACATATTCAGCACCACAACTGAAGAAAATGCAATAGTGTCCCACAGAAGTGTGAAGTTCAGAGGGATGCAGCGTTTCGATTTGACTTGAACTCAAGGGAACAGTGCAGGGACAGGAGATAAAATGCTTTCCTAACTGGGTTTCCTTACTTGGAGCCACAGTATAAACCCAAACAACGAGCTGAACTGCAGATAATGCAGGCAGAACTGTATTGGGATTAGTGGAAGAGCTAAGGCAGCATGGAATTTGACTCAAACACGCATATCTGAGAAAACATCTAAACCACTTATGGAGACTACACCCATTGCAATTATGTCAGTATATTGCAGTACATATATTATATACTACAAGCAGAAATGTGTCTTATACAGTAGCAGTAGAAATACTAATACAAACCTATACCCAGGATAATATGTATAATTGAAGTATCCTATTAGCAAATCTGTGATGCAAGATTGTGCTATATCAGAGAACACTGGCTGTACAATTAAATACTTATCATGTCAAAGACAATGAAAACTGATTCAGTGAGAATTATGCTAATTTGCAACTGGCCTCTCAATTGCTTGGAAGATTGTGAGGTATATATCTAGTAATTACATACTGCACGTGGATTTAGCCAGATAAAGTACTATGTATCAAACACATTTTCAGAGAAATTTTAAATATGCTATAAACTGAGTCTGATGTTGGAAACATGGAAATAAAAGTATGCATACTGCAAATAAAGCAACAGGTCCTGGATGACTGAAAATTGTGCTAAATGTTTAATTGCAGACTTCTGCTTGAACCGAACACAACACATCAATCATTTCAAATACATCAGAACAATCAGAGTCAAAAAGTACCATTCACAGGTCTAAAAATCTAAGACCACTTCATCCTCAAAGAAAGGAAAAAGACACAGCCAAACATGGACTACTGAAGAACCAATGCTGCTTTAACACTTAAATAATAAAACTCAGTAGATTTCTAAACACAGAACTATGAGGAAACAAAAGCTTCATTTTTAGCTGAAATTTGAGAGTCACATTTCATGTCCTCATTCTTGATTATAAAAGATATTGTCATATACTGTACTTGAAATCTCCTGATGTTCACCTGCAGACATGAACCAAGCTCCCTATTTGAATACATATACAATCCCTTACATTCAGTTGGACAATTTCAAAAGTCCCATCAAGAAAATAAGACAGATAACAATAAGAAGTCATTCCCGGTAGAATGTGATTCTGTCACAGGTATCACTCCTTCCCTCACTCTGAGCCTCCAAATTTTCTTTTTGCCTTATTACAAACTTAGTGAAATCTTCACTTCCCTATGAAAACATCATTGAGTTTTCCCTGTTTTCACCTTTTATACTGAACAGGAAAATTTTTGCTCTTTGTATTCACACAAATCACTGCCATAAATTACATCCTCAATTTTTTTTATTACAAAGCCTTGAATATTACTGTGATTCTCCAGTGCTTCCTTGCAAAAGGAATGTAAACTTTGCTTAGCTTACTTTAAGTTCTTCATTGCAGCAAAAGTTCATTCTTTTATGCATTTAGAGAATGTACCAGTTCTCTCTTGAGAGGGCAGGAAAAAATCAACTTAATTTGTCCTGTATGTATATTAGGTGCCACCTTATCTCCAACTGCCTCAGTAAGCAACTGTTCATGTTTCTGTACACCTTCCATCTCTACTTACATTTTCTTTCACATATATATGATTTTCAAAGGCAAGAAATCTGAAGGCGTATTGAAGGGACATTCCCCTTGCACCAGCTGACTCCTCACTTTCTTGTTTCACGCTGTAGCTCACACACAGTACTGCTATTTTTAGTTAACATCTCAATAGCATTTCAAGAGGACTTAAGATAGAGTTAATTTAATAAAATATATTACAAGAGTTAATGGCAGTGCTAGTTGTTATTAAAATAATCTAATATTTTCCATTACGAGGTTTTTCTCAGTTTACTTGCAGTATTGCCAACCTTTAATTTTTGGGATTAGACTTTCCATACCAGGTATGTGATTTAAAGAAAAATATAATTTACTTTTCCCTATCAAAAACCCCAATCAAAACATCCAAACCCAACCCAAAACAAAACCCAAACCATTTTGCACAAATTCCCCCAAGATGTGGACAAGGAGACTAGAAAGATAGCTAGGAGACAAATCTGGTCAACCCATAAACCTCTGGAGAAAAGGCTAACTTCTAACAAAACTTTGCAGAGAGCATTCACATAGCACAGGATTTCCAACAGCATCAGCACTGTTGGTGCTCTGTTATTTTTACAGTGCATTCATGCTGACTGGAAGTTTATGGCATCTCCACAAAGTTAGGGGAAATTTCAGGAGCACAAAATACTTTTCTACAGCTCAGGAGCTGCTGTGACACTAGGGAGCAGAAGAAAGACTGGAGAACAATTTAAAGCTGTTGTAAGAAAGAAATGCTGGACAGGAATCTAAGCTATGGTGCAGAGAAACACCACCTGAAAAGGCCACGCCACACTACCATTAAAATAAGTAAGTGAAGAGCAGAAGAAGGAGCTTCTAGTCTGGAGAATTCAGCTCCTGTAACCCTGAAGGGAACACACAACTTCATCGTGTGTGAGTCAGAAATGTAAGTCACATGGTATCCCTCTTCCCTCCTCATCACTGCTGACCGGGCAGCTGGGTGGTAAAAACTGGGGCACCTCTTAGTCTAGAGGTCCCACAAGTTGTCTGTCTGGGCAGTACCTATCCACATGGCACATCCTCTTCCCTTCACTGTCAGTTGCCTGCCTAGGAGTTAAAAGTAGAATAAGGAAAATATTAAGAAATAAGGGTTGTGAATTAAAGTATTCAGTGTCACTTAAGCTTTTTACACAAAGCAACCCAGCATCCTTGCACACATTTACTCGCAACAGTCACTGAAATGCTACTTTTCCCCATCGAATGTCCACTCAGCTCAGCAGGTGGGACTGACAACGTTCTGGGAACAAATGAGCAAAGGATGATGTCCTTAGGGGCACTTTCTGTGAAAGAACTAAGAAACATTCAAAAAGGCAGGAAAACGACATGTGCAGAAAGCATGGCCTGAAGATTAAGGCAAATGGTCACTTTGGAAACTTTAGATCCAAGTGCTTCTGCAGTGCTGAACAGCTTACCCCTTGCTTTTTTCTAGGAAAACCTACTCAGAGCATCCCACCTGCACACAATTCAGAGACTCCAAGTTAAAATTCCAAGCCCTCAGAAGACTCAGTGGATGCACAGCAGAGATAAACAACATGCTTACACTCGTTCAGACAGCAACCACTTCCTACTTTGCACGCTGTTGTACAGATCCCAATTTGAGAACATAAGAAATAAACTTACTCACTTCTTCCCGACTTTGTCAACAAGGATTCTTAGCGAGGAATGAATACAAACTCCCCCCCCAAAAAACCTCACCACCAAACCTGACAAATGCACACACAAGCCCAAATATCTCCTAAAGTCAGCTGCTCCATGCCCTGCCGGTGCTGGCATCTAGCTGATTTAACATCAGAAGCTATATGGCTGCAGGGATCACTATTGTTCTACAAATAGATCCAACATTTCTCAGATACCCCTTCCAGGACATATAAAAGAGGCAGAAGAGGAAACAGCAGAGCAATTCCATGAAATACAGTATTGATTCTTCTACCTGAGGAAACTCTCAGTGAAATATATCTCTTTGCTTCTCTACCTCACAAGGGAAGTCTTATAAAAGAAGTAAACCTGCAAAACCATGAACACCTGCAGAATTTTACTCTAGCCAGCATTTTTGGCATACATTAACACCACTTAAGTGAAAAATGCAATTACTAACAAACACTGACTAAAACAAGAGGAAGGTTTTAAAGTAGAACAAACTTCTCTACTTACTCTGAAGATCACAGAAAAAAAGAGAAAACCAGTTCTTTAAAATGCCTAAGTAAAAACTGCTATTGTTAAGAGAGTGACATTTTCCTAATCCTGTATTATATGTTGCCTTTGTAAGATCTTGACTGTTAATTGTACATGAAATTATAATGCCCTACTAAAACTGAACATAACATTTCTGACAGTTAAAGACTGATGGGATTTGTAATGGTTATAAAGATATAAAATATTACTGTAGCTTACAGTGATAAAATTATTAAAATTGATAATATAATTATTTTGTCACAAAATAATTTCACAAAAAAACCTAGGACTTGGATTATTTTGTACAGTTCTCGCTCTATGCTGGGTTTCAAAATGTCCTTCTCCCAAGATGTACCACATCAATCAGCAAGATAAATAGCTTGTAAAATTCTACCCATCAGAAGTCAAAATAAATATTATAAAATGCATAAACCTTTTCCCAGATGTTTCTCTGCAGCAAAACCAACATTTTATCTCAAATCTCCTTCTACAGAAAATCAGGCAGGGCAGGGAAGAGACTAGCGTGGCTGAATTGAGACCTGCTGGTTAAACTAAAAATGAAGAGGCAACTGCCCAGGCAGTGCAAGCAGGGACAGGGAATTTGGGAGGTGTATAGGGATGCTGCCTGGTCGTGTAGGGGTGAGATCAGGAGGGCCAAGGTGCAACTGGAACTGAACTAGGCAAGGGAAGTGAAGACCAACAAGAAGGGCTTCTACAAGTATGGCAGCGACAAGAGGGAAGTTAAAGAGAATGTACCTCCACCGATGGCTGGAAATGATGATCACGTATCAACAGATGAGGAGAAGAGTGAGGTACTTAACAACTGTTTTGGCTCAGTCTTCACTGATAACTGCTCTCCTCACCCCTCCTGGGTCATGAGATAGCAAGATGGTGACTGAGGGGGTAACCCCCCTCCCACTGTACAGGAGAATCAGGTTCATGACCACCTGAGGAACCTGAACATATCTATGTCTATGGGACCTGAGGAGATGCATTCCAGAGTCCTGAGGGAATTGGCTGGTGTGGCTGCCAAGCCACTCTCCATGATATTTGAAAAGTCATGGCAATCAGGAGAAGTCCCTGGTGACTAGAAGGTTAACATTGTGCCTGTTTTTAAAAAGGGCAGAAAAGACAATCCTGGGAACTACCAACCTGTCAGCCTCAACTCTGTGCCAGGGAGGATAATGGAACAGATCCTCCTAAAAGCTCTGCTAAAGCACAGGGAGGACATAGAGGTGATTGATGGCAGCCAGCACGGTTTCACCAGGGGCAAATCCTGTGTGACCAACTTAGTGGTTTTCTATGATGGGGTAACCGCAGCAGTGGACATGGGTAAACCGATGGGTGGGATCTATATGGACTTCTGTAAAGCCTTTGACAGGGTTCCCCACAACGACCTTCTCTCTAAATTGGAGATATATGGATTTGATGGGTGTACAGTACGGTGGATAAGAAACTGGTTGGATGGTCATATTCAAAGAGTATTGGTCAGCGGCTCAAAGTCCAGATGGAGATCTGTGACTACTGGTGTCCCTCAGGGGTCTGTACTGGGACTGGTGCTGTTTAATATCTTAATTGATACTGACAGCGAGACTGAGTGCACCTTCAGCAAGTCTGCAGATGACTCCAAACTGAGAGGTTCAGTAGCCACACCAGAAGGATGGGATGTCATCCAGAAGGACCTGGACAGGGTGGAGAAGTGGGGCTGTGAGAACCTCATGTGGTTCAACAAGGCCAAATGCAAGGTCCTACATGTGGACTGGGGCAATCAGTTTGGTTTCATCTGCAAACTTGCTGAGGGTGCTCTCGATCTTGCTGTCTGTACCATTGATGAAGATACTGAACAGCACCAGTGATGACTCAGTGACCCAATACCTTCCCTCTTCTACGTCCTTCATGCAATCTGGCTCACAATGCTGTCATACCAAACTCAACAAACATTCTTCCACAGGTTATGGTCCAGTCTAAACTAAGAACATATCTCCTCTTTCCTCCACCTTTCAAGGTATTTTAATTAGTTAAAAGTTGTACTTTCTAGACTTTGCAAAGAAAAAAGACGTTCTCTGGCTAAAAAAAACTTCAAGTGACTGGCTTCCAAATCAGATTTGTACTGTCCCTTCTCAAGACACCTATTTACATGAAATCTCTTATAGTTTCTCTGCCTGTATAAAATGCAGATGCCACTGCACATCAGGCCTGTGTTTGCCTCTTTGCACAGACAGTCCAAAACAGTTTTCCTGATCTGTTTCAACTTGAAATGTTGTCAATATATGGATTGTCTTGCTTTCTAATTCAGTGAAAAATCTAGTTTTCCATTAGTCTCTGCCTTTCTAATTTTCGATACAGCTTTACTAAATGTAATTATTAAAGGCAGATTCAAGAAAGCAATTACTGAGCTACTGGTTTGTATCTCTGAAGTCTTAATAAGGATCAAGAAGTTGAAGTGACAGAAACACTGCAAAATCTGTAAATAAAAAAAAGGGTTATGTGTTTACTTTAATACATAGAATGCACAGAGAGAAAAAAAAGAATGGTATGGAAAATTGCTATGATCAGTTTGTTTGGGATGAACACACAACTCCCTGTTGCCACAGATGAGTTTTAATCTTTGATCACTGTGCAGTGTATTTAGGAGTGCAGGTGTATTTCAGAATGTTGCAGCAATAGCTCTAGAAAGACCTTTTAAAATATTATATCAAGAGTGGATCTGTGAACAATGGGATAGGGGTAATTTGCTCACTTCATCTGGGATTTTCAGTGTATTATGGAAGTTACCATATTTGGCAGATATCTCATCTCACTTGCCAGTACAAGCAACCATGTATTCAAACTAAAATAAAGTTGATTATGCAACCCTCCCCCCCAACCCCAAATAAATAAAAAGGGTAGAAAATACACAATAGAATGCTTTAAACCTAAAAGGTATCCCAAAGCACAGGAAAACACCTCATTGCTGAAGGAGTTTCTAGATAACTTCAACAAACACTCTCAAAATATCTGAGTCCACATACACAACACTGTAACTAGAATACCTCCCTTCTGCATAAAGATTTTCTCCACCCTATAAGTCAATCATCTCCCTTTCTTCACCACAAAAAACGTGGATAGTAACCTGGCCACAATGAAGTCAGTAACAAAAGTTACAGTTACAGTTTGGCACCACTCTGGTTCTGTGACCATTATTCTACACACAACAATTATCCTAGTCTACTGTAAAATAGTTTTGACTACTTTATGTATGAGAAAGTGTAACAGTGTTTCTTATTTGCAAGGAAACAATACTGGCTCTGAATGAGTTCATCAGCCAAACTAGAAATCAAATCAAAATAATTTTCTGATTTAAAATAAACTTCAGCCTGCACAGAGCCTTCCAGTAGCCTACCTGTTATCACAACAGTTCATCATATGCAGTAAATTAATTCAAGCAGGTTAGAGTAGCAATTAATGACTTAGCACCACTAACTTTACTTTCTATCATACTCATTATGATGTGTAACGGCAGATGAGCACCTAGGCAGTCCTTGTATGCAACAGAAAGGTAAGACACACCAAATAATTAACAAAAGGAAAGGTAGAGACAAGACCTGATATCTGAGAAAACAGAGAATACAGTTATTTTAGAATGCTTTTGCTTGGCTATTCTTAATCAAGATTTACGCCCCTCTCAGGAAACCTGGTCTAAGTTTTCCAGCTGAGGACAGCTATTGTTTGAGCCCTGCAGAAAATCCCTTAAGAGATGTAGAGCTGAAACCAAGGACTTCAGAAGTCAATGGGAATCATGACTTCTGCTCCCTGACCGAGCCTTTCAGCTGAGACATCCTGGTACACAGTCAGTATGGCAAGTGACCAGTGAAGACCAAATCTCTAGTACATACGAACAGGCCACATGGCACAGACTTAAAGCTTGCTGCAGTGATAACACGGTTCCAAACTCAAGGGCTCTTAAGCTTTCCACCATACAAACCATGCTTCAGTGTAACAAGTAAGAACATTAAAGGACAATAGTAATATTAAGGTAGTGAAGACTCAACTGGAAGATAGATAGCTTCAGGACAGACCTGTATACACAGGCACATGCCACCACACAAAGACAACACCCTATCTTCTCAGCAATTTTGCCAGTGGCCAGGAAAGCAGTGTGAGGGGCAACCCATTACCAGCAAGACTGGCATTACATGCAGGCCAGAGTATGTATCTCTCTACTGATACACCAGCAGATATCATATGGGATTACTAAAACCATAAACTTATTAGAAACAGATTTCTTTTTACTAATATATTTAATTTCTTATCAGACTCATGACTTCTGTGTTTTCCTTCTTATGAGGTAGCAAATAAGGTAAAGATATCCATGTTGCACAGGAAGGATTGAAACAATCCTCAAGATGAAAAGCCACATACCATGCTCTAGTTCAAACAGCTTAAATGTTTACCTAGCCCCAACTACCTATTACAGAAACTTCCTCTCCTCCCAGAAAACTGTGGTCTGGAACTTGTGGAAAAATTGGAGCAACAGTGTGTTCCATGTTGTAAGAGCCATAATACAGCAACTATAAATTAAATACTGAATAGTAATAAGCTCTCTGCCCTTTGCACTAGCTCCTATGGCAGCTAATCTGCATTGCAGTCATGAAGCATATAGTAAAAAAATCAAACGAGAAAAATATTGCGCATTTCAGCTACAATGCCCCAGTATAGAATATATCTGTTTTCTTCATTACTCTGTTGTCAATTTTGAAGGTTTTTTAAGTGTCAACTGAAAAAAACCCCCAACAAACCCAACCAACCAGAATAGCTCCATTTTTTTGATCCTGTGTTGAAATATTGAAGAAGTGAATTCTCTGATGCTTTGAGTGTATTAGCATGAGCAGACATTTTCTCATAGAACCATAGAACGGCTTCGGTTGGAAAGGACCTTAAAGACCATCCAGTTCCAATCCCCTGCCATGGGCAGGGACACACTAGGCTGCTCAAAGCCTCATCCAGCCTGACCTTGAACAATTCCAGGGATGGGGTATCCACAGCTGCCCTGGGCAACATATGCCAGTGCCTCACCACCCTCATCGGGACGAATTTCTTCCTAATATCTAATATAAATCTTCCCATCCCAATTTAAAGCCATTTCTCATCCTACCACTAGATGACCTCATAATAAGTCCCTCCCCAGCTTTCCTGCAGCCCTCTGAAAGTACTTGAAGGTCACTATAAGGTCTCTGCGGAGCCCTCTCCAGGCTGAACAACCCCAAACCTCTCAGCCTTTTCTTGTAGCAGAGGTGCTCTAACCCTCTGNAACAAACCCAACCAACCAGAATAGCTCCATTTTTTTGATCCTGTGTTGAAATATTGAAGAAGTGAATTCTCTGATGCTTTGAGTGTATTAGCATGAGCAGACATTTTCTCATAGAACCATAGAACGGCTTCGGTTGGAAAGGACCTTAAAGACCATCCAGTTCCAATCCCCTGCCATGGGCAGGGACACACTAGGCTGCTCAAAGCCTCATCCAGCCTGACCTTGAACAATTCCAGGGATGGGGTATCCACAGCTGCCCTGGGCAACATATGCCAGTGCCTCACCACCCTCATCGGGACGAATTTCTTCCTAATATCTAATATAAATCTTCCCATCCCAATTTAAAGCCATTTCTCATCCTACCACTAGATGACCTCATAATAAGTCCCTCCCCAGCTTTCCTGCAGCCCTCTGAAAGTACTTGAAGGTCACTATAAGGTCTCTGCGGAGCCCTCTCCAGGCTGAACAACCCCAAACCTCTCAGCCTTTTCTTGTAGCAGAGGTGCTCTAACCCTCTGATCATCTTTGTGGCCTCCTCTGGACTCGTTCCAACAATTCCATACCCATTGTATGCTGCCCAGAAAAATACTTTCAATATTTATTTAACCTTCCTTGATTTTAACAGCAAGTAAGACCCAAGATCTAGTATGAAAAGAATAAAATTAGAGGTAACTTGTAAGAAGACCATTTAAAACATTGTGTTCAGTGCTGCCCTGTAATCTAGCAAGGCTTTTTTTTTTTCTTCAGTCTTTTTGAATGATTTGACTTGTACAAGCCACGGTCATTTTGTTACATGCTTATGGAAAATGAAGAATCTTGTCTGCAGCAACATCAAATCATTTATACACAGCAGACATCAGCTGTCATTTCTGTCTATCCCAGCAGTGCACCACTCTTCACACTTCTCTCTTTAGTCTAGGTGAGCTGTCAAGTTTCTAGTTTCTGACGTGTATTTACATCATTCAATGACATCTGACAGTAGTGAAAGGCCACAGAAAACTGCTTATTGATCAGAGCAAAACTAGTTGGCGGAACAGATGAGGTTGTATCACAGAAATGCAGCCACACTCAGGTGATGACATTTTGCTCCCTCGTATAGAAGTGCTTAATGGAATACAACTTCATTATATCATGCCACTAGTGCTTAAAGAATTGCAGAGTTCTCATGAGTGTTTTGTCTATGCGGTGATGAGGACAATCTATTTGTACTGGTATCAATGTATTACTAACCTGTTTTGCTCATGACCACTTGCAAACTACCAGCCAACGTGTCCTAATGAATACACTAAGAGACACTGAAGACTCAATCTTGCCAAAATCTAATTGAGCTGACCTTTTAAAAAAAAGATGGAATTACCATTTAGGGAGCCAGATCTACTCAAGATTTAGTTCTGTAAAATTCTGTGCTGCTTAGTAAAGACATTTTAAATGACCATTTTTAAGCTTGGGACTGGTACAGTTTCCCAATGGAAGTCATAACTGATCATTAGTGTTTCAGAGGTTATTATATCAACTTTCAAGAGAATCTTTCAAACTGTATTGATTTAAATGCTGAAGAGTTCTTGGGGAGAGGCACTCCATGCAAACCATCCTGCAGCTAAAATATTAATATTCTTATTTTTATTACTTTCTCCTTTTTGTTATCTCAAGTAGAAAAACACATCAATGTAAACTCATCTTCCACAGAGTAACCTGTAAGGATCTAATTACAGTATACAACCATCCCTTGCAGAATCTGTGTTTGCATTAGCAGTCTAACTGGAAAACCTCAGAGCAGTTTTAGCAGAAAGTAAACTACAGTGATTCGAAAAAGCCAGCATATTACAACAAGTACCTGGATAACTTGAAATCATGAAACTTCTAGGGGTATTCTGATTGCAGCACAGACCTCAGGAGAACTTGCTTTGCATTTCTTCTCTAACAACAGACAAGAGCAAATAGGCCTTTTTTTCAAAGAAAAAAATTCAGCAGATAGAATCACAGAATCACCAGGTTGGAAGAGACCCACCAGATCATACAGTCCAACCATTCATATCAAACATTAAACCATGTCCCTCAGCACCTCATCCACCCGTGCCTTAAACCCCTCCAGGGAAGGTGACTCAACCCTCTCCCTGGGCAGCCTCTGCCAGTGCCCAGTGACCCTTTTCATGAAAACTTTTTTCCTAATGTCCAGCCTAAGCCTCCCCTGGCGGAGCTTGAGGCCATTGCCTCTTGTCCTGTCCTCTGTCACTTGGGAGAAGAGGCCAGCACCCTCCTCTTCACAACTTCCTTTTAGATGAAAAGATACCATTGGTCCAAGAGCAGCTCTTCACAATGGGTAAGCACTGCTCAGCCTTTCTTACGTTCAGGTTAACTACTTATAATTGAAAACAAGTTCTGGATTCAAAACAAAATTATCAGCCACATCAAGAAGTGAGAAATTTTTTTCCATTTCCAGGGGAAAGAGGCAAAAGACTCAGGTTCTCAGAGAAGGTATTTCCTATCCTTTGACTTAAGACAAGCAGCATGAAATCAAAAGTAGACTAAATCCAAATCCAGCATAATTAGAGAAATACAAGCTTTAAAAATGAGAGAAATACAGCAAATAAGACCATAAACAAGTAGAGTATTTCTGCTATTTCTCAGTAGAAAAAACACTGACTATCCTATATATGAGCTATCCTATATATGACTTACTAACAGAGGAAGAAGACAACTGCAGCCTTGCTATTTTCAGTTCAGTTGTAACACTGGCATTTCTTTCAAATAAAAAGAGTTCTTGCAACAGAGTTTCTGCAAAAAAATCTGGAAGAATTTTGCTTTCAGAATGAAAAAACCTTGAAATAAACAGAGATTGTCAGAGGTCACACAGTTAAGTTTGGATCAAGTTTCAGGTACAGAGCAATTACTTTTGCCACCCTATAAAATCCCACTCTAATAAAAATTCCCAGTTTCTATTCCAAAGGAAAAAAAAATAAAAAAGAAGCAGTGCAACAGTTACAAGACTGAATTAATTCATTAACCCTGCAAAACACTTTCCCCTTCATTTTTTTCCTCAGGAGAAGATAAATTGGTTTCACTGAAACTTAAGAATTTCAACATGTACTAATTACTTGTGATGGAAAACTTCAGCCAGAAGCCAGGATTTAAAATGATTCAGAAAAATAAAACCAAGGACTTAAATCTTACTAAGTGGCTTTCCAACATATCTTCAACATTTTTCCACAGCTATCTTGGTACAGATCTAACAGAAACTGTGTCATCTTAGATGCTATAATTCGCTGTCTGCATTTGTTTGCACATACACAAAAACATGCATATTTAATACGTACAGATCTAAGGGGAAAACTGAAGATAAAAAAAACCAGTCACACATTCAATGTATATCATGCCAAATGTTTGAAAAGCAAATTCTCTGTAATCTTCTTGAAGTTAGTAGGAAGGGAAGAGGAAGTAATCCAGACAATGGACAGTACAGATAGGATGCTATTTAATGTATATTTAAGAAACTTACTTTAGCACTGACTTTTTCTTTAAACAAAGACAAAAGAAGTCTTCTGCATTTCTGCCATAAAATCATTTACTGCATAAGCTTTTATTCATAAGAACACAAAATTATCAGGAAGAATATCTTTAGACAAGAAGTCGCAGACAAATTACATTTTGTCCTTTCCAAGTCTGGTTCTTGTACTTTATGCTTACACAGAAAACAGGAAATTCTCTTCATCTCAGTTGTCTGTTATGCATAAAATCTGGGCTCCAAGCCTTGACACTGATACCGATGATGGCAGCAATTCATAACCAATTATGAAAAAAAACCCCAAAAAACCAAAGTAAGCTACTTCTAAATTAATCTTGGATCTAGAACTGATTGCTTTATTTGAAGTGGGAATTATCTATCCAAAGCACAAGAAATGTCTCTCCAGTCAATGAAATCAAGCTATCCTGAATTACCCCCAAAATCAAGGATACACTGCTCAGCATTAATCATTCCCAAATTTTGGTGGACGTTTGGTGGAGCGAGTTCTCTTAGGAAAAACAAGGAAAAACAAACCATACATTTCCACTGTAATAGAATAGGAGCTAAGAGGACTGGAAACGGGGACCATATGAAAGGTTGCTGACACATGGATACATAGAAGATGTGCAGAATTTGAAAGTGAATTACAATAATCTTTAGATAACAAAATTATTTTCACGTTTGATAACATTACTACCTATTTCCTTCTAGATTCAGTTTTTATTTTCCTAAAGCAGATCCTAACTGCAGGTCATAACTGTGATAATCTAAATCAACCATACTTCTTTCATTACAGGAAAACATACATCACAGGCATTTCTTTCCATTTTAGATGAGACAGAAGACTTTTTCTTGCCTGTGAATAATTCACAGAAAGCCTACATCACTGCATCCGACTTCAAAAGAACAGAAACTGACTCTTTATGACAGGGATATATGAACTCGGTAAATGCCCAAGTCATTGCTCAAAGCATGCCTGTAGCAGTATCATCGCTTCTTTCTGGACAAGCACACTAAGCTGAAGCAACGACTTTTCTGTTTTCCTAGTTAAACTCAATGGAGTTTAAGTCAAAGTCAAAAGAAAAACTAATGTTTGGATTCATTATGCATCAGAGGCATCTTTCTGTGTTAGTGGAGAAGTATAGATTTTAGTGCCATAGGCTATTGTCTTATAAAAAGTTTACAATAAATGAGGAATCTAACTTTTTAAAAAGAAATCCTGAAAGACTATGGAAAACAAATGCATGCAGTCACAAACACAATGTTTACCAATTTGCAGTAATTTAGAGTTCTCTCCCTGCTATCTTGAATCCCAAAGCATGGCGCACTACAACTTGCATCACATAACCAGATCTTTCTACTGGAAGACACAACACTTAAGAGGGCTCCTTTGAGCAGGGGCTCATCTTTGCACTGTAGGCACAACATTCAAAGAACCCCACACTGAGGGTCTATGAAGACTCCTACAGTGTGCTTCCGTGTCATTTTTTTGCTCCTAGAGCTTCAGTCTCTTACTTTGCTCCTTGGCAAAATGACTGACTTGTGCTATGTACAAGCAGTAACTTCCAAAACCAGTATGATATTTAATACAGTACGTTGCAACAGGCCTTTTCACCTTACCCCACTGCAGCCCTTAGCCAGAAGCTAAAGAGTAGGCAGCTGCTGTCTTCCCTTTCCCCAACCTGAGTAAAGGAACAGAAAGGGAAGAAAGGTTCATGGGTTGAAATAAAAACAGTTTTAACTAAACAATTAAAACATACAATAATCCTGATAATATTAATAATATATAAAACTATACTCAGACCGAGTTTCTGAGTAGTAGTTGTGGAGTGTGCGCTTCCAGACGTGAATACCAGACAGTGAACACAGTGAGAACAGCAGTTCCAGCAGGTGCTGAGATCACACAAAATGCTGAGAAGTAAAAAACCCAGAAACTGAACACAGGAGCACTGAGACCAGGGGACTCTACGAGCAGGGCAGAAGCTGATGAAGAAGAAAACTTCCCTCTTGATAATGAGCATGACATTTATGGTATGGAATATTTCTGTTGGCCTGTTTGGGACAGCTGTCCTGGACCTGCTCCTCCCAGCTTAATACACCTGCTTACTTGTAGAACACAGGAAACTGTCAAAAGGTCCTTGGTTTCCTAAGAAAACAACTAGAAATATTTTTTTAGGATTCTTCTCATCCTAAAATCTAGAGAAAACTAGTGAGAAGAAAATTAATTCTCTTCCAGCCAAGCATAAACATTGGCCAACCACAATTAAAACCAGAATGTGCTATCAATCTTACTCTCACACTAACCCTAAAATGCTGCAGCTACTGAGGTATACATTCATTTACAACGAGAGAAACACTTCTTAAGTCAATAAAATAACGTATTTTTATCTTCTCAGATCCTGGGTCTTGTTTCCTTTATCTGGTTTGAACACATAAATTTTGTGATCTTGTGAACATACTTCAAAAACCATTCTTTGGGTATATTTTGAAGAGAGATGAGTGTGTTTCCTCCATACATGAACAAGCAAAAGGGTTTAAGGCTTCTTTTTCTAGTACCTCATTCACCAAGCTGCTGTTTGGAAGTGAAGCAAAGCTCAGTATGCCTGCATTTTGTCATATTCCTAATTCTTAGCGAAGTCCTGAACTCTCCTGGAAAGTCTTATTTCAATGTGCCTCAGAATGCATAGCTTTTTTTGAAGAAAAATTTGCAAGGATTAATACAATTTATCACTGAGTAATAAAACAATGATTTGCCCATATCAATATTCCCTCTAAAAAACTCACAACCTATAATGTCCCAATTATCATTACTTGTTTACCATTAACCATCAGAATAAATCATATGTATATCATGTTAAGTAGTATGTGCTATGGTACTTACTAATGTTACCAAACTGAAAGTAATTATGTCAGTTATTACGATGTTAGCAACACACCATTAACTTCAGCCACTGCAGAGTTTTGCTACATATGCATCACCTGAAGAGGTGGAAATATATTTGTTTGATCTTCTAAGGTTTTAAAAAGTGTAATAGAAGATAATAATGTATCTGAAATAAAAAGAGCAATTTTTCATTTCAAGGATCAGTTTGAAGAAATAAAGTCTACATATAAAGGTGTCAAAATATTTTAGGCTTAGGTGACCAGAACAACCAGCCTACCTGGTGGCAGAG
The DNA here is from genome assembly GCA_013389865.1 of Piaya cayana. Lineage (NCBI taxonomy): Eukaryota > Metazoa > Chordata > Aves > Cuculiformes > Coccyzidae > Piaya > Piaya cayana. The sequence continues at coordinate 275,395 of WAAB01003872.1, forward strand.
GGAATCAAGAAAAGCTGTGATTCACTTAAGCTACAATGACTTCACTGGAAATGCAGATACCAAACGTCAGAAGAAGTGAAAACAAGTAGTTTCATGTTACACTAAAAAATACTTGGACTGAAGTTGAAGTAATTTTGTTAATTCAAGTGACATTAGCTGAAATTATGCAAATAGCTTTCTGTTACAGGATTATCGAATCTGTTATTCTACTATCCTAATAAAAAAATTTATAAGGTCTAACTCAACCTACCGCCTGTAGCTCTGGGACCCAGAGTGGGAGGGGAGAGACAAACGGATGGCTACAGAACATGTTCTAACCCAAGACAAGGCTCTACTTTATCACTTCACTCGGTACAAGTGAACATGTGTTCAAAACAGAGACGTTTTCTTACCCTAGGCTGGAAAATGTTGGTGTGCACCAGCCCACAGCACCTTGTCCGTGAAATAGTTTTTAGATAATAATATCACTGTGTTGAGCACCCTCCCTGTTCCCCCTGACCTGGCTCCCTCTCCCCAGAGACCAGGTGGAGCTCAAAAGAAACACNAGTGAGAAGAAAATTAATTCTCTTCCAGCCAAGCATAAACATTGGCCAACCACAATTAAAACCAGAATGTGCTATCAATCTTACTCTCACACTAACCCTAAAATGCTGCAGCTACTGAGAAGTGCAGCTACTTAGAAGAAAAAATTACTATGTCTCAGCCAAAGTCAGGACAGTGGCTTACAATTAAATCTCCGTTATGCTACCAGCTGTCTGGATCTGTGAACTGGTTTTCTTTCTTTATTTTTTAATGAGTTTTACTGTTCTTACATTTTAGGTTTTTATGCTAAGAACAGGCATACCTGAAAAGGAGACTGAGTTTAAAAAAGATAAGTAACAAAATCAATGATCTAATAAAAAGAAGCCTAAACAGAAT
>WAAB01003872.1:276478-335098 GCA_013389865.1 Piaya cayana
TACATATGCATCACCTGAAGAGGTGGAAATATATTTGTTTGATCTTCTAAGGTTTTAAAAAGTGTAATAGAAGATAATAATGTATCTGAAATAAAAAGAGCAATTTTTCATTTCAAGGATCAGTTTGAAGAAATAAAGTCTACATATAAAGGTGTCAAAATATTTTAGGCTTAGGTGACCAGAACAACCAGCCTACCTGGTGGCAGAGGGAATCAAGAAAAGCTGTGATTCACTTAAGCTACAATGACTTCACTGGAAATGCAGATACCAAACGTCAGAAGAAGTGAAAACAAGTAGTTTCATGTTACACTAAAAAATACTTGGACTGAAGTTGAAGTAATTTTGTTAATTCAAGTGACATTAGCTGAAATTATGCAAATAGCTTTCTGTTACAGGATTATCGAATCTGTTATTCTACTATCCTAATAAAAAAATTTATAAGGTCTAACTCAACCTACCGCCTGTAGCTCTGGGACCCAGAGTGGGAGGGGAGAGACAAACGGATGGCTACAGAACATGTTCTAACCCAAGACAAGGCTCTACTTTATCACTTCACTCGGTACAAGTGAACATGTGTTCAAAACAGAGACGTTTTCTTACCCTAGGCTGGAAAATGTTGGTGTGCACCAGCCCACAGCACCTTGTCCGTGAAATAGTTTTTAGATAATAATATCACTGTGTTGAGCACCCTCCCTGTTCCCCCTGACCTGGCTCCCTCTCCCCAGAGACCAGGTGGAGCTCAAAAGAAACACTTTTTTTCAGTTCAAAGTGTGAAAGGAAGAACAGCAGCAATACTCAAGAGCCTTTCAGGAAATGATCTTTGGGATTGCTCTGAATATTGGCAGCATCATATGCAGCCATGTGTCAGCTCAGAATGGAAGGATTTTGAAGGAGATCACAGTTTATTTTCTTAATTTTTTAACTAAGAAGTGTTATCGGGACAGTCTTGGGATCTTTTTTGTATCAGCTGGACATCAGAAAAAACGTTTTCACTGACTGCCCAGGGAGGTGGTTGAGTCACTGTCCCTGGAGGAGTTTAAAAGACAGGTGGATGAGGTGCTGAGGGGCATGGTTTAGTGGTTGATAGGAAGCATTGGACTCGATGATCCCGGAAGTCTTTTCTAACTTAGTGATTCTGTGATCATAGTCATTTGATAACATTTCTGTACTTGTAAAATACCACTTTTTAGAGTACTTAATCAAGCAAAATATAAATTTTATAAAATAAGAAAACAAGGAAAAGACTGATGTTCTTTCCCATCACTTGCTTCTCCACCATCCCCTCTATCCCAAGCTATGCCAACTCTTAGGAAAGAGACAACATTTAAGGAAAGGAAGAAACAAAGACATTTGTTATCCTAAGGAAAAAAATTATCAATAGAACTACAATTTCAACCAATTCATTGAAGAAAAGGGAAAAAGACACACATTGTGCAGATCTTTGGTTCTCTTGTCAGAGTGGAATGTGTGTAACAGTGATCAGCATAACTTTTCAGATACTGCTCATCAATCAAATTAAGCAAATTTCAGCAGGCACAGAAAAATGAGCAATGCTGCTGCGTAGTATCTTGTGAGTGCCTCTTTCTGCTCCCATCTGCTGTTGTACCAGTATTGTAGAAATCAACCACTTTATTCTTCCAGCAGCCTTGGAAGCAAAGACTATGAGTATTACAAATGCAGTCTTACCCTCTTTTTCAGTTTCACCTGAATCCGCACTATTCTCTATGCTTTTCTAAAGCAAACCACCAGACCACTGTGACTTGCCTGAATAAGAAACAGAACTCTCGGGTTCCAGATGTTAGCTAGGGCATCATACTAGCCTGATTTTTCATGGAAATGGGGTTTTCTTCATGGATCACTTACACAGAAGACTCACAATGGCTTCAAAACACTTTGAAATAAGGCTTGAAATTCACACATGAGCTCCTGAAGACACAACTGTTGCACAGAGTAACACCTGTACAGAAACTGCTGCAGTAAATTCAGGGGAAGGATATGAAAATAAATAGCATAGCTAGTTACATCTGATTATGTGCAGTGCAACACTCATTAAGGAATCTCAGCAATTAAGGTATGAGAAACAACAAATCTCGATGTTCATCTTTACTTCAAAATTGGATAAATGCCCAATTTAGGATAGGATTTAGATGCTTATATCCTTCCATCTTTCTTAAACCTAATACAGAAAACATTTCAAGTCCTAAGATACAGACTTTAGGGGAGGGCAGGAGGGAAAGTGATACCAATTTCACAGCACTGCCACTACAGGAAAACTGGAAACAGGTGAATCTTACATGTTGGTCTGAAGTGATCACATTGATTATCACCTAGTTGCACGATTAACCACCTGACTTAGGAGGGCAGGATATTATCAGCTATCTACTACATTTAACAGATACACATTTTAGAAGGAAACACGCTTGGTATTTTTATGCTAGACTTGTTAGAATGGCCTTGAAGTTTGGGTTTTCAGTGAAATGGAAGAAAACATTACTGAAACATTTACATTGCTCAACAATCTGCCACACCAGACTTGCCAGCCTCTTTTACTGTGTTAGGACATGAAACAACAACAGCTTCAACCAGAACCACTTTCTTTTCAGCACACACCATTTTTCAGCAAACTGTGAAGACTGTCTCAAGGATAGGCCCTCCTGAAACTGTACCGTGAGACATCCAACTTCAGACATGGCCACGCTTTGCTGCTAGCTTATAAAATGTTAACTATTACTTCTGTTTTGTACAGATATTCCCAACTCAAAGACAATAGAATAATATAATAAATAATGACAACAATTTTTCTCCAGGATTTATTTTCAAGTTTGCTAGCATATGCAATTAAAAAAAAAAAGCAATTAAAATTACTGAAGTATGTCCTAAATTCAATGCACAGAGTGACCCCTACTGGTCTGCCAGGCACCCCAACAAAGATACAAATCCACAAAAAACGTTACTCCAAGGAGTGAACCTGAGCTAACTTACCTGAGAATCCTCAGATAAAGAGCATATATACCTTATGCAAGTTACAGATTGACTGATACTAATAACTCAGTAAAGGCAAAAATACTCCACTGCTTTCTATGGTCTTCTAAATACTAATTCTGCTTGTTATTATAAATAATAAGATAATCAAGTGAATGGCTTGTAACAAACACCATATACTAGTATCTATAGCTGAGAGTCACACTATTATGACAAGTTTCTATTTTGTCCAAAAATGTTCTTAAAAAACACTCAGGAGAAACAAATTTCAGTCTACTACACATTTAAATGAGAAAAATGTGTACAACCAGTACTTTCCCAAGTAAACAGGAATAGCAATTACAACAATAAGCCCCCATGAATCAGGCTGTTCTTGCTGCTCTTATTTTATACATTAAAAGAAAAGTTAGAGAAGTATCTAATTATTTGCCTAAATTCTGTCTGTTTTAGTAATACAACTAAGTAATAAAACACGTAACCAATAATGTGTTCTGTAATAAACATTATCACCTAATACAGTATTTTATTAATTTAAGCAATTGGTTTTTGTAGGAGAATCAGTTTAAGGTCTTAACACTGAGTGAAGAATATGGCTGTTTATTTGAAGCGCTGAATGTTCGCACATTTTTAAAAAATATATGTATTAGACACACATTCATACACTTATGTGTGAAATCAGTACCTAAATAGTATCACCAAAACCCAGAAAACAGCAAAGCTTATGCTAGATGTGACTTCTAAGTGCACTTCTTTCACTGTTGGGCTCTTCAATAACACACATTATTATAGCACAAAGTGTGCAGGAAATGGCCCTGACCCAGGCTGCCCAGGGAAGCTGTGGCTGCCCCATCTCTGGAGGTGTCCAAGGCCACGTTTGATGGGACGTCGTCCAACCTGATCCAGAGGGAGGTATCCCTACCCACGCCAGGGGGATGGAACTGGGTGGGCTTTATGTTTCCTTCCAGCCCAAACCATTCTACAATTCTGTGAGGTGCACAAAACAGAACAAACATTTGCCTCTAACTTAATTTCAGCCAGGATTAATTCCAAGAATCTAGTAACAGAAAGCAGTACCAATTCCAGTTTCTCAAGAAAACCTTTGCTTAGAAAGCTTAAGCAATAGACACAGAAGTCCAATCTTCTCTCTCTGTTTCAAAATCCTTGAAAATTAAAAAGAATATTCTGTAGCATCTGCAAGTTTCCACTGCGCCTAAACCAAGCCAGTCCTGTATTTCTGAGTAAATGCTTTCGCTGGGAGCTTACAAAAAGACATCCCTTGTTCCAGCTGCTCAGGAGTAGCTGGAATCTGTAAGCAGCACCTGGACCTTGGAGTTTCTCACTGGTCACCAGCAGGCAGGGCACCACTTACTCCTGACCACTTGTCAAAGTTACTGAAGCGAACAATTACAGCCAAAAGTTATTTTTAAAATGCATTCAACCAGCTCTAACTTGGCACACTAAATCCCTAAAGCCTTCAACAGGAGCTCAACATTTTACAGAGATTTTATTTTTGGGAGCCATATTTAAATATTTACAATGTTACACGAAGGAGAATAAATAAAAAAAAAAGCAGTGACATGCTATAAAACATTTAAGAAGCCTGTAACTTAGGTTTTTTTATTCTTTTTTCAAAACTGTACAGTGAACTTTACTACTATTTTAACTGAAATGCAGCACACTACAACATCCAGTGCATAAGTATATATTTAGACATTATTACATCAAAAAATTACCAGAGGTTAAACAGAGGTTAAAAGTCAAGCACTCAGAAGTCAGGGAAATCAAGAAATAATGCTGTCCATGTACAATTTCATTTATCTTTTCGGGCTTAATGCTTCAATGGATAGTTAAAAACTTATTTTCAAGGCCTCGCCACTATTCAATGGGCAACTGTTCTAGCACTATTGTGGTGGGTCTTGCTCGTGTTTGATCCCAGGCATTTTAAGTGTGCCATCTAAACACAGAACTGAACCAAACCCGAAGCTGAGTGGTGCCGTTGATTTGCCAGAAGGATGGGATGCCACCCTGAGGCACCGTGACGGCCTTGAGAAGAGGTCCCATGCGAGCCTCATGAGATTCAACGAGGCCGAGCGCAAGGTCCTGCACCTGGGTCAGGAACAACCCTTGGTATCAACACAGGCTGGGGGTTGCTCAGCCTGCACGAGAGAAGGTTCTAAGGAAGCCGGCTTGTGGCCTTTTAATATGTAAAAGGGGCCTTTTAGAAAGATGGAGCAATACATTTTACCTAGACCTCCAGGGATAGGACAAGGGACAAGAGTTTTAAACTAAAAAAGGGGAGATTTAGATTGGACATAAGGAATAATTTTTTTCCATCATAAGTGTGGTGAGACACTAGAAGAGGTTGCCCACAGAAGTTGAGCGTATTCCATCACTCAAAGTGCAAAGTGATAGGTTTGTCCTAATCAACAACCAGATCTAGTGAAATATGTTTCTGTCCATGGCAGGGGGTTGGGTCAGGTGATTTTTAAAGGTCCCTTCTGATTCAAACTGTTCTATGAGTCTATGAAAGAGATTTTTTTTTACGCTTCTAAGCTGTCTACACCAAAAGAAGGGTTTTAAGTCTATTAGAAACCCTGATTCCCTTCTCCGTAGTAGCAGAAAGTAAGGCAATGCCAAAGCTTTCCTGAGCTAGCTTCAGAACCAGATATAATACTACATTAGTAGGCTGCTCTGATCATACTACAGCTTTTTATCCCTATCAGTTTCAAAGTCCAGATCTCTGTACTGCAGCACAAACTCATGCTGTGATGTCATTGGTGTAAAAACATATTTGGCTGACTTGGGGATTTCCAGACTCAGTTCATTTTCAGAGTAATGTCCCATGATACCTTGTCTCTTCTGTCCCTTCTTAGTGGCTGGGCAGTCTGTGCATGCACAGAGCTCCCAGACTAAAACCACCCATAAGGTATGGACCTTAGTCAGTAACCAAAGTTAAATCTTTCTCCAGTGCTGGGTTGATCCAGCGTTCAGGTCTCCAAACCACTGACAATCAATGTATGTCAGCCATCAGACAGGTTACCTGACTATTAGCTTTCCTTCCCTGGGGAATGATAAATTAGTCTCAAATGCTCTTTTGAAACTCTTTTTGAAACTCTTTTGAATGCTCTTTTTGAAACTTTTGAAACTTATAAATGAAAACATGTTTTGTTGTCTACAAACTAGAAATTAAGAACTGTTATAATGCAGGAGGTAAGAACAGGTTTGTAGATGGGGACTGAGTAAATGTTGACTCATGTTGCCTTCTTACACACTTCCCACCATAACCTCACCCAGTTACCCTGAGAAACATGGAAGTTGTCTGCCTAAGCCATGACAAATCAAAATTTTTCACTACAATCATATTCCGTGTTAGGGACCATGATTCTTACATGCTCGGGATTCTTAAATCAGTTAGCATCGAACTATTAGGAATATCTTTTTACCTAATCATTTGGACCTTACTCTGTGCTACTGATAATTTCTGATAAATACAGCACTTGGCAGCAGTTCCCACTGAATTAGCACCTTATTTTCTTAAATAATCTTTTTAATTCATCAAAACTGGTTTTAATTCTGTTCTTGTTCCCCAGCATGTTCTCAGCCACTTCCACCTTGCCGTGATGGCGAATTGAAATAAGGCCGCTCTAATTCTATCATTCAGGTCATTTGAACATCAACTCATACAGGACCTCAAACAGACACCTCTGCAACAAAATGCAACAAATCTTTCCACTGGTGACATGCAGGTGCTTCTGTGTACCTGCACCCACATATGTACAAACACGTATGTGTGAGTACATGCCTATGTTCTGTTCCTATCTGAAAAATTAGACTACACAGACCACAGTACTTTATTGGTTTGGATGTTTGCTTAGTGGTACCTTCACTACAAACAAAACTTGTCTTAACAGCAAACACACTGGACTCAACTAACTTGCACTTTGCACAACTAGTAACATTTTTTTTAACTAGGAAATAAGGCAGAGCTGGTTTAGTGATTCACAAGTAAGACACACGTAAGTTAGCACACCACAAGACCCTACATTGTTTTAAGAAGAGGTCCTACAAAAAAACTCCACCAAGAAATAAAAGCAAAACATACTTTTAAAAGTAATCGTAGAATCATAGAATCACCATGTTGGAAGAGACCCACTGGATCATTGAGTCCAACCATTCCCACCAATCTCTAAACCATGACCCCTAGCACCTCAAGCTGGTCTACTGCAAGGTTAAACTGTTTTTCTTTCTTTTAATGTGCAATACTGAGCAGCAAGTTCTGATCCTAATCCAGAATTTCCTGAGGAGCTATATAACACAACAGTATTTTTCTGAATATACTTAGAAAAGGAAAAAAAACATAGGCTCATTTAAAAATTTTGCTTAGCTATGCAAAACTGCTTAGAAAATGTGGAAGCTACCGTAGGAAAGAAAAGTGGCAGACTTGCACAGACTTGCTAGCAGGGTGCTCAGAGTTACATTGCTGTCAGGAACCTCCCAGGTAACACTAAAAAGAAATAGTTTGTGCTGAAGCGTTTTTATAAATCCCTCAGAGATACCATAAATATTAATAAGAACATATTTTAAAACGGTCTGCGCATGTATGCTATACTAATGTACTAACAACTGAATAAAACAATGTTCTTCCCAGAGTATTCACTAAAATGTTTGGGGTTTTTTTGGCTCTCCAGAGAAATCCTTGTTAAACCAAACTAACGTGTTCAAAATAACAAGTTTCAATGATCTGGTAGTTTTTAGGGACAGATTACTGACATAGTTTTGAATGTTTCTTAGATGAAATCACTAACATTAACACCTTCACATAATCGATCGGTGTCAACAGAATTCTGGAGAGCTATGCTGCAGGCTCCAACACTAAAGTAGTAATCAATTAAGGAAGTCAGCTGAAAAAAAATGATGCAAAGATCAGAGTTGTCAATGGCAAAATAATCTCATCTCAGTGGTGTCAGAGTAAAAAAATGCCACATACTTGCTTCACAATGCAAGAAAACTATTCCAAACGAAGATTTAGTAAACCAATAATCATCAAATAACGACTGCAATTAAAATCTATGAAGAAAGTGTTCAGGAATCTATGTTCTAGGCTATATTTATTTAATTTTATAGAAGATACATTTCAGTATAAATTGTACAAGCTCTTTTTTTACATTAGTAAAGAATGTACTTGCTAAAAATTGCAGTGATTTTACTTAAGAGTTTAATGTCAAGAAAAAATACATACAATTTAGTCCCTGGAAATTAACAGTTTCACAGGTCTTGGGTGATTTTCCATTTCATCAGGGAGAAACAAAGTCACTGACTTTTGGCTATAAGTTCCATCTGTAAACAACTCTCAAGCACAAATAATCCTGCTTTGTTGAGCTGCTAAGTTCTTGAACCTGCTAAGCTAGCAAGGATGTCCACAGCAGGGTGTTGAGAAGGGGAGCGTTAAATATCACTCGAAATACGCTTCTCATTCTTCCATACTCTTTGTTTGGCTATCACCATCATGAGGGCCTCTACCATGCTGCATGCCACAGAAAGCTACCTGACACAATCTGTAGTGCATTCTTTACCTTCCACAAGCAAACCATCAGAATCTATTAAAATTACTTTACGCCGATAGCACTAGAGACATGACAAATCACAGGCCAAGAGTCAGATACCAAAGAATGTGTCTCAGGGCGTTGGGGCCAGCCCCATTTGCAAGCAAATGATATTGTGTGAAGCTGGCATGCTCAGTGCATGACAAACTGATGCAATTTCAGTACTGTCGGAGAAGCTGGGTGAGATTTCTCTGATGTTGGCTATGGTTAGTGTACAGAATTGTGCAGAGTTCCCAGATTTGAATCACTTGGGGCCCAAGAGGGCTTCACTTGACAAGCCACAAATAATTACACTACACTCTTTCAATTGTACTCTATTATTTTGCCTCTTATCTCTAGGCTTTGAGCACTCATGAACAAGCAAGGTCGCTTCTATTTTGACCATGATGCAACAAAACATTGTTCTTTTGTGATATGATAAATAAAACACAGCCGTGTGGACTAAACATTTTTATCAGGCCTATTTTCCACTTTTATAAGCAACAACTTTGGAAGCTTGTTAGAAGAGTAGAGGTTGGGAATAACCATGCAGGCAAGTTCATGAGCTTTTGTCTTAGGAGTGTGATACAGCTATCTTGTTATAGTAAAAACTCATTTGAGAAACAGGGCATTAAGTTCTTAGACCTTAACAGATAACAGTTATATCTGTGATTACTTTAAGCAGGTATTTACCCCCTTTCAAATCAGCAATTTTTGACAATTTAGTTGCCGAGCAGCAAAAAACAGTTTTGAATGCGCAGCATGTTGCCAGTGAGCTTCAGAGCTAAAGTAGCTGCATTTTCTGTATCTGTTAAAAAAAATGTGTTATTTAAACACATAGACAGCTAGGAAAGTTTTGCACTAGTGGTATTATCCTGGCCACTGAATTAAAAAAGGTTAATGACATTACTAACAGTCACACTTTAAAAAAAGGGAAGGGGGGTGGCATAAAAAGAAAAAAAAAAGCAGTGGCTTTCATGGTTTGAGGACCTGACTTCTAGTCATTTTTTCTTAGTTCACACAATTTTGCCTTTCAGAAGAAATTTCCTTCTCCCATGGTCCAGGAAAAACATGTTTTCTGATTTACAGTTCCATTTATAAACTAGATAGTACTAGGTTTTTTCAGCCTTAAAACTATGTTTAGAGGTTTTCTGAAGCTGCACTTAGATACAAACTGTTTAGTAAAAAAAGGAAAAACTCATCTATGAAGACTAAATGCACATAGAGAGAAAATGGTTCTACCAAGTAACTTACAACTGTTTCTGATTCCCTTAGATATATCTTTGTTATTTTTTAGACAGCTACATAGTAGCAAGTCAGCACAAAAAGGTAAAAGGAAAATGTTAAAGGACTTAGTTGAAAGTGCTTAACTTAGAGTACGTTCTCTTACATTCTTTCTCATTCAGATCAACTTAAGTATTATCTTTCTTGAGACAAAACAATTAATATCCTTAATAACACTCTTAACAAGTTCTTAACAAGTTGTTTTAAAACACATCTGAAAACCTACTTTCCCTCTTCCCAACTGGCACTAAGAATTTATGGGAAAATCTGGAAGTCTGATATTGCAACATTTCAGCCAAGAGAATGTGAAACTGAAAATACCAAAGGAACAGGTTTTGATATAGAGAATTATGGGAAGGAAATAAAAACCAAACATATTCAGCTGCACTTCAGAATCTACGTGAGGTTTGGAATCTGTGTCAAACAAGAATTTTTAAACATGCAGAGGAAATAGTGCAAAGCTTGTACTCCTTACAATCATACATCCACATACACATTCTGAGTGCTCAGCAAAAGAAAAGAATTCTGACATTTTTCTGTTCAACTAAAAATAGATGCTTCCATTGTTTACTGATTTTTTTATGTTCCCCCAGTATAACATAGCTGGAAGTTAGGATTCTAGCTTTTAGAAGAAGAATGGATCTTTATTTAAAAGCTTTTCAATATTCTCTAATGTGCTTTTAAGAATGGAGTATTTGGGAGTTTCATGTAGTGTACGTCATTGTGGAACAATTTTTTTCTTAGAATTAGGAAAAAAATAAGAAAAGAAAAGGTCTAATATATTTTCTGATTCTATAGTATATTCTACATTCTATTGGATTCTATAACTTAAATTCAAATCTGTTTTGCTCATCTTTCCTGAGTGTCCTTTATTTCATATCCTTCAAAGTGACTTTTTTTCTAACATTGCCTGATGTTACTATAGATATATTAGTCCATTAATTCATGATTAAAATGAAGACAAGTTCCTTATGTTTCCACAACTCAAAAGAACAAGAAAGATTTTAATTACCATCACAGTTTGAGTGCAAGGAAGACAAATAACCAGGAGGTCTTACTCCTGGAAAGAGCTTGACTACTAAGCAAAGAGTACGGGAATCTATATGCAAACAAGAAGAACCGTGACACTGTTCAAGACCAGGAGTAAAGACAGTTAGCTGAAGTACATATGGTCGTGTTTCATAAAAGCAGTTTGCTGTAATCAATACAAACTTACTGCTGAACAATTAATTGTTTCACCACATAATCAAGATCCTTTCTTTGTCCTTATGTAAAAGATGATAGGAAAGCTTAAGATTTTATTATTTTCCAATTTGGAGATACTGCAGCACATGAATGCCTTCTGCCTTGGTATAAAAAGGGAAACCATTTTAAAAAAGTGAATCAATTGCAGGAGGAGACAAGGAACAACAACAAAAAACCCGAAGATTGGCAATTCTTATCTTACAGCTTTTAGGGCAGACTAACAAGAGAAAAGACTTTCACTTAAGTTTTACACCATTTTCATTACATTGAAGAATTAAATAGTCAAACAATAATAATACCATTTTGGATAGGTGTTACTTTTCACAGTATTTCATCAGGTAAATAACTACTGCCAAGTTTAGGCAACCCTTTCCAAAAGTGATTTTTGAAACTGTGTTCCATGAAGACAATTCAACAACTGTCACCTAGAGGCCCTGGTCTTAACTGAGATCCACAAACACTGTGACATAGAAATAAATAACATACTAAATGGAAGATGCAGTGGAGGTCTGGCTGTCATTTCTTATAAATTACTTACTCTAGCTACAGAGGTGGCGGTTTCCACATCCAAAAGCATCTTTTCATAATTCCTATTTATTTGCTTTTAGAGCCAAGGGGTTGTTCTGAACAGGAGGTGGAGCTCTCACTGCACCAGCAGAGGAGCAATGAGTGGAAACACTTATTTAGAAACTGGAATGGAGATTGTGCTCTTTTCTCACCGTATGCTCTTTCTGTCCATCTTATTACCTAAAAGTATCTAATTATCACTGTTGTGCCCCAAATGCTTAATTTAGAAAAAAAACAACAACTGCACAATTCTTCTTGGTTTATGTGAAATGCCTATAAGATGGCATATAGGTTGAAATAATAATAAAAAACCAGACTGTTGCCAGAAAGAAAGCATCTGTGATTCAGCTACAATATCTTCATCATCAGGACATCTAAGAATAGTTTGTTAACAGACTAGATACACTTATACTTTCAATTCCCAATTAAAATACTACGCTGCTTTCAAATGTAGTAACACCACTTCTGCTTTGCCATCAAAATTCCCTCTACAAAATGATATTTTAGCATTCCTTAAGCCAAAAAACTTAAAATGAAAGGTTTGTAGAAGTTCTCATGTAATTCTTGTAAACAGGAGGAACAATGCGTAAAGTAAGGGCATTGAAAATGAAAGCCTTCTTTTGCACAATTCCACTGTGTACTAATATTTAGAATGCACATTAAAATGTAAGTACTTCTATTTTACTCTGCCAGTCAAGGCTCTCTTCTCTATGTACTCTTCACTCCCAGTGCACCAGAAAGACCTTTCTCCACCTCAGCAAAGCTGGACTGAGGCTGACTAAACTTTGTCCTCAGTGGTCTATTGAGTAAGAAAACACAATTAGGTCACCAAGCTGTAGTATAAAGTCCCATTGATTTGTTTCCTGTTTCCTGAGAATTCAAAGATAATCATTATGAGAACCATTAAGTTTTATATACATTCAGCATCTATGAAAGCAATTCCTTAAATTCCTAGATATAAAAAAAAAAAACCAGAGGAAATTAGAAAGAGAGACAATTAAGGCCAATAAGAACATGTTTGTGTAAACTAGCAGCAGAGGCAAGAGTATTCACAAAGAATGAAAAAATTAGAGTCTGTTAGTGGTTGGATATCCAGTGGATATCCACTTTTCCAACAGATAACTTTGAATTGTAATAGTTTGAAGACTTGCCATTTAAATTTCCCAGTTATTCTAAAAATTACCTATAATTTAAAAGATAGCTTTCTAAAACTGCTCCTGCAATACTAAGTTATTTTAATAAACTCGTCACTGCTGTAGTTGAAAAACACACCTTCGCCTTCTTCAGGATTCACCAGTCACCTAACATAAAACTGATATCATACACTGAAATTCCAAAATAACTTCATAAATGCCATGACAATGATTGACTAATAATATATTAAACATGGCATGAATTACATCAGGCATTAAAAAGTTTGATGATCAATTAAAATGTGTGTTATGGAAATAAAAATCCAGAGAGATCTATCACACCTTCATGTTGCATTTTACAGACTGGGGTGTTCTCACGCCTGGGAAGCAGAGTTCACATACGCTTAACACTGTCTGCACTGACAAGTTTTACCTTGATCCTATACAGGAAGAAAACACCAACCGGAACAGTTAAGCATGAATCACTCTAATGAAATAGCTCCACTATTATATTATTAACAAAATGTTGCAACTATCACCTCTCAGAGATTCAAAGGAATTAAAATAAATCTTTATTGTGATGCCTGTTTGAACATTCTGCTACCTCCTATCTTTCTGAAAATGCAACTTCCTCATCAAAACCACAGATCAGTGGATTTGGGAGAGAGTTGGATAATAGATGTTTTGTAGATATGGTTTACTGACATTATATGTCAAGTTTTGGTCTTTCGCATGGTAAGCTGATATAGGTAAACATGCTACTCCTTCTTTATCCTTCTGTTGACACAAACATCCTCCAGGAATACATCAAAAGTGATTTCTTGCTCAGAGAATCTTACATAGCCCCTTCCACTTGGTTTTCATGACTGTGATTTGGAGAAGGAAGTTGGGGTTGCACAACAACTGGAAATCACTGAAGCTCTACGTCTGCCTAATCCGTCTACAACTCGAAGCAGATTAAATACACTAAAACGAAAACAGCTTTAAATGACTGTTAGAGATATGAGTACATTCTGTTAGTTTTTCACTTTGGTTTTACCTTCTCCAGTTTCTACCTTAGTTGCCTTCATGTGCGCTGCAAAGTTCTCTGTGCTTTACTTTATACCCTTTAAGTTCCCATTGCATACTAAGTGGTCAGTTTCATATCACTGGCTTAAGCTCTGTTAACAGGAAAGCTGACTGGAGGGTAAAAATTTTAATCACCTCTGCTGACAAATGTAAAAGTTAACAACAACAACAAAAAAGATTTTCAATAACAGCAATCTTTGCCTTAAATTATCAGGTCTGTTTCTTCCAATAATACATGCTCCTTCACTGGGACTGAAATTTGTTTTTTGGTACAGGCCCAGCCTAGCCAGTAAGTCAAGGGCAGTGATTCTCCCCCTCTACTCCACATGAGGTCTCACCAGAGAGCAGTTCGGTGTCCAGTTCTGAAATCCCCAACATAAAAAGGTTATTGAACCACTGGCATGAGTCCAGAGGAGGGTTGGAGCACCTCTGCTATGAGGACATGTTGAAAGAGTTGGGGTGGTTCAGCATGGAGAAGAAAAAAGTCTGGGAAGACCTTAGACCAGCTTCCAGTACTGAAAAGGGTGATGAGAGCTTGGGAGGGATTTTTTACAAAGGCTTGTAATGACTAGATGAGGGTAAATGGCTTTAAATTGGAAGGATGAAGACTTAGATTAAACATTAGGAAGAAATTCTTCACGATGAGGGTGGTGAGCACAGGTTGCCGAGAGAAGCTGTGGATGCTCCCTCCTCTGCAAGTGTTCAAGGCCAGGTTGGGTGGGGTTTTGAGCAGCTCGGTCTGGTGGGGAGTGTCCCTGTCAATAGCAGGGGGTTGGAATTAGATGATCNAGGGTTAGAATGTGTTTCCAACCGCTTTTACATAAACTCATCCACATAATTACTTCCTTCATGCTTTTAATCTACAATATTTATAAATATTCCCCCTTTATCTTCACATTCATGACTTGCTATTGTGGCTTACTCTTCAGCTTCATGTGGAAGAATATCTAAAAATTTCCTTTCTTGATTCTATGCACACTTATTTTAACAGTAAAGAGTGCTGAAATACATAAGCTATACCAAACTTTAAGTCCTGGTAGTTTTATTTCAATAAACAAAGGGAATAGCCCAGTAATTAAACTGCTATTTTATAGAGGTAAAGTCTATGGATGCTCAAAAAATCCACTGTACTTTAGGATCTTAGCTGTCATATCTTACTTGGACAATATTTGCAGCTACTAGAGCAATTTGTGGAAAGTAGTATTGGAAGTGTTAATTAAAAACGTAGTAAGCACATGTGTCAGTCAAGTATGCCCTCTGCTCTACAACACATTTAAATGTATGTCACCTTGACCAGCAATATACCACTGTAAAATTCTTTTGGTCAATATAAATCAAATGTACACTAATTTATTCAGTAAGTTTCCTAGCATCTGAATCAACTTTAGAAATCTAACTAGTATTTATTATTCTGTTATTGACAAAGGAAGCATATTTAAATGATAACAAGAACACATGGGTGTCATTTTGAAGTTGAATTGTTCCCTAGGGACATCCTTAGTAAGCGTCTACATTTAAAGGTCATTCACTGCCAAACTATGAACAACTGTTGCATTTATTAGCACAGGCTCAATAGTTTGGAAGCTAGTGTCATCAATTTAAACTGACAATGAAATCTAATTGTCCACAAACAAAACAGACATTTTCTTTATTCTGTGTTTCACCATTTTATGTACATCCCAAACAGACTTGGAACACGTGCAAATTTACTCTTTTTTTGGGAGAGTGGGAGGGTATGGAAAAAAACATGTTGAAAGTCTGATATCAGAAGATAAGAACTTCAGTTACAAAGGCTGAAAAGAGTAATCTTCCTATTGACTTCATTGAGAATCACAGAATCACAGAATCACAGAATGACCGGGTTGGAAGAGACCCACTGGATCATCGAGTCCAACCATTCCTATCAAACACTAAACCATGTCCCTCAGGACCCCGTCCACCCGTAACTTAAACACCTCCAGGGAAGGCGAATCAACCACCTCCCTGGGCAGCATATTCCAGTGCCTAATGACCCTTTCCGTAAAAAACTTCTTCCTAATCTCCAACCTAAACCTCCCCTGGCGGAGCTTGAGGCCATTCCCCCTTGTCCTGTCCCCTGACACCTGGGAGAAGAGGCCAGCTCCCTCCTCTCTACAACCTCCCTTCAGGTATTTGTAGAGAGCAATGAGGTCTCCCCTCAGCCTCCTCTTCTCCAGGCTAAACAGCCCCAGCTCTCTCAGCCGCTCCTCATAAGGCCTGTTCTCGAGCCCCTTCACCAGTTTCGTTGCTCTTCTCTGGACACTCTCCAGAGCGTCAACATCCTTCTTGTGCTGAGGGGCCCAGAACTGCACACAGTATTCAAGGAGCGGTCTCACCAGTGCCGAGTACAGAGGGAGAATAACCTCCCTGGACCTGCTGGTCACACCGTTTCTGATACAAGCCAGGATGCCATTGGCCTTCTTGGCCACCTGGGCACACTGCTGGCTCATGTTCAGCCGGCTGTCGACCAACACCCCCAGGTCCCTCTCCTCCTGGCAGCTCTCCAAACAGACCTCACCCAGTCTGTAGCTCTGCATAGGGTTGTTGTGCCCCAGGTGCAGGACTCGGCATTTGGCTGTGTTAAACCTCATCCCATTGGACTCTGCCCAGCGGTCCAGTCTGTCCAGATCCCTTTGCAGGGCCTTCCTACCCTCCAGCAGATCGACACTTCCACCCAGCTTAGTGTCATCTGCAAACTTACTAAGGGTGCACTCGATGCCTTCATCCAGGTCGTTGATGAAGACATTGAACAGGGCTGGACCCAGCACTGAGCCCTGGGGGACCCCACTTGTGACTGGCCTCCAGCTGGATTTAACTCCATTTACCACCACTCTCTGGGCCCGGTCAGCCAACCAGTTCTCCACCCAGGAGAGTGTGTGTCTGTCCAGGCCGGAGGCTGACAGTTTCTGTAGCAGAATGCTGTGAGAAACTGTGTCAAAGGCTTTGCTGAAGTCCAGGAAGACCACGTCCACAGCCTTTCCCTCATCCAGTAGACGTGTCACTGTGTCATAGAAGGCAATCAGGTTGGTTTGGCAGGACCTGCCTTTTGTAAACCCATGTTGGCTGGGCCTGATCACCCGGTTCTCTTGCAAGTGCCTCATGATAGCACTCAAGATCACCTGCTCCATGACTTTCCCTGGCACTGAGGTCAGACTGACAGGCCTGTAGTTCCCTGGATCCTCCCTGTGCCCCTTCTTATAGATGGGCACAACATCAGCCAGCCTCCAGTCCAGAGGAACTTCCCCAGTCCTCCAGGACTGCTGGAAGATGATGGAAAGGGGTTTGGCCAGTACATCCGCCAGCTCTCTCAACACCCTGGGGTGAATCCCGTCTGGGCCCATAGACTTGTGGGTGTCCAGTTGAGCAAGCAAGGCTCTGACCTCCTCCTCTTGGACCATGGGAGCCTCACATTGCTCCTCTAGTTCCGGGGTTTGTACACAGAGGGAACAGCTTTCTTTGCGATTAAACACTGAGGCAAAGAAGGCATTTAGTACCTCAGCCTTCTCCTCATCCCCTGTTACTGTTGTTCCCTCTGTGTCCAAAAGGAATGCTGCACTATAAACCTTTTCTTCCTAACCTTTCCTTTACTAAACCAACCTTTCACTTGTCAAGACTTCACCCTTTCTAGTTCTTAATTTCTTGATAGTTTTTCCTTTGAAGCTAGCAGAAGTTCCCAGTTTCTGCTGGAAGTCACTTCCATTCTCTCCCCAGAACTCCATTCCACTATTAGAGGCAGCCAGTGGTTGATAGGTCTCAGCCCACTTCACTTTTTCAGGGCTGCCTAGGCACACCACAGAGAAAAGTAATATTATCTGGAACAACAGATTTTGGGGAAAGCAAGCTGAAAAAAACCACAGGAAGTTGATAATGAGCTTCCTTAAATGAAAGGACAGATAATCTTTTTGTGTCTTTTGTTTACAGTAGCAGCCTGAATCCAAGAGGAACTGGATTCTGTTCTGCTAAAAACAAGGAAACAGAGAGTTGGAGATGTCAGGAAAGTCATATTTTGGTAGTCATGCAGAGCCACTGCAGAAAGAGCCCGCTTCCAATCTCTCACTTAATGCAAAAGGTCACCACAATCACTGTTGCTAGCAATGAAACCACACCTCTCAAAACCCCTCTTTTCAGCTCCTTTTTTCCACAGTGGCCCCCAACATTCATGGTGAAGAAGTCACCCTCTGTAAGTCCCCAGCACATTACTGGGCTGGTGAGGAGCCTGCACGTGAGCAATCTTCAATCTACCTCAATCTACCTCTATCATCCTGTTCTGTTGTTAACCACAACATCTCCAGTAGTTCCTTGTTTCAACTACTCCAAGAAAACATGTAATTCTGAGAAAGTTAGCACTTGTGGGAATGAGAATAGCAGAAAATCAACTGTGTAAATTTGTATTCCTGTGACCACAGAATCATGGAATGGGTTGGGTTGGAAGGGACCATTAAAGGTCCTATCCTCTGCAATTGGCATGGACATCTTCAACTCAATCAGGTTGCTCAGAGCCCCATCCAACCTGCACTTGAATGTTTCCAGGTATGAGGCCTCTACTACCTCTCTAGGCAACCTTTTTCTGCGTTTCACCACCCACATTGTAAAAAATTCTTCCTTAGATCTAGTCTTAATCTTCCCTCTTTTATTTCAAAAGCATTGCCCCTTATCCTAATGCTACAGACCCAGCTAAAAGATCTCTATCTTTCTCATAAGCCCCCTTTAAGTACTGTATGGCTGCAATGATGTCTTCCTGGTGCCTCCTCTTCTCCAGGCTGAACAATCCAAACTTGCTCAGCCTTTCCTCATAGGAGAGATGTTCCAGCCAGCTGATTATGGGCCTCATCTGATCCTACTTCAACAGGTCCATGTCCTTCCTGTGTTGAGGGCTCCTGAGCTGGATGCAGGGCTCCAGGTGGGGTCTCACTAGAGTGTGGTAAAGGGGCAGAGCCAACTCCACAGCTACACTGCTTTTGATGCAGCACAGGATACAGTTGGCTTTCTGGGCTGTGAGCACACATCACCAGCCATGCTGGCTATCTCAAATCACTTCCATGTCCTCCATATGCCCTTCCACAGCTTCTAGGAGGACCTGTTCCATGATCTTCTCAGGCACAGAGTTGGGGCTGACAGGTCCGTCATTCCCAGAAAGGGTCATCCTTTCTACCCTTTGTAAAAATGAGTGCAACATTTCCCTTTCTCCAGTCACCAGGAATTCACCTGACTGCCATGACTTTTCAAATATCACAGAGTGGCTTGGCAACTCAATCAGTCAATTCCCTTGGGGCTCTGAGATGCATCTCATCAGATTCCACAGACTTATGTGTGTTCAGGTTCACCAGGGGGGTCACAAAACTTATGTTCTGGTGCAGTGCGAGGGACTTAGCTCTCTCCCTGTCTTGAGGTCCCACTCACTTGAGAGGTGCGGGAAGAGGGGTTGACAGTGAAGACTGAGGCAAAAATGTTGATTACCTCAGTCTTCTCCTAGTCATTAGCAGTTTGCCAGTTGTGTTCATCAGGTGGGGTAAACATTTTTTGATCTTCTGCACCACACTCTTTTAAATGTTAATACTACATAAGCCTGATGATGCAAGATAACTCAAACTGAATTATCTATATAGTTTTGATGTGCGGAATTACCCCCTCGCACCTGCTGGCGAATAAACACATACCTGCTTTATAATCCTTAACAGCGTTATAGAGTTCGATTCTGCAAAACAGTTTCATGGAAAAAACTCATACTTCATGTAGATACACTGCACCAGCCCAGGATTGCAACTATCCCCTTTAGTTTGAAGGATATAGAATCATAGAATCATAGAATCACCAGCTTGGAAGAGACCCACTGGATCATCGAGTCCAACCATTCCTATCAAACACTAAACCATGTCCCTCAGGACCTTGTCTACCCATGTCTTAAACACCTCCCCGGAAGGTGAATCAACCACCTCCCTGGGCAGCCTGTTCCAATGCCCAATGACCCTTTCTATGAAAGGATCATTTTGTTTTACAACCCCAAAGTAAGATATGTTTCAAAGAGATTCAACACTCCACAGTGTCACTTCCTCCGCTTATCTCAACTTTTCTAATTCATCAGATTCAGGTAGCACAGAACATCTACTTGATCACAAAGTCTTCAACATACTGCTATACCCATATTATACAGCAGTATCTACCAAACCCACAGCTTCAGACTGTTAACCTCCACATAATGAGGTCCGAAACAATGAGAGCTGATGTGGCTTGGTGACTGAAACGTTCACAGTTCCAGCTGTCAAAGGGAAATCACACTTCTGCTCAGTACAAAGTAACTCCTATGTTACTGTTTCTTCCTAGGTAAACCTCTCTGTCTACATAATATCTTCCCAGATAGCACAAAGCTATACTAAGCTCTCATTAACCTCAGTTTTGCTGCAGGGAGGGCTTACAGTGTATTCATTTGCATTGGCCATGAATTTCTATGCTTGGAACAATCCTTATGCAAATTACTTAGCAAAGTAAGAACCTGACAATTAAGTTAGAATAAGCCTTGCTCACTCATAGTCCACAAGGTCTTTAAAACATAAAGGAAACACAACATGTTATTATTAGAACAGACATCCCTATCTCCTTTCCCAGCTTGTCCAGCCACCCCTTCCCCATGTTAAGTCCCATGCTGGCCTCACTCCCAGTGCCAGGGAGAGCCTTGACAGAGCCCCCCATGCCCAGAAGTGCCCCCCAAGGCTCTCTGCCCGCTGCCCTGTGCTGCATGACCCCACAGTGCCAACCTCGCACACAGCGGGAGACCCATGGAAGGTACGTGCGTGGCAGGAGCAGGTGTGGCAGGAGAGGCTGAGGGGGTGCACACACGGTGGAAGATGTTGGAGGGCTCTTGTGAGGCAGAAGGTGCCAGGAAGGTGCGTGGCAGGAGATGCTGGGTGGCACGTGCGTGGCAGGAGTTGTTGGGAGTGCATGTGCTTGGAGATGCTGGGAGCACGCATGGTGGGAGATGCCAGAGGCATGCATGCTGTAAGATGGTGGGGGTATCCGTAGCAGGAGATGCCAAGGGCATGTGTGCCTGGAATGCTGGGAGCAGCCATGGCAGTAGATGCCAGGGGAGATGCTGATCAATCATGTGCGAGGCAGGAGATGCTAATGAGCACACATGGTGGGAGATGCTTGGGAGCATGTGTGGCAGGAGCTGCTAGGGGTGAGCATACCAGGAGACGGTGGGAAGCACGCATGGCAGGAGATGGTAATCGCATGCAAGGCAGGAGATGCTGGGGTCGGGCCTGCCAGGAGAGGCTAAGGAGCATGTGTGGCAGGAGATACTGAGGAGCATGTGTGGTGTGAGATGCTGGGAGCAGGCATGGCAGGCGATGCCATGGGGGAGCATGCCAGATGTTGGGAGCACGCATGGCAGGAGATGCTAGTCAGTCACATGTGAGGCAGGAGATGCTGGGGGTGAGCATGCCAGGAGATCCTGAGGAGCACACGTAGTGGGAGATACCAGGGATGAGTATGCCAGGAGATAAGGAGCACATGTGGTGTGAGATGCCGGGAGCATGTGTGACAGGAGATGTCAGGGGCACATGTGGCAGGAGATGCTAGTCAATCACACGTGATTCAGGAGATGCCAGGGTTGAGCAAGCCAAGAGATGCTGAGGATCAGGCATGGCAGAAGATGCCAAGGTTGAGCATGCCAGGGGATGCTAAGGAGCACGTGTGGCAGGAGATGCCAGGGCAAGCATGCCAGGAGACGCTAAGGAGCACATGTGGCAGGAGATACCAAGGAGCAGGTGTCGCACGAGATGCCACAGGTGAGCATGCCAGGGGATGCTAAGGAGCACGTGTGGCAGGAGATGCCAGGGCAAGCATGCCAGATGGGTCTACAAGTGGTAGGAGATGCCAAGGAGCAGGCATGGCAGGAGATGACGGAGACAAGTGTGCCAGGAGATGCTAAGAAGCATGCATGGCAGCAGATGCCAGGGGTGAGCATGCCAGATGTTGGGTGCACACACGGCAGATGTTGAGGAACAGGTGTAGTGGGAGATACTAAGGAGCACGCGTGGCAGGAGATGCCAGGGTCGAGCACGCCAGGTGCTGGAGCAGGTGTGTCAGGAGATGCGGGAGCCGCGGCGGCGGGCGCTGCGGGCCGACCCACGCGAGGCCTGTGCGGGAGGCCCCCGCCCGGCGCCCCCCACATCGCCCCCGCCGCCCCGCCGCCTCCTTCCCCGGGGGCGCCGGGGGTTTCTCGTCCCGCCCCGCCGCCCCTCACCGTGTATCCCCGCTCCAGCTCGCTCTCCTCGTATCGGAAGGAGGGGATGTACACCTCCATGCCGGGACGCGGGCCCCTCGCAGACAGACAGACCCCCCCCGCCCCGCCTCCCTCCCCTCCTCAGCCCTCAGGGCCGCGCGCCGCCGGCCATCGCCGAGCCGCACGTGACCCGCCGCCACACGTGACCCCGCACAGCGCCTCACGTGACGGTGGGAGGGGCCGGGGCGCCGAGGCCACGCCCCCTCCCGCAGCCATTGTGAGAAGGGGGACAGGGCATGGGGGATGTGGGGGAGAGTAGGGGCTGTGTGGAGTTCACCTTCATCTAAGCAACTATATTTTTGAAAGTTAGACAATCACCCTCTAACAGCATGTTTTCTTTCGGCCGTGGTTTTCCAGACACAGTTCATTCGCTGTTGATGATAATTCCTTGTGTTCCCCATGATCTGTGCTGAAGAGAACTCTCCTGTGATCCCCTCTGCTTGCAGCCTGTCCCTGTCTCAAAGCCAAGGTCAGACAGCGGTGGAGCCCGCTCCAAATTAATCACAGAATCGCGGTAGATATAATTTCAGAATATCAAACCAAACTTTGTTTCAGAATGCTTAAAAACAAGCTGATGCTGCATCCAAAGTTAGAGTAAACGTTCAGACCATGAATAATTTCTAGGGAGTTTCTGCGTGTTCCTGTAGTGCTGTGTCCAGTCCTGGAGTCCTCAATGTAAGAAGCTAATAAACTTTCCACTTAATAACATTCAAATTTAGAAATACTTATTTGTTGTCAGAAAGCTAAATACTAATAGGAAGATTGGAAAAGGCCAAAACAGGAAATCTGGGAGGTCTTAAAACTTTGACACCTGTTCACAAGAACATCTATATTATAAGTGGTTCATGAAACCACAGATTAGTGATAATATATGCTATTAATCTGTATGAAATATAAAACATGTAATAGTTCAGTTGGAAAGGAACTTTGAGATCATCGAGTCCAACCATACCTGTCCACTGGTAAACCATATCCCTAAACTCCTCTTTGAACTGTCTTTTAAATACCTCCAGGGTTGGGGGGGTGGGGGGTGGAACATTACAAGCTCTTTTTCCTTCTATTTCTTTTTATTTTGCTGCCAGCCAAATTTAATTATCTTTTGCTCCAAGCAAAGACCTGTGACTTGAAGAATTTAACATAAAACAGCAGCCTTTCACCTAAATCCAAGATTAAAGTGAACTAACACTAGTTCACTTTGCTAAAGCAAAGTAACAACCATACATAATTAAAAAATGGCCTGAAATCAAAGCAATATCGTCCTCTGACATTCATTTTTGCACAATGCATCTTCTATGCCAGTATCTTCAACTGCTGAGGACCAGCAGGTCAAATCACAGTGCTGCTCTGTGGTAGTGGTGACAAGCAAATGCTTTTCCAGTCCCCCTGTGGTGTCATTGTAGGAACCATGTCCTTGGACACAGAGATGACTAAAGGTAGTTAACGAGGAATCCCACTTTGCCCCAACATGTATTTTGATAAATAGATTATAATCATCCCAAGGAAAGGCAGGCTGTACACTAATAATCTAATCATTCTGGTAAAGGTGAGCATGCCAGAGAATAATTATTATGCTATCATTATTGTTAGTTTCTGGTTAGGACCCTAGTCTTTAAGCTTAGTTCCTGTTCTTCCCTTAATACAAAATGGATGGACAATTCCAATGACACGATTTATGCCATAATGCAGATATGCTGATGAGAAGCCAGAAGAATAATTTCATAGAGGCGCTGTTGTTGGTTGTTTGCAATTACTTCAAAAAAATCTGCTTTTCTACCTATCATGTAACTTATTAACAAAGAAAAGTTGAGGCATTAATCTGGTTTCAAATTCAATAGTAAATAATGGAACTTTTAACTGCGCATCAGCCAAGAGGAACAAGGAAGATTACATGGTGAGCCGAATTCAAATACATCAATATGTTTTGGAATGTTAAATACTTAATTTGCACAATGTATCATCGTTAGTTGGCTAATCTTTGAAGTTAAATCTAAAGAAAAAATAGGATTTCTCCAAATGGCTTACTGGCCAAGGACTGTATTTTTGTCTCATACACTGAAAAGCAGATATTTAAGAAACATTAATTCATAAAATGCTCTCAGTGTGCATTGAAAACCATCCGTGATTCTTGTTTTTGAAAGCCAATTGGACAAACAGTGCAATGATTCCCACAAAGAAAGCAAGAATACATTTTAAATGTAGCTCAACTTGAACCAGTGTAATATGGATCACGTTACAGCTAGACAGTAAAAGGGCTGAGTTAGCCTAGTAGTAATTACATAGGCTGCCTTCAAATTCAGCTGTCAAGCAGGCCCCCGAATGTCACCTAGGAACTGTAGGTGTTGGGTCTTCAAAGCTGTTTTTTTCCACAGGTCTCAGTATCTTTGGTTATATTCTTAAGTTAACTTAGAACCATAAAATCAGAGTGGTTCAGGTTGTAAGGGACCTTGAGCCCACCCAGTTCCAACCCCCCTGCGATGTCCCTGTCAGGGACACCTTACACTGGACCCAGCTGCCCAGGACCCATCCAACCTGGCCTTGAACACCTCCAGGGATGGGGTAGCCGCAGCTTCCCTGGGCAACCTGTGCCGCTGTTACACCAACCTCATAATGAAGAATTTCTTCCTAACGTCTAAACTAAATCTTCCCCCTTCCAATTTAAAGACATCCCACCTCATCCTATCACTACATGCCCTTGTAAAAAGTCCCTCCCTGGCTTTCCTGTAGCCCTCCACAGGTACTGGAAAGTCACTGTAAGGTCTCCCTGGAAACTTCTCCAGGCTGAAGAACCCCAACTCTCTCAGCTTGTCCTCTAAGCAGAGGTGCTCCAGCCCTCTGATTTTGTAGCTGTCCTCTCCACCCGTTCCTTCCTTTGTAGCTCCATATCCTCCTTATGCTGGGGATTCCAGAACTGGGCACAGGACTCCAGAATATAAACCTGACTCAGAATATAAACCAAATTAACACACTCCAGTTTTAACTATTAGCTGCCTCTAGACTCTAGTTTAATACACTGTGATTACAGAATCTATGAATCACCACTCTTTAGAACGACATCCAATCGCTGAAGTATGCCACGCTTAAATAATTGAATAAGTGATATTTTCACAATAAACTTTAAGGCTATCTAAAAATAAAATATAGATTTGAAAATAAAACACTC
The DNA here is from genome assembly GCA_013389865.1 of Piaya cayana. Classification (NCBI taxonomy): domain Eukaryota; kingdom Metazoa; phylum Chordata; class Aves; order Cuculiformes; family Coccyzidae; genus Piaya; species Piaya cayana. The sequence goes on from WAAB01003872.1 coordinate 301,799, forward strand.
CTCCCCACTTTGTTGGCCACTTCTGTTTTTCTTTCTTTCCGAAGCTGTCACTGTACAATTACTTCTAGAGGGGGGAACTCAATATTCATCAGGTTATAATGATTCATGCAAGAGAAAATGGAAAACATAGGCAACTTTGAAAAATCAGTTTCTGCTAATCCTAATGATTCAAGGCCTTTCTGAATGGCTAGTTTCCAGAATAGAAGCAGGCAAAGAAACACATCTTAAAATTCTAATCTAAGTGATAAGTAAAGTACACATTAAAACAAGAGGCTGGATTAAAAAAAAAAAAAAGATATACCTTAACAAGATCACAACTTCCGCTGCTGATTTTTTAGTTGCTACCAGAAAGACTGGGTTTAAGTAAATTTGCACCCCGCTGTACTCCTGCAGATACTGATCTAAGTAAGCAGTAGCAAAATTCAACACAACTGATCAAGCTTTGAGTGAAACAGCATTTTCTTTTCAAGGGCTTCATGTTCTCCTTGCTCCTTTAATGATTTATCTGCCTTTTTTTTTTTTAAGTGGTTTTAAAACATTACAAAACACTTTCACGAGCCAGTGAGTACAAATAAGACCACTTGGAAAAAGTACAGGTAGAATCTTTCTTCATGAGTTCAAAAATCAAGTAAAAACCTCAGTACTTCTAAAAGCCACAATATTTGGAGCTGGCAAGCAGGTAGTTTTCCAAAAAGCTCCAAGTGTGTGTGCACATGGGTAGGTGGGGCAAGAAGGGGGGGGAGGGGGGGAAATCAAGGTATTATTACAATGTAAGATAACTGCAGGCTTTCTTACAGTGGTCCTTTACCCTACTGACACCTAACCTGGAAGTTCCACATCAGATGAGAGGCTAAGGTAAAGCATTTTTCTTCTCATGATTTGTTCTGTCTTCCCTGTGCTCTTCTTATCTTGATCACCTTACACCAAAATATGTGATTTACCTCAAGTCTTTTCTCACTGTTCCATTTGCATTGAGTATTTGTTTTGCATTATTTTCCATAGAAATGACTTGCTTCTGCTTAAGCTGCCTCACACACTCTTCTGAGAGACTGATTTTCTTGGTAACAGGAAACGGTTTTGGATTATTTTGGATTATTTCCCTACGTTACTTATTTCCTCACTGATGTGGGAAAAAAAAGTGTAATATTTTAGAAGTGAAGTGGCTGTAGAATGCCAAGTTGGAAGGGACTTCAGGGATCACGTTGTCTCACCTTTATAGGTGATACATAGTTTAAATAAGATGGCCTAGAACCCTGTCCAGCTGCACCTTAAAAGCGTCCAGTGTAGAGGAATCCACCACTTCCTTACACAGATTATTCCATATTTAACTTTTCTTATGGTGAAAAATTTTCTTTTGGAATCTCCCCACAGGCAACTCAAACCTATTACCCCTTGTCATTTCCATGGGACTCCTCATTAAAAAGGGAGTGTCCATCCTTCTGGTAGACACCTTTATGTACTGGCACTTGGTAATTAGATGTCCCCTAAGCAATCTCTTCTCAAGGCTGAACAAACTCAGTCCTCTCAGCCTTATTAGCAAGCTCACCCCCCCATTCAACTATGGAAGACAAAGAAGTTTTAGAAACAGTAAGAATACCCTTAACAGATAACAAGTAACACCTTGAAGAACCTGACACTTTGGCTCCTTACATGTTTTAACTTTGTTTTCCCTCACATGGTTGCAACTGAGTTGTATTTTGCCCAAGATTAAAATTACTGCATATCCTGTTCTACTGTAAAGTGGAAGGACTGAAAAAATTAAGTTTTGTTTTTCATTAAGACAATCCTTTCAATATACACATAATTTTAGTGGATGTTGGCTGTTCACTTAAATGCACAGGATACAGCAGCTCATTTCCACCAGAATTTGCAAGAAACTGACATATGTGGGACATGAACTCCAGAGATGCCCAAACACAAAACTCCCATGTGAGGCTTTCAGAGGGAAATAACCTGGGAGAGGTAAAAGAGGGAATAATTTATAGGGAAGCAGAATATTCTGTTTTAAAAGTGACAGTGACTAAACAATCTGAGACTTCTTGTAGGCTGGATGTCTTACCCTCAAAGTAAAGAAATTTTTCCTCATGTTGAGGTGGAATTTTCTGTGCTCCAGTTTGTGCCCATTGCCCATTGTCCTGTCACCGGGCACCACTGAGAAGAGTTTAACACTATCCTCTTGACACATGCCCCTTAGATTTAAATTTCAAATATTCGTAAACACCTACAGTTTATTTTAATCTAAAAAGTAAACTAGAGTTCAGTAGCACCTTGTCTTTTATAGACCACCCTAAATGTATTTCATGGTTTTGCAAGCGTTCAGAATTAAAAACCAGAATATTTTACCACGAATACTTGTTTGTGAATCTTTAATACCTTCTCCAGCATTCTTTACTAAATGTTGTTTCTGCCTTTGATATAATCTTAATTTATTCTAAATGTCACTTCTAAAAACAACAATAAATACAACACCAAGCACAGAACCAGAGTGTTTAATGTTTCATACGGTATATCCCCTTTATTACTGTAATCACAAAACCATGATTGTGTACAGGAATGTGTAAGTGAACATTAATCAATGCAATTAATTTGTTTCATAAAGATCAGGTAAACATACTACAGAACATTGTATTGTAAAGAACAAAAATATCAGCTTTCTGGCCTTGCAGTGCACATTTTAGTGCAAGTATTAAGACACAACAGTGTTCAATTCAGCAATGTATTGCAGAACATCATGCCACAGTCCACTTCAAAGAGGGTCAGGACATGCAGCTTGTTAATAAAATGTTGTTGTATATAAAAAAAGCCACATGTTAATTCATAAAATATATAGTGGTTTATTTAGATGATTTAAAGTGATTTCACTGTGGAATTCAGTTTTATCCAGGACAAAAATCCAGAGTGCCTTGTCATTTGGAGTATTCTTCTTTTATGCGATGGCTTTGGCTTCAGGTAGGAATGCCTCCCAGTATTTAATTAGCTTGAAGAGAAAGGAAAAACACTCACTATTAAGTACTAAAAGCTGGGAAAGAAAACATATAGTTTCCTCCTCCTGTGATAAACTTGTCTCCATCAAAGAACATAAATACTACATAATGCAAGAAATAAAACCAAGTAATAAATACACAAATCTCGCACCAGCACAGCTGTTACCACATGTTGAACACAATGCTTTAAAATACATTTATATAAGATTTGCCTGCAAGCTCTGTTTGCTCAGTTTATTATTCTTACCTCTAACGGTACCATTTTTATTTATTTATTAAATAAAATTAAACAAAGCGAGAGGGTTATATTTTAAAATGAACAGAAGACTCCAGACACTGTCTTGGGAACAAGGTCTACTTCTGAGTAACTGAAAACTGTTTTATTGCTTTACAGTATTCAGCAATATTTTACATGTTTATAAAAAGCATCACTTAAGTATTCACATCCCTTCAGGAAGTCTAAGCACCTATTCATTAAAATCAGTGAAAGTATTACTTCAATTTCAGAAGACCCTCCATTCACCCAATATCACTAAGGAGCTTCTCCCTTTGCTTCCCTTCAGTTAGAGCCGTGCAAGGGAGGATAGCAATAGCTTGGAAACTGGAATCACTGTTATTTTCCAGTACAGACTAGAAGTAGTTCTTTACATTTTAGAAACTCTTATACTTAAAGCCTGCCTTTATTTTAACTAGCTTAATATGGAACATATTATAAATATTAACTTGGACAAAAGTTAAATTTTATCTTACCTGCTGTTGTGTTTGCACTAATGATTCTAAGTACTTGATAATAACAGTTTTAAAGTCTTTCACTCGTTCCTTCTGTTAATAAATAAATTATGGCATATTAACCTCTTAATCAATTTTACTTGCAATGTCAAATATTATCTAATGTAAAACTGTCATTTACTGTGACAAAATTATACGTGCCTCAAATCTTCCCACTTCCTTGCGAATGGTTTTCGAGATCTGCTCAAAATCCTTTTCCCCTTGTTGAACTTTAGTCTCCCACTGGCAAAGGAAAGACGTGCAGAGATAAGACTTTGTGTTATCCATTCAGCCCATCAGCATTTGAACTTTTTTCAGTATATTAGTGACAGTGACTCAAGAGCTAAAAAGGACTTATTTGGGTTTTTTTGTATAATTATGGGAAAGTTTACTGCAACTACTTCTAAGTAACAGTTTGTACAGCAGGACATCAGTTAAAACAATGGCATCTCTAAGGTAACGCTATCTACAGATGAAATGCAAAAATATCTTAGTATTGCTATTAAGGAATACATTAACATTTTTAAAGATTCTTTGAAAAAGGATCTCTGAAGTTTTAACTGCTATGGCATTTATAAACACTGATGTAAAATGAATATAAAATTGTAAGCTTTTGGTGACTACCTGTCCAACCAAGTTTAACAAAGTTAATTCCCTGTACTTTCCTAATCTCAGAAAAGATGCAAGATGCTTAAATCTTCATCTCTGCCTATGGTCAAATCTATGATTATCTTTAACACATTTCTGTTACAGATGACAAGTTACTTAGAACCTAGTTACTAGCTTTCCAATCAGAATGCATGTTGCTTAGGCAAGCCAAAGCACATGCTTTCTTGTTCACTGGGAACTGCTTTTGTAGAAAGCAGGTGTAGAAAAGTTATTGTGGGTAAGAAAAACACAAAAGGAAAATACAGAGGAAGTTAAGTTGCTTGTAGGATTTTGCCACACTGGGAGTGTGGCATTCATGTGGCATAGATGACACTAAATTACGTCCCTATTAGTCTATGGGAAAAGACATTCAGCTACACAATAAGAGATAAACATCATCATCTACATTGTCTTATAATTGCTTTCACAAACCTACTCTTAAATTTAAGCTGTGTAGTTATACTGTGAAAAACCCTATCAGCCTCACACTTCAAAACACGTAAAGGCCAATCTATTTAAAAACTGTCTGCTCATCTCAACGTATTAACTGAGTTATGGGAGCCAGTATAGCCAGTAACACTTACCTTCCTCAAAAAAAGGCAGCAGGGAAGCAACTTACTTCAATATAGCACGTTCCTGATAGCAATCCAGTGTTGACATTTATTCCCCACAGCATTTTGTGGTACAGTGTCAAGTTACTACTGTGATATGGGATGAATACCATCTGTGTTCCAATAAATATCTACGTGTTTCTATTTTTCCTTTTCTGATAGATGTTATTAATCTATGCAATAAGTCATAATAGGGCATCCTTCATGGAAGAACCCTCTGAAGAGTTATCAAATAACTGAAACTGAATAATAAATGTAAAACTCAGCCAAGGAAATGGTGAATAAATACTGCCTGTGCCTTCCTACCAAAGCAACTAGAGATGGCTGAGACTTCAAGGACAGCCTCTACAGGCCTAATAGATTTAACGTTACAGTTTCATCATGCCCAAGTGCCAAGTCCTACACGAATCACTGAATAATAGTCTGCCATCTTACACTTTCTGACAAGGAGAAATTTCTCCTTATTCAATAAGATGTTTCTAGGACTGTTCATTAGCCTTTTATCTGCAGAAAGCAACCGAGTCATGGATGAACCTCAAGCTATGTAGGCTTCCACTTTGCAACTTCTCTGGCAGAAGGACTATTACAGAATTCAAGAACACAATATATTTCTATGGCAGCAATAACTTTTGATCAGCATATTCAAATTGTGGGTTTACTAACAACCTTCACTAATCATCAAATAAAGTAGGAAAAAATGCTTCAGGAACTGTATATGTTTCATTCTTTTAGTATTGGGATTGAGAAGGGATCACTGAGTATTTCCAACTACTTCCAATACTCAGAAAGTATTTCTGATGTACAGTTCCAGCTCACTTGTTTTGTGGATGGATGGGAGAGGCAACCAGCAAGAAAGTGGTCATACAAAGTTTTCACAGTAAACAAGGGCCTTTTTTTGAAAAGTAAAGCCAAGTTAATGAGCAAGTTCAACACCAAAACACATTGAAGGGCATAAAGAACAAAATAGCATGTGGTTAGTGACCAGTGAGGAAGCCAACAAAGTAACTGTGTAAAGAGAACTTGAAAACTGCAATGATGTTCTCCCATTATTTAATGGAAGAATACTGCTGCATAATTAGAATGCATAAATGTTAAAATAATTAAGTTGTCCTACCTCTTCAATTTCCTTAGTGAAGCATGACAGAAAAAGTGTATAAATTATGACACTTCAACATGTTAGATTTATTTTTACTGAAATTACACCATATATACATACACACATATATATGGGTAGTCATAATTAAGCAAAACATGGGAACAGTTCTCCATTAGTTGTCTTAGCTGGATTATAGATTTAGAGGCCAAGAGATGTTCCTCTGCCTACCAAAGCAATCTGTTAACAGTTAAAAGCATTATTTAACTTGTCCATGTTCCCCTCCTCCCATCTCCCAGACTCTGTAGAGACAGTATTAACTGCCTTACAGATTTTGCAATGAGTAACAATTGTGCACATTCAATATTTTAAATAAATCCCTTTAAACAATTTCAGTAAATATGGAAAACAGCAAATGAGTAAGTGGTTTGTAAATAAAAATGGTATAAAGTAGTGCATTAATGCAGAATGAATGAGTTAATGCAGGCTGCCTGGCATCCAGAATAATGTCTGATAACATTACCTCTTTTATCTCGTCTTTAGCTTGCTGCAATTTATCAGGTTTGTTGGCAAGTTGGAGCTTTGCTTCAGCTTCACGCTTTTTTTGTAAAGTGACCTGAGCATCTTGCCACTTCTGCCAGCATTTCATTCGATGATCAAACACACCCTATAAAGACAGACATATTTATTAAACAACTGGAATTGTTTGAGCTATCTAAATTCCTAGTAGGAAAAGGTAATTCTGGATAAAACTGAAACAGGTATAGTCAAAGAAACATCACTGTGTCTTCCTGCATTTAACTTAACAGCCCGCTTGTGCAGCTCATTGCATCCCTCAAATAACAGGGTATTCAAGAAGCCTTTCCAGAGCTGACACCTTAGTGCCCCAAACCATTTTATGTTCTTAATGCCGTCAAAAGACTACCAAAATAGCACTATGAAGTGCTCTATTATGCAAATATTTCTCTAAATGCAGATTCTAGCAAACTTGTTGTGCAAATGGATTACATAACATTCAGCAATACATTTTTGTTAGCAATAATATAAAGTAGCAGAATTAAAGTATACATAGTAAAAGTAAAGAAAATAAAAATATGTACTCACAAGAACCTGGCCAGTTCATAAATATTTCTGAAGAAAATTCAGAGACACCCTTTCTCCTGTCAAAGCCTAATTATACTGTGGCAGCATGCCTTACACCAAAACTAAGTATTTTTTTAAATGAGATATAGATTCACAAACTGTATTTGTTTCTTATTTACAGAAGCTATTTATATGGCCAAATCATGTTCTCAAAATCTATGAGCATACTGTAAAAATAAATAACCTCAAAGAAACAAGTACAGTATGCTTAGTCACAGTAGTGCACAGCGTTCCAATTACAGTGCACAATTAACACTGCTTAAAGTAGGTGATATTCAGTATTCATACATATGGATCTTATTAATCCATTTCCCTTTTTTATCACAACCATTTTTATCAATAGAAGAACTTATTGTAGATGCATTCATTTTACTCAGCTAGAATTATGGGGAAAAAAACTTAGTTAACTGTGTTACACATGCAATGCACACATTCATTTACTCTGAATCTACAATTTGAGGAATGTGTCTTTTAGAGCAAAAATCAGTATTTTTCCTAGTAGTACTCACTTTTACTGCAGCGATGAGACGAATGTAATCCCCAAGCAGTTCTGAGAACACATAGAAATCGGCAAAAGCTTGTTCTTGATGCAACTGATCTATCTTTTCTTCAACCTCTGCAAGCTGAGACAAAGCTCTAGACAGAGCAGTGTGGTCCTCAGAGTTACCTAACATGGCAGCACTTTTAGCAAAGGCAGCTGTGTTGGCTGAAAGCTCTGAAATACAGAAGTGATGTTCAGTACAATGCAGTTAATTTGTTATATTATTCTGCAGCATGGATCAGTGGAGCAGAGATCTCTACCCTATTTCATTCCTAAGTTCACCAACTGAAAAGTAATCTGTGTTTGCCAAAGCTCATGATAAAATGCACGAGGATATCACAGCAAACCCATGTTTAGGAGAAATACTGCACAAAAAAACCCTCTCCATCAGTAAATATTTTGCTGAGCCTGTTGATGTCATGCCTACTCTTATCTATCAGAAGGCATAGAAAATACTGTCAGTTCAGTGTTATCCAACTGTCTAGTTCAAAGAAAAAAATGCAGGCTCACAAAACAAAAGCCAAGTCACCTACAGAACAAATTCAAAACAATTTTAACACTTGTTCCACGCAGTTCTGTGTTGGGGAAAAATCCCCGATGATTTCAAAAAAACCACCATCCCCTTAAGTAGAATTTATTTCTCTTGGACTGTTTTATTGACTAATGTGCCTTTAACTGTGCGTGCTGTAATGTCTTGTCACATTCTGACATGCCTCAAAAGCAAAAAAAAAAGCCACATACTGGCATGGCTGGCATCTATGAAGGTGAAGTTTTGAGCTGATTTATTAACAAACACTACGGCAGCTGTCTCATTAAATCCCATGTAAGACATCCTGTACAAAGTCAAGTCTTATGAAGGACCTTTGTACAACAGTTCAATCCAAATTAGTTCAGGATTAAAAGTGCAGGTTTGTTTGCAACTGTGCTGCTTCATCAGTCATGACACCAGAAACATTTAAAGAAGCAAAATATCTTCGGATATTTTAAACTTGTATAATTTAAACTAATTTTAGAAAAATAAGCCCTTCTTCCCATCTATGAGCAGGTGTCAAATCAACAGCAAATAAACACCAGCATTTTCCATTAGTTCTTAAAATCCTCTTTAGTCTCGAGGACATCTGGCCAAAGATTTCTTTGCCACTGGAAGTAATACTTGATAGTTACAAGAAAGAAACTTAAAATATTTTCAAATGCATTTGGAACTGAAGAGCTGAAAGATGATCCCGTATTTTAACATAGTACAATAGTGTCAAGGCACATTTATGGTCATGAACTGCAAATGGAAGTCTGCTGTTTTTTTCTAAAAAATCATCTGATGGAAAGGAGTCTTCGACAATACAGCAGCACAGATGATTAAAATATAAACTTACATGCTTTGCTTCTCTAAAAGAGGTAAACCAAGAGCTGATATTCTGAGACTATTTATCTTTCCAGAAAAGTTTACCTTAAACATAGCTTGAGGATATATCATTCTATGGACCAAATTAAGAACACTAAATTCCTGTTTATGAGCTTAAACTCAGTTAACACAGCAACAGCGAACCAAGAGATGTTTAAATTGACAACCACTTTTTGTTCAGAAGAAAATTATTCTTCCCATGATTCCTACAGATATATTTATGGATGTCTACTGCAGTATTATCACTTGCTAGGTATGGTATGGAATGTCTGTAAGAAAAATAACTATGCTAAATCTATATACTAATTTCAGGAATGTCAGAATAAGTCTGGTTAAAATTAAAGGTAAAAACAGGTACACAAAAAAGCTAGAGCAGCTTAAACTAAAATGTACAGTTAGAAGACTTTTGTATTAAAAAATACTGTGTAACTCAATTAGTTAAATGTTCTGACATACTAAGCTTTTGTTCCATCACCATTTTCTAAAGTTCTATGCACTTGAGTTCATGCAGACACATAAAAGTGAATTTACCTTTTCTGTGGCAGACTAACGCTTCAACACTGGCATGAAGTTTCCTAAGTTGCTGATCCAGATTCTCAAATTGCTGCTGTTTTTCTTCAAACCACTGACAAAAGATGAAGGAGGCAAGCATTACAAATTAGATTACCAGCAACATTTCTGGTTTTAAAGAAGCAAATTATCCACATGCTGCCAGGGTGGTCAACTGATACAGCTAAGAATTCAAGCCAATAAGCAAATTAATAACCCATTTTCTACTTCTACAGCTTTAAAATGCAATTGTTGAGGCTCATTAATTCGTCTCATTATTCAAGCTGAAAAATCAGCTCTTACTGCATCCGATTCATTCATCTTGATTGTCATTTTGTTGACAGCGTCAGCAGCCTTGTTCACCATCCTCAATATTCCTGCTCCACTCAGAGCCTGGGTGTTAACCGCTCTCGGCAGCTGGAATTGAATGACAAATAAGGGCAAACAGACTGGTTAAAAGGATGGAGGTTTAACTGGGCACAAGGGGGATAGAAAAGGATATAGTGTTTTCTTTAGTCCTAGGTGTTTCAATATAGTGGAATGCAATTTCTCAGATTTACTACTTTTACACTCTCAAGAGGAAAACTTAAAAATATAGACTATTTACTTTTCTTCTACATCTTTACATTTAAATGGAACAACCAGCCCACTTGTCCAAAATTATTATGAACTAGCCAATGGTCCTAACTAGCCACCTATACACTATAGAGAACAAACTGCCACTGCAGTAACAGAAAAGCTTAGATTTACAACAAATTAGACAAAAGAAATTCTGTAAAACTTTCAACTGTAACACAAGATTTGCTCTGTTTGCTGGTTCTAAAAGGTTAATGTATTTTTGCTTTTCATATAGACCAGATTTCAAAACCTCTCTCATGCATTATAAAGAGAACTTTGTATTTGCTTAAGTACTTGGAAATCCTCAGGGGCAAGTTAACAAACCTTAAACTTAATTGATATTATTATTCAGACTAGCCTGAACATGCCATGCAAGGTGGTCCCTATGTCAGACCATTTACTGTTCATTTTGTCTGTCAGCAGCATTGACAAATACATTGTAAGTTATCTATCAGGGATGCTTTTGTCAGTAGTGAGGTCTCTGTGACTTATTAGAATAACTAAGATATTGACACTGGCCAAAAGGCAGTTCAGTATCCACTATGCACACTTATAAAGAGATATTATATCTTTAGCAGCTTATTGAATATTGGGAAAGGTTCCAGATGGATAGCACAGGTGACTTAAGTCCTATATTCATAAAAGATCTAGCCTGGCCAGCAGCACTGCTGTTTTCATATCCTACCAGCACATCTCAAGCTGGACTCCTATAGGCAAAACAGCTGCTTTTAAGCTAGTTTAATTCTTGACCTTACTTAACAATCTGTAACATCAATTATGGATTTTCGGCATGTATGAGAAACGTCACTAAGACTGGACAGAGCAACTTGTTTGAGAAGTCACTGAACAAATTGGTCACTAATACTCTCAAGTTTTATCAGAGGAAGAGGCACCCCATTACCTAAGTACCCTCTGTCATTTTGTCCAACAAAGGGCATAACCCAATTTGATTTCATATGAATTCGGGTGATCAAGTCTCAATAAAAAGAGCGAATATTCCTTTGTACCATATCCAGAAACAAATAAGAAAACTTAAAAGAACTTAAATACCTCTGAACTTTCCAAGAACTGTCTTAGATCTGGATCCTGTAACAAGGTTGGGTGTTTTACAGTTCGTTGTAGATACCTATGATTCCAAAAATTAAAATATTAGATAACAAAACAGATTTGATGCACCTGACAGTACTTGAAAGTGTTCTTAATCTAAAGAATGGGCACAATGCAGCACACCTCTCATGTGCTAAGAGGCTTGAACACACTTAGAAGACGTCTCTAAAGGGCCAGATGACCGTTCAGTCTCCATGCCCCTTCAGTCCTCCGACTCCCTGAGTCTTCAAACCATACTTACACATTCTGTCACCTTCCACCAACAAGCACTTAAGGTAAATCCTACACAGAGTTACATGCTAGGACCACTAAGCTCTTGAAACATTCACAGAAGTTTTACTTTGATAAGGCTGCCACAGTTCCTGGAACTTCCAACAAAGTGGTTTAGCCCCATGCAATCCATGCTACAACCAAAGCTGCAGGAAGTGGTTTCTAACACAGCTTGTTTACATCAAACACTAATTAGGGTGGGACCTGCAATAACTACATGTTGGGTAGTAGTAAAACATTATACTTCATGGTTTCAACAGAACTTCAACGAAGTTCTCCTTTAATACAGGCAATTTATGACGGAAAAAAACCCCAGATGAGGTGGTTTAAACATTCTTGTATGGTGCAGTGGACACGGTTTTTGTTAAAGATAATTCTGGCTAAGTTATTTTAGAATTAATGGAAATCCATTTTAGAAGAAAAGGAAAAATGATTTTATTATGCTTAAGGTATGAACCCTTATTTGCTGGCTGGACTCAAGCCTTCAACCCATATCAGTCCTAAAGGACTCAATCCACCTCACAAAAATATTCCAATGCTACTCCTTCTCTTTGCAATTTTTTTCAGTCCTTAGATCTAGAAACTGTTGATTGAAAAAGTATGGGTTGAAGAGGTAAATAAACAGTATTCTTCCCCTAAGAACTGAAAAAGAAAGTATGCTCATTGCAGTGAAAGAATACTGTCAAATAGCACAGACTATTCTTTGCAACGCTTTAGTTTTGCACAAGCTTCATCCACAAAGTATCAGAATATCCTTGCTATATTACAGTTGTTTAGAAACTGTCCTAGAAAGTGATGTGGACTGGGTTTTTTTAAGTGAAAGTTTGACTAAATTGATATTGTAAAAGTAATGTATTTTTCCATCCTCCATCAGATCCTTATTTTTCTTCCTAAAGGAGCTAAGAGTCGCAGTGAAACTGTTCAATACATTAGATTTCTCAACTTTTCCTTGGTCGTTCTGTACTCAGGAACAAGTACTCAGGGATCTGAACAGGCTGGACCACTGGGCTGAGTCCAATGAGGTTTAACAAGGCCAAATGTCAGGTCCTGCACTTGGGGCACAACAACCCCGTGCAGCTACAAATTAGGAGAGGTCTGTCTGGAAAGCTGCCTGGAGGAGAGGGACCTGAGGGTGTTGGTTGACAGTGACTGAACATGAGCCAGCAGTGGCCCAGGTGGCCAAGAAGGCCAATGGCATCTTGGCTTGTATCAGAAATTATGTGACCAGCAGGTNGTTTAGCCTGAACATTAGATAAAAAAAATTCACAGAAAGGGTAATTGGGCATTGGAACAGGCTGCCAAGGGTGATGGTTGAGTCACCTTCCCTGGAGGGGTTTAAGGGACAGGTGGACAAGGTGCTGAGGGGCATGATTTAGTATTTGATAGGAATGGTTGGACTCGATGATCTGGTGGATCTCTTCCAAACTTATGATTCTATGAAGTAAATATGAATTAAAGTGAATGCGGCAAGCAACCACAGTGATTTTCCTTTAGAAATCTGCTGCTAGAGAATACTCTTTACCATGAGGGAGACTTCCAACACCTTCGCTGGAGACAACTGGCAACACGCATGAGGACATGCAGGCAGATTTGCAGTGTGTTAAGTTCACTGTTCTAGGGCACAGTTTTCAGTGAACTCAACTAACAAGGTGCATTGCTTTGCTGCCCACTTTCCCCACAGTTCTGTTAAAAAAATTACAGCAAATAGAAGCAGATTTATTTGGTCGGACTTTCTGGGGGAACATTAATACATGTTCCTCAGATTCAGAGCAAGAACAACAGAACCACTACCTCAAAATGCTATTTGAAAACATCAGATGGTAGATAACTTTATGATTTTGAAAGGAAAAGACAGCTAAAGTTGGCATAATGAAAAAGTTGATCCTTGCCAAGGCAGATATTCATGTTTCTGAAAAATATAAATGGAATATACTGTGAAGCCTTCCCAACATTGTCCAAACTCCTGTGGTGTCCCTTCTCCAGTACAGGAGGAGTGTTGATCATTCACTAGAAGTGGTACAAAAGTGTGATTCCTTCAACAAATAAATGAAATAGTAGCATGCACACAGGTTTGCAAATTAATCTTTTTCTAACCCTATTTCCATTGTTCAAGTAAGCAACCAAGGGGGAAACTAGTCATCTCTATTACAGACAGAGACCTAAAGTTGTGTGGAAGTATCTGTTCAGTTATCCAAGCTCAATTACTCTAATCCCAGCTATTATTCCAAGTCTTCAGGTATCACAGCAATGCTTCTTTAGCAACAGACCTCTTGAATAACCAGAACATGTTTCACAGTTCTGCTCCAAATGACAAAACAACATCAGTAATTTTTGGGTGCAATTTTAAGAGGCAAATGTGAAGCTATGCCAATTTTCAGTAACAGATAATCAAGATGGAACAATCTATCAGTATTTTGTGGTTCAGTATTTTAGATGTTCATACATTAGCAATGAGATTCTGAAGAGATTTTTTTTGTTTAAGATTGGCTGGGAACTCTAAAAGTTCAACAGCATTATCTGTTACACAGTTCTTTCAACAAACTATGTAAAATGTTTGACTCTTCCTAAATGTCTAGTTTAAGTGAAGCTGTTACAAGGTATATTATTCTCATAGGATGCAATTACACCGCAGCAATGGGCATATTAAAAAATCATACCAAAATTAAGGCTATACTTGGTGTGAGTTCTACTAGTTACTTTCTAAAGGATTCACTGGCCATGTCAGTAAGGGAAAATAATGTAGTTCCTTTCCATAGCAAAGACACATGAACAATATTAGTTGTGCACTACTGCAGGGTGACAGAGATCCAATCTCTCTTGTGCCAAAAGTGGGTCTCTTCCAACCTGGTGATTCTACAACTCTAAAACTCAGCAAGTCACATCAATACTGTAAGTCACTGGGAGGTCATTCTACTTTCAAGTGACTGAAGGTCTCTTTCACCCATCCCCCTGCCCAAAAGCAGATTTTCTATAGAAGAGATATACTGCTAAAGTGCCCTAATTCCTTAAACCCCAAACACCTAAATGCATTGATAAATAAAGGTTTACTTACCAGATCTCAATTTTTATCAACTAGTTTGAAAAAAGGTAACTATAACCCTCTCTATAAATAAGGCTACATTTCCCTTTATTAGTGGGAATTACTCAATTTCTATACAAAAATTCAGCAGCTGCATACAGCATGCAGAAACCATCTAAGTATACATGGACCAGACCCCAGTTACAGAGCCCATGTAGTATTTCACAAATCATTCTGAGGCTAAAGAAGTTTAACATACATTACCTTTCTAGAGCTGCTCTTCTTTTCTCTACAAATTCAGTAGATGAAGAATCTTCTTTGCCTACTTTAACCTTGGTCATGCCTTTGAAGAAAATGGTACCATATTGATTTTATTTTATCGTAAATAAATCATTAACATAACTGATAACTAAGTTTATGTATTTAAGCCAAGCTATCATGAAAACCACTACATACGAACAGAAAAAAAATATCAATACAGAATACTGCCTGGTTCTGTGAAAGCAGCTCTGTCAAATATGCAGTTTCCTGTAATATAATAAATACAACTATAAGTTACACAGAAGTAGTTCAATTTGCATTTAAGAAGATAATTTAAATGAAGATCAGAATCTTACTGGTCACTAGCATCCAGAAGAGACCAGTTACGCAACTGAATAGGAAAATAAATCGCAGGTTATAAGCCCATTAACTGGTAAGCTTATTCCCAATATTTTCATTCTATTCTTTTTCTTAAGTTCTAAAATTAAGAGTTTTTTAGTCAACTAGGGCAAACTAACCAGCTCTGATGGTTCTGAAGCATGTGAACAACTCCAAACTGAATGGAGACTAGAATTAGTAGAACAAAATGTATGTGGCTTTACATCACCTTCTCTGCCCAAGTCAAGAGTAGCCAATATCTATAACATATAAGCCAAAGTTATTGATATACTGTGGTATGAGGAATATATTCAACCTCAACAACAGAAGAACTCTGAAACTGTCAGGCTGACCTCAATATACTTCATGCTAAAGACCCAAACTCAGAGAGTTTAAGAACCTGAGTCCTATCAAAACCACTAGGAAACACTGAACATTCATAATTATTCTTACTTCCTAAAACACAGAAGTATGTTTTGACACAGTTCAAACTTCTTTTCTCTACCTATAGCGTATATTTGCTCTGTTAGTTCTGTGCTTCTCCAGCTAAAAGCCCTGAGATTCTGCATACGCACTCTGTGACCTGCCAGGTCAACAGTTTCCGAAGTCATTCCTCACCCAACCTCCCTTCTCCCTTTAGAAGTTTCACCCTGTAAACCATGGAGGGGATGAGCAGCTTCCTTACAGGAAAAAAGGGAGACCTTTAACCTCTGAATGTTTAGGCTTTCCTTCTCTGTAACATGATGAAAACCAATTCAATCAGCATTTTTAAAAGGTATACTACACAATGTAGCATAATTGCTAATTCAATTTACCTGTAAAATCAAATATGTCTTTTAAGTACAAGGATTAAAGTATTCAAAAAAAAAGGTGAGGTGATTCACGTGCTTTCACACTCTTTTTTTTTTTGCTTTAAAGTACTACTGTTCATTAATCTGTCACTGCAGAAAGCATCAAGTGCTGCAATTAAACACAAAAGATCCTTCACATTTGATTGCAACAGTTCATAAGGAAAAAAACCTGTATTTGTAATGAAATGACCAATATGAAGAATTCCTAACCTGCAATATCGACAGTGATTTCTAGATATCCTGTCAGATTTCTTTCTCTGTTAATATAAGGCTATTTAAATGCAAGTGTAAAGGCTGTTTCTGTAGCACAAGCAATCTAATCCTCCATAGGAAAGAATCCATGATATATTATTTTCTTAAAAGAGAAAACTGATTTGCCAACATATATATGTAAGAAATGAGGCAGTTCAGATGAACATCCAACTCCAGATCACCACTGACTCAGTTTTATCCTACTTTTCCACAGTCAATAACTGACCGATCTGTGGCTAAGGTCTGATATACCAGCCCCTTCCACTCCACATCGAAGTAAAGCTGCAACCTGAAACTCCAGTGCTACCAACCTGTAACAGAATGAACAGGCTAAGGACTTTTGTGCAATACACAGTGCATGAAACTGAACAAGGACTTTAAAAAAAACACACTGTGATGTAAACACAGTATGTCATCTTACTCGTAGCTGTTTTGCCAGTTCTCTGCTTTAAGATGCTCATTTTAAATCAGCCTAGAATCCCTTCTTTTCTCCAGAATTTGTAACATATGGACTACATATATTCTGGACATAACTAAATGTCTCTCTGTGCACTGCAGTTCAAGTTTAAAGTGAGAGTTTCATGATCTTTGGAAAAAATCCTACTGAGTCTGTGGTTTTCCACAACTTATCTGTAGCTTAACAAAGTCTCTATACAGGGATCTAAACTAAAAGCCAGTGCTTGCCCACACTGCAATAAGTCCCACCATTTTACACATTTTCAGGTGTATGAGCATGCTGGTTTTGTTTAAGCAGTACCTCAAATCTAGTTCAAGCTTTGTCTTGCATCACAGGCAAATTCATCTGTAAGCACTACTTTTTAATGTAACTGCATGCTGTCATAAATGCCTTAGAAGTAGTATCATCCAAAGGACACGACTAGAAGCCTCAACTGATCTTTATAACCCCTGTTAGCAGGGGTTTTGTAATCAAACCTACTTTCATAACATGAAACATGAGTTATTGTAGAATCTTAATTACTTTCAAAAACTACCAAAAATTCAACTTTTCAGTCTTACACACTGAAAAATACAGTGCTTTTCCACAGGATTAAAATGATTACCTTACCATGCTTTCTGCTGCCTACATCTACACAGTCTGCCTATTCCTACTTACATGAAAAAGCACTCTGTTTAGCTTTAGAGACTACTGAAAAAATAGTCCTGCCATTCCTTACATATCAAACAGCATTCTAGAGTCCAATTCCTTATTTATATGGGTAAGCCAGAAGACTTCAACAGGTTTCACTGGTTGAAATGTTTATTTTGAAAGAACCCGTACTACTTAGAGCTCATAAAATTGAAGTTGTTTCAATGGATCAGGCCTGCTTCTTAGTTCATGGAGAAAGGACTAATCCTAGAAGGTATTCACAAAGACTAGCATCACTCAAAAGCATTTTAATTGGAACTTTGAAGAATTAACTAGAAGGTTTAGTGTTCACCATAACCAAAAGAAACAGACTGAAGGATTAGTGAGGTGGAGCCCTCTACATATGAAGCCCTCTACATTGCAGACAACTGATAACAGCGGAAGCTAAAAATAGACTTTCAATTAACGTCTTTGTTTTGATAGACTAATCAGCTCCTGAAGGCCAACAGTGAAGAAAGAATGATAGATAAGAAACAGAAGGCCATGTATTAAGACAAATGTCCTTCTTATCATGAGTGCTGGACTGAGTCAGCAAGAGGACAGTACATATCTTTCCAACCTCGCCTGAACTTTTTTAAAATGCAGAACAGGAAGAATATTTAATAGTTTGGACCACCTGATAAGCTGTACGTCATATTTGTCCAGAGAAACATTTATTTTACAAGCCAACAATTACGAAAAGACTTAATTAACATTACAGTATTTAAATGACATGCTTACATCCAACCTTACAGGAACTACACTTACCTACAATACTTTTTTCTGGAGCTGGAGGCACAATGTAACCAATATGCATGTACTTTGTTGCTAATTTGCTGTGCAAGCCAAGAAAATCACTGAATCTTCTTTTAACAGAGAATTCATTTTTGTGGAACATGGAAAGTGATGTCTTAAAAAAGAAAATTCATTATGAATTACTGATCCATCTACTCGTCTATGATATAAAGTTATCTGCAAATATGTGTTGCAGTAGTTACCTTTGTGGTTACTCTGTATGCCATGTAGGCATTCATGCCATCTCCTGTAAGAAAATAAAGATACTTAGAATCATAGTTTGGGTTCTAAAGGATCTTTAAAGGTCATCTACTCCAGCCTCCCTGCCATAGGATGGGACATCTTCAACTCCATGAGGCTCATCAGAGCCCCATCAGACACGACCTTCAACGTTTCCATCAATGGGGCATCACTCAGTTCTCTGGCCAACCTGTCCCAGTGTTCTACCACCCTCACTGCAAAATTTTCATAAATCTAATCTGAATCTGCCCTCTTTTAGTTTAAAACCATTAATATTTGTTCTGTCACAACAGGCCTTGTTAAAAAGCTGGTCCACAGCTTTACCACAGATCCTGTTCAACTACCGGAAGGCTGCCATAAGGTCATCCCAAAACCTTCTCTCCTGTAGGCTGAACAACCCCAACTCTATGAGCCTTACTTCACAGGAGAGATGTTCCATCCTGCTGACTATTTGCTGCCCTCCTCTGGACCTGCTCCAACAGGTTCATACCTCTCCTGTCCTGAGCACCCCAGAGTTGGATGCAGTGCTCTAGGTGAGGTCTCNCTGGTCCACAGCTTTACCACAGATCCTGTTCAACTACCGGAAGGCTGCCATAAGGTCATCCCAAAACCTTCTCTCCTGTAGGCTGAACAACCCCAACTCTATGAGCCTTACTTCACAGGAGAGATGTTCCATCCTGCTGACTATTTGCTGCCCTCCTCTGGACCTGCTCCAACAGGTTCATACCTCTCCTGTCCTGAGCACCCCAGAGTTGGATGCAGTGCTCTAGGTGAGGTCTCAACAGAGTGGAGCAGGGAAGCAAGTGATTGCCTGATCTGTTCTTAACTGTGGAAGGGACTTTGCTCCCCCCTTGCCTTGCAATCCATTCTCTTGAGAGATGTGGGAAGACAGGTTGCCAGTGGAGACTGCGGCAAAAATGTATTTAACGTACTTATTACGTACTTAATATTAATTTTAATTCTTCCACACACTTTCTGTTCCAAAAAGTACATTAAATAGTTTTCCATTTAGATATTAAAAACTGCCCCAAAGATAACTGAGTAAGCAATCATGCCAAAATCGCAGAACAGTTTTCAAGGGATAAGACTTACCAACTTTCTCTGGGTCTGATACATTGATTTCTATATCAAACAAATCACCATTTGCTTCCTCTTCAATCTGGGAAAAAGATATGCCATATTTAACAAGGCAACATGCATTCCAATTATATATAGTTACAAGGATAAGTGTATAGAAAGAGAAGAAAAAGTCAATCTATTTGTATAATTACAAAACTTGCAAAACACACCATCCAATGTTAAGTGAAAACAATTTCTAACACTGATTGTCAGCGCAACCAAGTTCACATGGTGGACTGGGCAGTATTAGGTTAATGGTTGGACTTGAGAATCACAAAGTTTTTTCCAACCTAAATGATTCCATGATTTTAGTTTCAAGCCTTCCTGCAAAAGCTTTTAGTATGGTAGCCTTTCCTCAGGACTTGCTAGCCTCAAAATTTTTAGTAATTATTTATCTTAGAAGTATGTTCCCTTCATCTCCTCCAATGTCAGAAGGTACTATGGTTCCAAATCTACTCTCCTTTGCGATGTTTCCACATGCTCCTTTTTATTCATGGTATCTGTGGCAGAAGAGCTTGGGAAGGGAAAACTAACAGACAGATTTTTCTGATACTTGTGTGCAGAATTTCGTAATATTTCATGTAATATACGTAAGTTTGATAAAACCAAAGATCCTAAGAAATGCCATGCAGAACTGACAAAGTACCAGTACTGATAGGGGGAAGAGTCAGAATAAAATGCTGTCTTCTGGTATTTGGGGAAGGAGCCATCATGGAGCACAGGTGAGCATAGTCTGCAAACTCATTTAGCACAGGCACTGTCTTGCAAGAGAATACTCCAGATCAAACAGCACTCAGCAATGCCCAGGCTTTGACAGAACACCAAATGTAAACAGTAATATTAAAGGTACTATTAGCCTCAGCTGCTTGTTAGCATGCAGGACAATGCTAACAACCGCTTCCTCCATTTCTCCATTAACAACTGTTTCAGGAATCCAAGTTAACCTTTAACATGCTAATAAGAATTATTATATATCGTTAACGTTTCTCTTGTGTCAAGCTCCCATGAGACATGTAGGAACTGTCATTTTAAAATAAGAGAAAAATAATTCAAAAAACAAAAAAGAAATTACCATAACTTAGAATTTTACTGCCTACCTCTTCTCTGGATCTGTCAAAAATCACTGGGGATGTTACACTTTTTGATTCCATTCTGGGAGCTACTAATGTGGTAGGTGTTACAGGAGTGATGGCAGGAGTAGGTTCTGGTGAAAGTATTGGATCCCTCTCAGGACTGTCCAGTGAAACTTCTTCTGTTGCTTCTAGATAAACATTTGGAGTTAGCAAAGAATTTTTTGTGCAGTGGAGATGAATGTTTGCATTCTAAACAACATCTGATTTTGTCATATAAGTCAACAAATGAGCAGACCAAGCCATGTGTTAAATGAAGTTACACCTCTACCCCTGCCAAAATCCCACAACCTGTAAAAAAAAACATTAGCAGGTGAGACATTCAGTCTGGTAAGACTGACAAGCTTTGTATCCATCTATTCTTCAGTCTCTATGGGGCTTAAAACAGTTCACTAGAGACTGAATATTTTCTTCAGACTGTAGATAGTTAATCTGTCCTTACAGAGGATGTAAATCTCTGCTCCACAAATTCCACTGCTTTCCTCCATTAGCTGATTTTGAGCACTAGCAAACTACACGCTTCCTGTGTACAGAGAAGTTCCTGGTCTATTGTAAATTACTAACTCTGCGGTTCTCCCTAAATGTGCATTTTGAAGAATTCTAGTTCCTTAAGAGATAATATTGACCACAGAACAGTCATTTGATATCAGAACTGACTTCCCAACTGATCTCAAGTCCTGCTACAAACTAGACTTCCTGTGGCAAGGTCTTCACCAAGTAAGTAAAAAAGCACTAAAACAGATCCACTCAGAGTTATACGAAGCTACCAAAAAGGTTTAGGATGCAATTTGGAAGAGACCTGTGCATGCAACTTCTGTCTGTATGAACCAATCAATTTTCAGAAAAAATTAAGCCACTTTTCTTCCAAACTTTCAAAGCCTAGTACTTGTAATGAATAGAATTAATCCTTACTGAACAGTCAAGAAGAGAGATCAAATCTACCTTAAAAGACCAAATGTACTTTAAAATTTGTGAAATGGTTTTAATGGTTTTATTGTGTTTCAAAAAAAAGCTTCATTCTTGTCCCATGCAGGATTATTTGCTTCTCCAGAAAAACCTGTGACTTGCTAGCAATGTGAAAACAGAACTGGAAATACCATCCAATTAATCATATAATGTATTACTGCAAAGTTATATTATGATCTTACATAATCAGTAGATCAAAACCACTCAGCTTTATCCTTGCTGCCACTCAGACATTTTGTTACTCAGTTGTTTCCCATTTTTCTGTATTACTTTTGCCATACCTTGTTGTTTCTCATAAATGAACAAAACCACGCTTGTCTGTTTCAGGAGTGAAAATGGCTGTATGCCTAAGTTTTGGTTGATACTGAAGCTAAAAATAAACTGAAGGTCCAAACTTCAAGGACATTATGCCTTAACCTCGTTTGAAGCAGATGTTCAGAGTTCTGTCTTGAGGCTAACAAAGTCTGCTGTGACCACTTTGATTTGGAGCGTATTACAGAATTTTTGCGCTTAGAAAGGACCTCCAAAGATTACCTGGTCTAACACCTCTGTTCAAGCAGGACGAGATGAAACAGGCTGCTATGGACCACATCCATGGGTTCTGAGCATCTCCAAGGATGGAGAATCCACCTCCTCCTCAGGCAATCCATGCCAGTGCTTGACTACCCTCACCATTTAAAGAGAAAGAAACCAAGAATGTGGTTTTCTTATGTATTACCTGTATTCCAATTTGTGCCCATTGCCTCTTGTCCTGTCAGGGGGCAGCACCAAGAAGTCTGGCTCCCCCTTCCTAATTCTGTCCTATTATTTGCGCTGTAGGACTCCCTCCTTCTCAGGCTGAGCAGTCACAGCTCTCCGTTTCCACTCATATGTTGTACACTTCATGCCCTTAATCACTTTCACAGCCCTGCAGTGAACTCACTCCAACATGTCCATGTCTCTCTTACACTGGGCAGCTCAGACCTGGGCTGAAGCACCCAAGGTGTGGCTTCACCAGGGCTGAGTAAAGAGGAATGATCACCTCCTTAGACCTGCTGGCAATGCTCTTCCAAATTTGAAATTACAGATCTATAGCAAGGTGATGTTTCCTGCTCTCAAATCCCAGGGAAAGCACATTGCACCTTAAACCAAAAAAGCTCAGATCAGGTGGGAAGTCATGCTTTTGCAACTGAGGCATTTGCAAGAAACCCTTTTAAATTGGTAGAACAACATTAAAACACAGCAAAGATGTAGTTCTCTACCTTTGGTGGCTAGCAGCATTCAACACACAGGTTCTATGATATACAAATGACCGATGCCCAGAAACACTCCTCAGAAAAATTAAACATACATATGTAACACAGTATTTTATATATAAAATAAGAGATAATACTAATGAAAAAAGTGTAAATTCAATGTAACAAAGTAGCATTGCTTAGATGAAACATAAGCACCCTCCTTCCCAGCACTGGTCTTTTGAAGACTTGTGTCCTCATGCCCATTAGTACCATGAACTGAACTAGGCTGTGTATCACACAAACAATGAGGATTAGCCCTCTGCTGCTCTTCCACAGATGGCTGAAGATACTGCTAAATTAGTGCATCATTTCTGTGAAAGAGGAAGTGGCAGGAACAGACAGTTGGAAAATCAAGTTTTTCTTTCACCAAGACCAGCAACACAAGACCTCATCCACATTGGCATTTCTAAAGCTGAGTGAGGCCAGGTTGGTTGGGCATGAGAAATTTTTTTTATAGGTGATGCTACTAGCCCTCCTTATCTATTTTCCTAGAAGAACTTACCCATAGGAAATAGTATCTGTTTGTTTGATAGAAGCAGGTCAGTTCTTTTAGGAAGAAGGAGAATTTATGCCATCCTCCCTGCTGCTACCTTTCACCCCCAAGTTTGCATGCATCCTGGACATTATGTAAATCTAGAAGACTGAAATGGAAATGATAGTGGAAACGAGTGAGGTGACAAAGCAGGATAGAGACAAGGATGTTGTATTTTTTTTTAAAAAACCCAAATATTAAAAGATTCTGAAGAGAAAAAGAAGTATTAGCTTTATAGAACAGCAGCAGGCTCTTACACTTTCTAGCTACATTTTCCCCTCTCAGAAAAGCAGTCTTTGAGTAGAACATAAGTTGAAGATCTATTTCCCAATAAATAATCTGTTCTGATGAACTCTGGTACTTATGCTTCTTAAAAACAATCTTTCACTCTAAGAAATCAGATGACATGGTCTGGATTAAAAAGTTTCACTGACAATTATTGTTTCCTTTATTTGTTTGTGAGTTTTTTTGGTTTTTTCTCATGGAAAAATAAATTTGGTAGCTTTCAGAATAGAACCTATGGCATTTTCAGAAACAATTGCTTGATTTAGTCATTTTAAGACTTTCCCTGAAAACTTTGGCATTAGGTTGTGCTTTTTTTGCAGTTTGTTTGAAGTATTCTTAAAGATGTTTTGCTTTTCTGAGTTCCTAACTGCATAAGTTCTTCTTGCCTAAAGAGAAGAAACTGCCCTGCACAACTTTTAGGAGGAAAACACTGAGATACAACATCAGTCACAGCAGTTATGGGCACACATTAGGCACTCCTGCCAATCAAATACTGTAAGACTTCTTCACATAAATACCTACTTTACAATCCATAAACAATCTTTGTTATGGATCACTGCCAAAACACTTAGTTCCAAAAGAACATGAAAACATCTCATCCTTCTCCAGAAGATAGCTATTTATGCTTAATTAACATTCTACAGCCAACCACACCAAATTCCTATCAGTGCTCAAGCATGGGGATCCAATCTCAGCATTAGATACCTTGTGTTTCTTTTCTTTTCACCACCAGTATTTGTCAAACACCCTCTCAGAAAGTACAAGTTTGCAGTCTGTTCATAAGCAGCTCACTTCAGCTGAGATAGTTGTTTTTCAGTGCTGGTCCAGTTGTGTTCAATATATTTATGAATGACCTGGATGAAGGCACTGAGTGCACCCTTAGTAAATTCATAGATGACACTAAGCTGAGAGGAAGTATCAATCTGCTTGAGGGTAGGGAGACTTTACAGAGGGACCTGCTGGGTTGATGGGTTGAGGCCAACAGGACGAGGTTCAACAATGCCAAGTGCAGAGGCCTGTACTCAGAACAAAACAACCCTGTGCAGCGCTACTGGCCTGGGGAAGAGTGGCTGGAAAGCTGCCTGGTAGAGAAGGATCTGGGAGTGTTGGTTGACAGGTCAGCTGAACATGAGCCAGCAGTCTGCCCAGAAGCCAAGAAGGCCAATGGCATGTTGGTCTGTATCAGACACTGTGGCCAACAGGTCCAGGGAAGTGACTATACCTCTGTACTCAACACACAGTACCATGAGGCCACACCTTAGATCCTGTGTTCAGTTTTGGGCCCTTCATTACAAGAAAGACATTGAGCTGCTGGATCATGTCCAGAGAAGGACAACGAAGCTGGTGAAGGGGCTGGAGAACAACCTATGAGAGGTATCTGAGGAAACAGGGGTTGTTTAGAAAAGGAGACTGAGGGGAGACCTTTTCACTCTCTACAAACACCTGAAAGGAGGCTGTAGTTAGGTGGGTGTTGGTCTCTTCTCCAAAGTAATATGGGAGAGGACAAGAAGAAATTTCCTCAAGTTACACTAGGGAATGTTCAGATTAGAAACCATGAAAAATCTCTTCATTGAAAGGGTTATCGGGCATTTAAAAGATAGATATTAAAAGTTATCAGGTATTTAAAAGATAGGCAGACAAGGTACTTGGGCATATGGTTTAGCAGTGGTCAGGTATGGTTGGACTTGATGGTCTCCAATGTCTTTTCCAACCAATGGATTTTATGATTTTTACTGGTCACACTTCTACATGTCAGACCTCAAAAGCTCTGACACGGCTCAAATGATCAAATTTACTTATTCTCTTAGAAAGTTTACTCAGGTGATTCCATAAAAGTAAACTGAGGTAGAAACTGTTGTCCAGAACAGAGGACAACTTATTGCTACACCTGGAGAAGCCTTGGCTTTTTAAATATTTGAGACAGATATCCTAACAGAACTGTAAAAACTACCACGCCTAAGTCAGCAAATAACCCTTACTGTCACACCAGAATAATCTTAATGAGAACAGAAATAGTTCTAACAGAACAGGCAGCCTCTGATAAGGCATTCTTCTGACTTCAAAACTGTGAGTTCACATGGTTTTGATCATTTGTATCTTGCAGAAGAGACCTAAAATTGAAGCAACAGCTTCTAAAAAGCAGCAAGGCATCTGCACTGAACTCTTCTTATCAGGCACACCACATGACAACAGCCTGACAGACATCATCATCAAAAAACTATTGCAGTTCAGCTGGGCTTAAACTATGTGTATTGTTTGGTCCACAGAATTAGCATCTCCTTTTCTGTATCAGCTCCCAGTAAAAATAGCCTAAGACAAATCTATCAGGACCTGAACAGAAGACAAAACAAAAACTCAACAAAACCAAAATATCCCCATATCCCCAACTGTCTCAACCCCCAGGACACAACAGCTGGATATCACAGAATCATAGAATCACCAGGTTGGAAGAGATCCACAGGATCACTGAGTCCAACCATTCCCACCAGTCTCTAACCCTTGCCCCTCAGGACCTCATCCACCCACATCTTAAACCCCTCCAGGGAAGGCAAGTCAACCACCTCCCTGGGCAGACTGTTCCAGTGCCTAATGACCCTTTCTGTGAAGAATTTTTTCCTTATGTCCAGTCTGAACCTCCTCTGGTGGAGTTTGAGGCCATTGACTCTTGTCCTGTCCCCTGTCACTTGGGAGAAGAGGACAGCTCCCTCCTCTCTACAACCTCCTTTCAGGTAGTTGTAGAGAGCAATGAGGTCTCCCCTCAGCCTCCTCTTCTCCAGGCTAAACACCCCCAGCTCTCTCAGCCATTCCTCATAAGGCCTGTTCTCCAGCCCCTTCACCAGCTTTGTTGCTCTTCTCCGGACATGCTCCATAGCCGTATCTGCTAGAGATGATCCATTCCTAAACACCTTTCAGAGATTAAAAAAAGCCTAAATAACATTAAAAGTAATCTTTTACAAGACTGGGGGAAAGGAAAACAATTATTATTATAGTTATTTTCCATTTCTCTGAAATGGCAACAGAGCACTGATGTAAGTTCACAGCCCTGCATGTCATTTATAAGCACTAGAGGCAGAAGGCATAGACAGCTCGGTCCTGCACAGGGTGTCCATGGCCCCTTTTTGCAGCTACATTCAAACATTTAGGTCAACATTTAGAAAGACTAATTCATTATCTGTTTCTTCACTTTACAGCAGCAGCCTATGGACAGCCAGGTTTTAATACACACCTCAAAGCCTGTCAAAGTCCTCTCAGTACTACTCAGTTCTGAGCAGTAACCATTACGGTTTCTTCATGTAAGAGCTCTGAAAGGTAAAGTAATTCCTCTTGGCCAAATAATGAATGCACTCACTTTAAGGGTGAAATTGCTTAAGTGGGTTTAGCAAGTTAGTTTGTTTCTTCAATGAAGCAAGAACCACAGTACTTAGGAATGCAGGAGCAACATTTACTAGTCTCCAATGAATGACAGAAAGCTTATTTTCTTCCACCTTTGAAACCGAGTTTTAATAGTTCAGCCAAAGCATGTATGAGTCACCAAAGACAAGGTAATGAGTATCTAAACTGTTTTATTGCATACACTACCCTTTAGCTGCTACAGAAACACAATAAACAGAGGTTATAAGTATACTCAAAAAGCCTAAAAAACCTCCCAGATTAGGAGGAGCATAAAAATAGTACAGGAAATCACATTTTTTTTTCTTCCTTACTTCTTTTTCTATGAAGTTGCACTATGAGATGAAATAGTGAAAAAGATTTATCAAGACCACAACAGCTACAGAGGTATACCATGACATTTTTTACAATTAAGTGTGTAAAACTAGAATTGTTCATGCCCTCAAAAAGTCAGAATATCTCCTTTCAGAAGCCATCCATAGGATTTCCATGACCTGGATTTTATCGTATCTAATAATTCAATACAAAGGAACAAAAAACTGTGGAACCTTATTTTTTTGCCTCTACAGTTAAACGCTCCAATAAGCTGTGCAAAGATAGCTTTCTTTGGAACTTCAACACGTTGGAGAAAGAATCAGACTCAGTTGTAAATTATGTCCTGCTTTCACAGAAAGCCAGACTTATGCAAACATGCTGGAGGCAGGAAAACAGACACCTCATGTTGCCTTCTCACATTGTTTCTATCCACTGCAAATCAGTACCAGTAAGTTAATCAGATGGATTAACATCACTACCTAGCAAAACAGTTCAAAGAAGAGAAATAGTTATACCTGTGAATGCACAGCAATGGAGCACAAATTAGACATGTTTCTGAGAACGTCCATGCTGACAGTGTTACAAAGACATTGGAGGTAACTGTATTATGGCAGCTTACTGTGAAAGATGTCATATTCTGCCTTAGGCTCCATAAATCACTCTTGTTTTTTCCCCCCTTTCAGAGTTTGTCCTAGCCTCAGTCTATATACAAACCGACCTCATAAAGACCAGTCTTAGTTGTGGTAGACAGGCAGTACGTTAGATGGTTTCAGTTTGGTGCAGCACGCATTTAAGAGAATGTTTGCCATAACAAAATTCAAACTCACTGAATCATTTCTGTATGTTTTCCCTTCGAGCATTCATTTCAGTTGCAACAATCTGGCTGCTAACATTTGTTCCTCCTATTTGTTTCTCCTCAATATTTACTCCAGCCACCTTTTCTCTTAATAGTATCCAACGGAGAACTGGCTTTCCTAAAATATCCATGCCAGATGGCTCTACAGTTGTAAAAGTCTGGCTTTATACACTCAAGCTAAATAACCAGATTCCCAGTACTACAGAGTTTTGTTGCTAAAGTACTGCTGGTCTTTATAACTTCTAAGATCAGGTCCTAAAAATACTACTTAAGAAGGAATACCCTCTATTCTCTCTTTGTCTGAAACCACTTTAAGAGTGTTAGTAAACAGTGTCATAAAAAAATGGACAAATTTACTAAGTTCAGAACAAAAGCAACAGGCATGTGTATATGCTTATCTGTATAAAATATTCCAGAATTAAAGGTATAAATTTAGTTTTGAATGATTACTTTAGGGATTCAATGAGGACTATAATCAAAGCTGACTGACAACTGACACTGTATGTAGTAATAGGAAAAGTGTTAGTTCAGTATTGAGAAGCAGCATTCAGAAACACCTTCTGATGTACGTAACATACTCCAAATAATATACCCCCTTTCTTGAATAGTTAATGTTCCTACACCTGTAACTGACTACAACCGTAACTCACATTAGATTTTAATTTACTAATTACACAATGATAAATACTATTATCACTGTCAGCAGAACACAAAACTAACCAGCTAACACTGCCACACTATGCCAACAATACACATAACGGAGAAACCTGTATGTGCTAAACAAACTTCAGTAATGCTATGAAGTCCCACGTGAAAAAAATCCATACTGTCAAATTACTTAAGAAGTTTACACAAAGCTTTTCTAATAAATAAGTTTCTGAAGTGCCACTAATTCAATATTTGAGAGTAATTAATAGCTATGCTGCAAAATACATCACATCAAGAGTATAACAGAGGTGCTAGTATCTGAAACAACACATGCAAATCTGGTGAAAAAATATTCCCAATTTGAATTTACCAATAAAATATTAACAAAATTAATCTAAAAATGAAAAGAAGTCATGTATCACTTTGTTTTCACTATTAAGTAAGATTAAACTTTCTACTTTGAGTTTGAAATGAAAGGCTACACTACAAAACAGTTTTACAACAATACACAATCAATAACAAGATGTGTTAACAACAATAAAAGTGTTGGGCAAATATAAACCTCAGGTATTTTTCCTTTTAAATGTGTAACTGCTCCTGCAAGTTCAAAACCTGACAACATAGAGCAGAAAATGACAGAACTTCAATTAAATACATGACTGTTGAACTTGGGGAAGAATGACTAATGACACCTAGAGGCACTAATTTATTACTTAATGAATCTTCCAGGATTTGTACCTTCAACAGGTTAAGCAACAGTTAAGATCTGCTACAATACAAAATAGCATAAAATTAAAACTGAAATTTCCACTGCTGAGTTACTGCTTCATATTTCAATGCAGCCAAGAAAATGACCTTTTACAGCATAAAAACGTTTTAACCCTCCTTTCCAGAAAAGCACATTCCTCTCAGTCCAAGAGCAAGGGATTTTACCCAGACACATCTGAAGAAACGAGTAATTACCAGCAAAGAGGTCTTCTCTGTCATCATCCAGCATGATTTCTGCCTGCTTTGGACCATTAGTGTTTGTGCTGAGGTCTTCTGCAGGAAGACTTGCTGGCTCAGGAGATGAAGGACTTGACTTTAAAAGAAAAATAAAAAGGGAAATAATTAGCACAGAATCACTTGACCTGCATAATATTTAAGAATTATTGCAACCAACATTCCTTCATTGCAAAGAAGCAAGGCAAGATGTACAGAAAGGAA
Organism: Piaya cayana; assembly: GCA_013389865.1. Lineage (NCBI taxonomy): Eukaryota > Metazoa > Chordata > Aves > Cuculiformes > Coccyzidae > Piaya > Piaya cayana. The sequence goes on from WAAB01003872.1 coordinate 332,176, forward strand.
ACCCTGTCAGCTATTTCCATTTCCTACTCCTAGCATGACAACAATGAACAAAGGATATGAGTTACTCAACTGTTCTTCTCATTTCTTTTCAGAGAGAAAAAAAAAGTCACCTGTTTCCTCAATTTTAATTAACATGCAACAAAAGCTGCTACAGAAATTTCTAGAGTAAGTTTATTAGCATTGCTGAACATAAATTTATTTTAAAGTTCTTTTTGGAAAGGTTTGTATTCAGATTTGGGTTTGTACACAGACAAAAAAAAAAAATCTCCATGGGCTCTATACCAGTTTTTCAGAGACTAAAAGAAGTGCTTTAATGCCACTCAAACAATTCAAGGATGCTTTCAGCCAGAAGAAATTTTGATGTCTTTGTAGCTGGTTCAATGTGGGGATTACTGCCACAGAGGGTAACACTGTACTGACATGGCAGCTAGGCTTGCCACAGGTACTGTTCTTATAACTCGCTGAGGACTAGAACTTGCCCTGTGAAATAAGGAGTACTTGAAGACCTTAAAGAAAATTAAAGCAATAGTGAAGCTGAGCTACTAAACACACAGAGTACTCATAAAATACACAAATACCTAACTGAAGATCAGTGCTTCATATTAACTGTGGTTATTTCAATAGCTCTAGAAAATTTGCAAGACACAACTTCCTCCTAGATAGCTAGCTAAGGAGTTTTCAACAACAGCATTCTTTTCCAGGAAGGCATATACTTCAAAACAAGCATCTGAAAAGCATGTCCCTACTTGCTTCCTATTTTTTTTGTACAGAGTTGGTATAATTTAAGTTCAGAACCGGAATTCAAAACTGATACTAAATATCTTAGGCTGTACTTCAAAAATGCCAGAGCCTACAAAAGATTTTAAAAAGTGTGAAAAATACTGCCAAGCCACTGAAGAAAAAAAAAAATCTGTCCAGGTTGTATTTTCAGATGCAGCAGAGCAATAGTTCTAAGCGAAAGGCCTACCTTACAGCTCACTTTCCAAGAACAGCGTACATCCTGACACGGAATGTGGCACTGCTGCTTTAGTTCAAGCAGCACAGAGCAAGATCTTGGTCCCTACACCTTTCTAGACCTCAGTCACTTGATACTCTGCTACAGAGAAGTAAGCAAGAAACAGTAGAAATCCTGCCACACAAATTCAAACGTAGTACAAAACAGTTTTTCAGGCAACATATGAAATCAAGACTCTCTCAACTTGGAAATGTGAGAAAATATCAGGATATCTGTAAGGGTACCAGAAAATTTATATATGTTTAAACCAGAATATGGCTGTAACGGGTAACTGCTCTTTTCAAATGACCTAAGAGATTATATCCTCTTTCCTCTGCCAAAAGCTGCCACTCCCTGAAAAAACAAGGTATAATGTGAGGAAACCAATAAACAAACCAAAGTAATAAGCAACAAAAGGAGCAGCCCCTCAAACTGCTTCTTGGATTTTGCCCTCAAGCCTGCAAAGAATGTCAAAGCAGAAACATGTGGGATATGTATGTAGGTAGTAGAGTTTATAGCCTTACAAACAACCAATCCACTAGTCATGTGTACGCTCCTAATCTCATACTAAACCAGTGCCAAAATGATTCCACAGTAAACAAGAGTGCTCTGAGATAATACACGTGTATTTGTTCATCTGTGAAGCACCATCCTTACCTTGTTTCACAAGACTTGCAGCTAATTTAGATCAAATTAACTAACACATTTATAAAAACCTCACCACTTGACATACTTCATTGTTCTACAAATATTAGCACAGATAGTATGCCTCACATGTAACAGTCAACAATTTTGATTTGAGAACTCCCAAGAAGTCGATTCCGTAAGAAAGGATCTGTCCCTGTAGGCAATGGTGCATAAAGCCACAAGTTCAAGTTCTTGTACTTTAGTTAGTGCCACAGAGCACAGAAATACCTGATTTCCCTGTGAGCTTTGAGTAGTTTGAAGTTTTATCAGCAAAAGCAATTATTTACGAAAATCTCATAGATATTCACTCTGAAGAAGTTTTGCTGCTACTCAACTTGGCAAGGCAACTCACTTACATGCTGACAAACCTGAGGTTTAGGATATAATGGGAACCCTACACTACTGTAGATGCAGAATGACATGTAGTTCATCCTTGTTAATCCACCACCAGGAAAAACAGCTGTAATGTGGCCAGACAGAGGAAACAAAAGCCTTCCTGATCACTTGCTTCACACAGCAGATGTCTTTCAGCTTTATCCCTTAACTGCTCTCCTGATTAACAAGTAGTGTGAAAGAGTTCTCCCACCCCTTTATTCATTCCCTCAGCAGATCTTCTCAGTTTTATACAGGTAGGTAGTTCGCTTACTGATGACTGCTTTTGCCTATACCAGGCTTCTAATCATATAAAGAAACCCTACCAGACACCAAATTCGCCTTAAACATGATCACTGTATGGCATAATGTGAAAACAACCCAAATATTTACACGCCAAAAGCAACAAATTAATCAGAATGCCATTCCAAACTTGAAAAAGGAACAGTCTTCCTAGGAACAGCCATAAATACATGGAAAGATACCAAATGCTGGTAGGATTATTGATCTCCTTCATTTAGTGAGCAGGGAAAGATCCTGCCCCTGGCAATATTCAAGAAAGCCAAGAACTCTGTTCTGGATACCAGCCTTCACAGCTGTAGTTAGCACATCATTTATGGGGGGGCTTTCCTCAAATTTCACATACCTATGTTTCCATGAAGGGCAACTGAAGAATACTTGAAAACAAACAGGACTCAAACAAAAAGACTGAAAGAGAACCACAGAAAGCTCAAGAAGCAAAGCTTTTCATGCAGCTGGAACAATTTCTGTAGAAAACACGAGGTCTAAAAGTGACTCTTACAGGAAGATTCCCAGAGAAACAGTTCTGCCTATGTGTACTTTATTTTAAAAATATATAATAAATTTATA
>WAAB01003873.1:8584-36658 GCA_013389865.1 Piaya cayana
ATTTTGGTGTAGATGCCTCCATATGGTTTCAGTGAGGCTCAGACACCCTGCCTTCAATCGGCACTAGTATAATCATGGAGCACAGTGAAGGCTTCCAACAGGGGACAGCACTACTCCCCAGGGGCCTGGTCTTCCAGCCACCTGGATGGGGCAGTGAGTCACAGCATCCTGTGGTGAGGCTGAGGTGTGTAGGTGTGTATGAATCATGCCCAAGGCAGATCTGTTCTATTACTGCCACTTTCCCCAGATTGTCTGTGTGTGAAATTGAGGGGCATGGTTTAGTATTTGATAGGAATGGTTGGACTCGATGATCCAATGGGTCTTTTCCAACCTGGTGATTCTATGATTCTATGATTCTATGAAATACTACCCACCTGCAGCTTTTGTCTTTTGGTCAACCAGCCCTCTTGAAAATGGATGGCAGTAGTCAGAAGGTAACAGTGCTTTCCATTGTAGAACAGTTGTAGAAGACAAAGCATGAGAGATCTACAGAGACTAATGACAGGAGGTTGTGGAGAGCAGGGAGCTGGCCTCTTTTCCCAAGTGACAGGGGACACTTCCCTGAAGGTGTTTAAAAGATGGGTGGATGAGGTGCTGAGGGACATGGTTTAGTGACTGATGGGAATGGTTTGACTCGATGATCCGGTGGGTCCTTTCCAATCTAGTGATTCTATGATTCTATGACAATGTGCGGTCTTTCAGCCCAGAACAACTGTGTTGGAGGAGTCAGGGAAACCAATGAAAGAATAAAGCAAAGGTAATGGTTTAGTGGAAAGGAGTAAATCAGCCTTTATTGACTTCCACTGTAACATTTTTCTTCTTAATTTGATGTCTGACTCTGGTATTTCTAAGAAGCTGGGAGGCTGAGAAGGTGCTAGAGACATGACCACATGCCAACATGAGAGTCATGCCCAAGCATCCCTGACTACTGCTTCACCAGCACTGCTGACTCTGGCTTATAGGTTCTTACTTGTCAGTCATTTCCTTTCCTGGTTAGCTCAGAAGAGTGGCACCAACCTGATCATGTCTACATAGGATTTCCTGCCATGTAGATTTTCCTCAGTATTTTGAAACAACAGGTACGCTAAGCCTTTTGATAGAGGTGTATTTCCAAGCTGCATTTAGACAGTAAGCAGTAAATTTTCACTCAGTCCTCATTTCACATCACAGTTACAGAATGTGGTGGCTACTGTCTAATCACATCATGATAAACATGATTGATAGATATGCAGAACCCTTCCACATTCAGACTGTAGAAGATAAGCTTTTGCCAAGTGCAGTTACAAACTATGGGGCAGTATGCAGGGGGAGCCAGGAAAATTATTACAGACTCCAAGAGGTAGAGCAGGATAATCTTTTGTTTACAGCTACACATTTCTTAACCCAGAAGTAACTTCTATTACAGCTCAAATTTGTATCAGCAAATCTGTTCCTTTTAGGTACAGTTTAACAACAGGGAATGACTGTGCTCTTGCTTACCTACTGATGTGAAAGCAGATGGTTGCTGTTGCATTCACCCTCAAGGGAGACACTTAGGGGGTTGTGGAGAGTTCATCCTCACTAGGAGTTGGGTAAGGGAGAAATGGAGAGGTGGAGTATATATAGTGCACATCAAATGTGTGAAAAATGACCCTGCATTCAGAGTCCAACTACTTCTTCCTGTTTTAGGCCATCCGCCAGTACAAAGAATAAAATGGGACTAGGGGAGCCAACTGTGGGTGAGCTTTCTCGAGATAGCATGAAAAATAGCATGTGCTGAAAAAACAAATGCTGTGATTTGTGATCGTATGTGATACAGATCAGCCAGCCAAGAGGACTCACGGCTGGAAAAAGAAAAGGTGATGCTGGTGGTTCAGACAGAGACTTCCTAAATTTGAGTTAACTCTGTGTTGTGGGGGCCTTCTTTCTCATTAAAAAACCCAAAGTGCAGGGTAGGGGGTAGGCAATGACATTTGTGTTGCACTTTATATGTAAAATCATGTAAAATCATGTATGCCATGATGAACCACCATGTATATGCAAGGTTTAGAACTGTAAACTATCCCCCTTGGTCAAATAAAAACTTGGAGAACTCAGGCAAGGGAAACCTTTCTTTAGTCTTACAGAACTTAAAATGCACTCAGGCATTCAGCCAAAAAAGATGCTTTCTAGGAAATCAGAATTGTATAACTGAATCTTATTTAAACTATGACAGTTACTTGGTTTTTTTCTTGTTATAAATACTTCACGTCCTTTCTGTAGCACAGCACATACACAGTATTCGGCAGCATGTGATTAGTAGACATGCTCTCGCAACTTCACACATCATTCTTGTTAATGAAGATCAGAGAATCACAGAGTGGTTGAGGTCAGAAGGGGCCTCTGGAGCTCATCAGGTCCAACCTGCCTGCTCAAAGCAGGGTCAGCTAACATAGGCTCTCCAGGGCCATTTTCCAAATGTCTTTTGACTGTCTCCAAGGATGGAGACTCCGTAAACTCTCCAGGCATTTTCAGTGACAAAATATCAATCTTTTAAAAACAGAGGAACTTCCCATATACAGCTGTTTAAGTGAAAAAAGAGATATGCTAGAATGAGAACTAAAGGGAGATTAACATTTATACTTTTTGCTTTGCTGACTCCACATTCTTTAGTTATATGTAAAAATTTATGCAAGGATTTTATGAAGTGCTTCTTTAAACCCACAATTTTACTGTTTCTTTGCAAGTGGATCATAAATCTTCCAAAATTTTCTAAAGTTAAGACTTGCAGCCTTGTACTACTGAAGCTCCGAGGATTTTTCAGTATTACAAATGGTCTTCTGAGGTACCACTGCTTTTCATATCCTGTATTTTTCATATGGAATATCTAATACAATAGTATCAACCTGAATTCCTGCTGTTTAGAAAAATATAGATTTTACCTTACCCACCCATTAAACTAAGGATCCTTAGGTGACACAAATGTGCAGACACTTACAAGATTTTTTTTTATCCTGAACCCTCTTCATTTGGGTGCTTGATCATGAATATATTTTAATTCAAATTTGTTATCAATTTACAGGTTTTGTGGACATAGCTAAATAAAAGATGTGCCCTTTTGTAAAGTATGTGTCTTGGCAAGGCTTTTTGACCGGGGACATTGGAAGATGTTATATGTGCCTTTCTAGGTGCAGGTATGTTTCTATTCTGTGAGAAACACTCGGTACAGAAGTGGCACAGTACGCTCAAGAAAGCATTTAAAGACTGCTGGTAGTTGCAATTTTACAGTGAGAGGCACCCTGATAAACTGCTGTACCAAAGTGTCCCGTTGCAGGACACTGATAGATTGATGCGTTGACATTGGGAAGATGATAGCAATGCTTGGACGATGATGCAACATGAAAAATAATCACTGCTTTTTGTCTGCAGGGAGGGTCATTTGAAATAATGGTACAAAAGAGTTACATTATTAAATTGTTGGGGTGAGATTTGTAATTGTCGTGGATAATGTAGTTGGCTGACCTTTGTAAACTAGTTAGTGTGCAGTTCACAATTCACAATAAAATGTAAGTGTACTGGCTTCTTTGTCTAGCTGCTTTTTTTTTTTTGAGAATAGGTTTGGTTTTAACAAAGCTTGTCAGTAAGATTTGTGCTGTCTCAAAATTCTTTGTTGGTTTTTTTTTTCTTTTCTTTTTACTATGTGAACATTTCAATCAATCCAATATGACAACATAAATAGGTGCAGGTGGCTGTTGAGCCGGAGGAGATTGCCTGTCAAAATTAACCGGTAGAAAGGGGAGTCTTCTACCTGGCTGACTGAAGTTTGGCTCTGCTAATTTAACTTATTTTCCATGATCTAAGATTTATTTGCTTTTTGTTTCAATTTCTATTCTCTTTTTTTTCAATTTATTTTTCTTTAATTTCTGTCAATTCCCCTCCCCCTCCCCTTTTATTTCCAGTTTTCTATTCCTTCATAACTTAGCTCCTAACAGGTATGTTATTAAGTAAATGGATTAGGTAGATACTATTTTGAAAGGAAAGAAGTGTAATGCTCAAGGAAAGCTGCATGACTGAGTTTGTCAGCAGAGGAAAATATGTTGGTCTCATGCTTCACCATTCATAGATCAGGAATGTTTTAGTGTCCGAACTTGGAGGTTAAAGAACTATCAAGCAATGATATTTCAGATAATTGAATTTGGGGCTTTGTGAGGTTTTGTTTGTGGTTATTGCATGGTAATTAAGGGCTAGTCTTTGATTTTAGCTTTTCATTTTTGATTTATGAATTCTTTTTTTTTACACAGATTAATCAGACATTGTTCTCTTGTGGCCATGGCCAAGATACTCAAGTTTATATTTAAATTATGTGTTCAGATACAAACTTACAACTCCATTTCATAAAACTTTTTACTGTGAATTTGAGACTTGCCATATATGAAAAGGGAAGACCTTTTGCAGCAAGCAGGTGCTGTATGATCCTGTATTTCATTGCTATGAAGTGCTAACATGGTGCCGTGCATCCTTCCTGCAAGAAGCCCATTCCTGTTCAGGGAGTCCTTAGGCCCAGAGAAACATTTTAATACCTGTATGAGGGGACCAAATGCGCCCTTAGCAAGTCTGCGGAGGCTCTGCAAAGGGATCTGAACAGGCTGGACCACTGGGCAGAGACCAATGACATGAGGTTTAACAAGGCCAAATGCCGGGTCCTGCACTTGGGGCACAACAACCCTATGCAGAGCTACAGACTAGGAGAAGTCTGGCTAGAAAGCTGCCTGGAGGAGAAGGACCTGGGGGTGTTGCTTGACAGCGACTGAACATGAGCCAGCAGTGTGCCCAGGTGGCCAANGGACAAGAGGGAATGGCCTCAAGCTCCACCAGGGGAGGTTCAGGCTTGACATCAGGAAAAGAATTTTTCACAGAAAGTGTCATTGGGCACTGGACCAGGCTGCCCAGGAAGGTGGTTGAGTGACCTTCCCTGGAGGTATTTAAAAGATGGGTGGATGACGTGCTGAGGGACATGGTTTAGTGCTTGATAGGAATGGTTTGACTCAGTGGTCCAAGAGGTCTTTTCCAACCTTGTGATTCTGTGTGATTTTCTTTGCCTCCAAATGCAGCTGTGAGAAACAGGCTGTACTGTAGAAAATATAGTTTGATGGCATCACTTGGAACTTTATTCTGCTCAGGTCTTCTGCATGGAATCATTTCAGCACCCTTTCTGTTGGCTTCTTGGCTGCAATATTCCTGAAAAAAATCTTTTGTGGCTTGAAAAAAGTGTAAATGGGTGTTTCAATGAACATTTGGAAGTAGTACCTCCAAAACTTTGCTTACAGGTGTTTTTCAGGCACCCAGTAGAGAACAGAAAATGCCACAGTCACTATCTGTGATGAATGGAGCTCAGATATAGGCTGGATAATGCTCACAGCTTGTCTTAAACAATCCCCTGGCCAATAATATTTCAAAAAAGAAGTAACAAGTAATTTTTAATAATTAATACATTTGTGACTGTTCAAAACAAGAAAAGACAAACATCACTTTTATAATACACTCATTGGAAATAATTTTCAATCAATCAGCCTTGCCAAAGTAGCCTATGACAATAATTGTGAAAGTCGCTTATATTTTGGGAATGGTCTTCACTGCTCCAGCTATAAGATATTTTTTAAAAAATGTTGTAAAGAAGGATCCCAAACCCAGATTTTCAGGATGCTTCCCATCCCACTGGAGCTGTGCCAGTTTAGTTCAGTGCTATTCTGTTATTATACTCACTGTAGTTTTCACAAGTCAAATACAGCATTTAAGTGCTTTATCCAAAACATGCTCATGTCTTTTTCTTTGCTGATAAGGTGCCTTTGTTTAAATTTCTCCCTCATTCAGTCCTTAAAAATTTTTATGTTTGGGGAAAACAAACACTGGGAGAATGTGCTGCTGTAGATAGAATTGGAAAAAGTATTTATCCTCAAATCAACAGAATGCTTTGGGATCAGGGATTTCTATTTAGTTTTTAATTAAAAGAGGAACATTAGATCTTGAGCTATCATTCAAAAATTAAATAAATCTTCCTGAAAATACTTTTTCACAGTTCTGTTTATTTTATCATACAAAACTATTTGTTGGACTGGACTTAAATTCTTGCGTAGCTTTAATATGTGTCTGCTTCTACTGACAGATATACCGTATAGGTAAACAAACTCATTCCAAGGCTATCACTTGCATAGTAGGAATACATCTGCTTAAACAACAGCAATGGTTAAAATTACAGTCAATTTATCATCCAGTCCTATGACACAAAACCAAGTAAGCTTTTAAAAGAAGAATATATGTATATATGTTCTGCTGTTTGCTTTTGAATCATCCATTACTGCTGCTTGATCATAAATTTTAATTATGGAGATAGTCTCGCAGATCCTCCTACTAATTAATTGCTTAACTTGTGTGCCTTTGTGAAGCCTGCAGCATGCCTGCAGATAAACAACTAATTAACAGTTTCATACAATTAATTGGGATTCCAATTATTGATATATACCCTCTCCCCCTGTTCTTCACAGGCATTTTGGTTATGCATTAGGGCTGCCTCATGGCTTACCAAACCAGATAGCCTTGTCTTTCTCCCTCTACCATTCAGAAAGGGTTTAATCCAAGTCAGGCTCCTGAGTTGCTGCACCTGGTATGCTAGGGAGAGACGTTGGTTAAATGATAGAATGAGCTTTTTATATAGAATAAAAGAATCATAAAGAGCACTAGGGCAAGAACAGCGCTAGTAGTTTACAATGAAATGTAACACTTCTAGAGTCTATGCTGGTGTTAAGAGTCTGCAGAAGTTCCAGGTCACTAGATTAGCTCAGAGCACTAAAAGGAAAAAAATGTGACCAGCAGTATCCAGTGTATATGGACACAAACTAGGAAATCCAGAGGAATCTGTAACACAGTGTATTACAAGCAGCAAAGAGGTGCAAACTAGTCCTGTGACCTGCTTATCTGCAGAAAGCTGGGATTCAGTCCAGCAACTTTGATCCTTTGAGAAAGGCGGGAATGTAGCTTCATGTACAGCTAATTTTGTAGAGTTCATCTAGAGTACAGCTCCAGTCCTAACGTGGGCCGGACAGTGTGACCCTGCTGCTGTGCAGGAAGAGCCTGACCGGAGTACGATACTTCTCTTTGGCAGCCAAGTGCCTTTCCACACGGTGGGATTTTTATCTTTGGAGTTGCTTTAAGAAAAAAATAAATGTCTTGCACTTCTTTTGCTCCAAAGAGGGAGCCACCTCTTGAGCACAGTAGTTCTCTGTTTCCACCAATGCATTTGGAAATCTTTACAGCATTGCACCAGAGCCAGCTTGACTTCGATGCTTTATTTCTCAGAGGCACAGCAAGTATGGAACGTATTACCTTACCGGGAAAATCCTGACTTGGATTATTGCTTTGGCACTTTCTGAGTAGTCTTCTCAACACTGTATCCCGAAGTGCCTCACAGAGTAATAACTTACATTACCCACAACCAGTGTGACTTCAGTAAGAACCACCTACAACCAGGAGTAGCTCCATGTTACTGTCAGTCAATTAGTAGTGGTATACATTAACTGAGGAAGGGAAAGCCAGGAAACTCTTTTTGTGGTTTGTGTCATGGATGGCACAAAAGCCATCTAACCAGTCACTTGGGTAGCTGGCCAGAGAAGTTAGGTATCTCCAGGAGTTCGTTTCTCTGGCCTGTGAGAGGGACTGGGAAAGAGAATGAAAAAGTCCATATTATGATGTGAAATGAAAAAGGTTCATTCTGCTTGTGAGGCCTGACATTTTTAATGTCTGGCCTTAATTCTTGCAAGCCTGACAAACTGAGATGTGAGCTGATGGAGAGCTGGAGGAGCAGCATGAAGCTTCTCCCTCTCTACAGGAAAAAACACACTGTCTCTCTAGCTGGAAATGCTGAAGTGAGCGCTGCTGGCAGCACACAGCTGGGACAATGCTATTCATACACAGCACAGCTAGCACCCAGCATTGCCCTTCTAGCCAAAGGCATCCTTCTCCTCTAAACAGCACTGGAGCTGAGGCATTATAAGGATCTTAGCCCATGTGAAAGGCAGGCGGAGAGCACAGCAAGGATGTGTGTGTGCCTGAATGCAGCTGTTAGTCTCAAGACATCACAGATACACAGATGTGCTCTGATGGACTTCTTGAACACTAGCATTCTTGGTCTCTCTGCTCTTTCCTGACTTCTAACACCTCTCTGACAGCCTACAGGGCTCTTTGGTATCGCTCCTTGTTCCCTTCAGAGTTCATCCATCTCTCTTAACCCCCTTTACTCTGTCAGCAACTCCCCTCACCCTCTCACAGACAGCAAACACCCAGTTCCCTGCTAGAGATGTTTTTTATTTTTTAAATAAAAAAAAGAAAAAACATATGAAAAATGCCTTCATCCTTTTCCTTCTCCTCCTCTGCTCCACTGCACACCACATGTTCTGGAAGTCACCTTCAGACCACACTGGAGTGTTACCTCTATTGCCCAGGGCTGGGATCATGTTACAGCTTTCCTCTTCTCACTGGAGATGTGTGCTCTGATTTGAACTTCTCCAAAGTTCAGGGATGTTTGGAATCTGGGCTTTTGGCTTGGACCCCTCTCAGTGCCTCGTGTCAGCATCTAGGAGTTGACAGAAATTGCTTGCGGCCAGGGCAGCTAGTCCCACAGGATACAAGTAACCAAGAATAAAAGAAAAAAATCCCAGCACTCTAATGAACAACTTAAAACTGGCCCTGCAATGGATTGCTTGGCTTTTGGAAACATACCAGCATCTCCTTATCTCCACCCAAGGCACAGGTCATGTGGTGCTCACCTGGCTGCTGGAAATTCCAACAGGCAATAGGTTTCAGGGTGCCAGGGTCACAAAACCTGGCCCGATGGCACACAATTTCATACACATTTCCTTGCAAGGGACCAGGCTAGGAGATGTTGATGAAGATCCTTGTAGAGAGGTAACACCATTTGGCACATGGCAGATTTCCCTTTGCAATGGCCCTGGGGAGGCTGGGTTGCAGGAGAGAAGAGACCACAGGCAGAATAAGAGGCCTTTGCTTTTTCTTTGTTTTACCAGAGCAGGTTTGAACAGCTCAGCTTTACCTACAGGTCAGAATTCAACATGCACAAGGTGTGGGGAGGAAGATGAGATTTGTTTCAAAGCACTTATAAAAAGTCAGGCCATGTTCCCTTCCAGGCAGCGTGGCATCACATCCCCTGGGGTTACGCCTGCCACTGGTGGGGATTGTGAGCAAGGCTGTCCAAGACTGGGCTCTCCCCATGCCCCCAGCCCATTTCTCAGGCAGGGGTTCCTGCAGAGCCAGCCAGCCAACTGTGCAAGGCTCAATGAGCCCACCTGGTGTCAAAACAGGCAGAGCTGTCATTTTTCTCTTCTGCTTACAGAAACCAAAAGCTTCCTGCCTGCCCTTTCCTCCTGACAGAAAATAGGCAGCTGACAGAGGTGCCAGGGAGGGCAGGGAGAACCAGCAGCCCCCACGCCCCCCTGCTAGGAGGGAGCTGTTGCAGCCCCGGCTATTTTTAACTTGTTTTTGTTGCATGCTGGCAGTTGTGTCCCTCGTTGCTTTCTTCCTTCTTGGTGTCTCTATGTGTCTTTGCAGCTCCTTCCTGTTCCTGTGAGATGTGTGAACTATATATGGCCTGAGAAATCTGTGGCAGGCAGTATTTTTAAACCACCCAGGCCTCCAGCTTGCAAGCTCCTGTGACGCAGTTTATCCGACTTTGCAAGTTTCTCATGGGAATGCAGGGTGCCCAGAAGCAGCCTGTGGTGCTGGGCTGTTTACATTTTGCCCTCCACAATGCATCCCTTGGGGCCCGGGCTGACATCTTGAGACCTGGGAAGCAATAGACCTTGTGTTTGTGCAGGGGAGGATTTAGCCTGGCTGTTGTCATGGTGCGGTTTTCTGGATGTATGTTGCAGATCTGCAAAAGGAGGTGACTTTTCACAGAATCACAGAANAGCTGCAGGTCTGCAAAAGGAGGTGACTTTTCCGGTGGCCAAGCGTTGCCAGCAAGTTTAGTCGGCTGCAATACAGGCAGCACCTCCCTAAACACTCATCCTCCTGCAAAGCATGTGTCTTAGCTCCAAGTCCCTGTTTGTACCCTGCTTGGAAATGGTATTGCTTTGTAATATTTAGAAGTTAGCACTGACAAATTTGTTTTCCTGCGGTGCACCACTCAGTCCCTCAGGACCTGCCCTGTCACCTCCATGCCCTTCTCTGAATACAGTGAGGGGGCTTAAAGAAGATGGTGTGCTGCTACTGAAAGGTGCTGCCCATGAAGACTAAGTGTCGAGCTGTGTCCTGGGAGGCTTGTTCATGAAGCTTACATGCAGCAATATATGGAATCATAGAATCATAGAATCACCAGGTTGGAAAAGACCCAGTGGATCATTGAGTCCAACCATTCCTATCAAACACTAAACCATGCCACTTAGCACCTCGTCCACTTGTCCCTTAAACACCTCCAGGGAAGGTGACTCAACCACCTCCCTGGGCAGCCTGTTCCAGTGCCCAATGACCCTTTCTGTGAATTTTTTTTTCCTAATGTTTCAGCCTGGTGGATCTTGAGGCCATTCCCTCTTGTCCTGTCCCCTGTCACATGGGAGAAGAGACCAGCTCCCTCCTCTCCACAACCTCCTTTCAGGTAGTTGTAGAGAGCAATATGGTCTGTGTCTGGTGTGGTGCGCTAGCTAGGCAAAAGCACTGGTTAGGAGGGGGAAAATGAGCAAAGCAGAAGATAATGTCCAGGCCACTGGTAAGGTTGAGAGTAAAAGGTAACCTTGCTGAGTCCTGCACCACACGGCTCACACATCCAGAAATAAGGCCAATTAAAAAGATAAAGGGGAGGCGGGGGACATTGGGGACTGGAAATCCTACAATAAGCCAAGGATATCAAAAGCAGATAGAATGTGAGGGGGAACATGTCTACAGTGTTGAAACTCTGGTCAATACACATTTGATGTAGAAAACACGGAATTAAAATATAGGAATAAATGTTGGGGAGTAAATCCTTTGACCAGCTCCTCTTGTACAAATCTTTGTCCTTACCTCTTCTTCATCAGCAAAAATTCTCCCTGAGAAAGAGGTGCTTCTGAGGACAAAAGTTTCACTAAGAATTTCTTTTTGCATTGTCACCATTTAATTTATGGTTTATATTCATTTGAGAGAAAGTAAAATACTCTTCCGAGACTTTTTTTCTGGAAACATCCTTCCTGTCCAAAAACATTCTTTGAGCATTTTCACTGTGAGAAAATGCAGGAGCCACTTGTACCTACAGCATGAACGTCCATTCATTTCATGGTTAAGAATGTTTTTTTTTGTTGAGAATGTTTCAGAAGAGAAATAATACATTTCAGTCATTCACAACCTTGTAGATTAAAAATTATCTTAATCAGATTTTCTGCTGTCTCTCCCTGTGTTATTCTTTTAATATTTACCATGCATATAGACTCAAATTAAATAACCGCTAACAGAAGTATATAACTTTACGACTATAGAAGAATGGACTTGCCTGCAAGCATATAAGGTATTTGCAAATGTATTTGTGTTTCTATTATGCTTTTATCTACTGTTGTGTTTTGTATCATGTTTCCTCAGTACAAATCCTGACTCTGTTAGAAAGGAAGCTTATTCTAAATCTTTGGGATGCAGTCGATTCTCATAGATATCGCTGAGCTTTAGACCCGACTCTTCTAAAAGCTAATTTTATTTGAGATGTTTGATTCTAGGTTCATGAAAGTAACTGTAATTTGTAAAGATTATCCTTTCAGGCTTTAAGGATTTACACAGTTTAAGGAATGCTAATCAGTGTTTATATGGTAATAATTTGACCTCTGCACTACTCTATGAAATTTATTTTAATTGCTAATGAGGCACAATATTTCAGTCTGCCAAAAAGTGAATAATCACGGATATTTTATCAGAGAACCACTGGTTTTGGTGCCATAACACTAGGCAGTTTTATTGAGAAGAAGCCTGATTTCTCAGTGTTGTACCAGTGTAGGAAAGTGTCTGTGTTCAGGGAACTGTATTTCATGGATGATTAACTCCTTGGATTTATAAACGTTTAGGTAAAACAAACAACACTGAAGATGAGAGCTTAGCAGGATTTTTAGAAAACATGAGATGTGTTTATCACCAATAGATGAGACAAAGGAGACAGATGTTACTCCACTGGTGAGAACCACAGTCAGGAACAATTTAGGAGATCAGCGATGTTAGTAAAGATCATTCACATTTAGTAAAGAAAATCTGGGATAAAATTCTGTCAAATTTGGAATATTAGGTAATGATTAGGTGAAGCAAGGATTTTACCTTGTTTGGCAAATCCTGCTTTGCAAGCAGATGTCTGCTTGTGAAAACTGTTTTTTTTCTTAAAATGGCACCACATAGAAAATTTGCTCTAATTGTCTTTGTTCTATCAGAGAAGGCCTTAGTGTAAGCACACACATTATTTTGGGATCAAAATGGTTTTATCATTCCAGAGATACTTTCCCAAGTGTTCCCATGATACGCAATGGTCAGTGGACTTTTAATTCTGCAGATGCCAGTTAGAAAACAAGGTCTAAGAGGAAGTTCATTGCTGGGCAGCAAGATCACATCATGGGTGGCAGTAGACGCCACAAAGCCTACGACATCAGCCACCTGAGAAATTAAATAATGAACTCTGCCTGAGGAATCTTGTGGGCATTACATCATTTACACATAAAAACAAAAAATAGATTTATAGGGCACACGGGTGTGACATCACCAGCAGCCAATCCAGAAGTCTCAGCTATATCCAACAAACTAATGCCCTTTAATATCATTCTTTATGGAAGGAGATCCCACAAACCTACCTCTCTGCTTTGGTTTTCTGTTTTCTAGTTGTTGCTATAGATTGACTGTGACATATTGACTCTAGGCTGAATTGCCTAAGCTGCAGCTGTACAGGGTGTGCTTTGCATTGGAGGCATAGGATGTGTGCTGGATGTTTTTCCAAACAAGCATAGCCCTGGAGAGATGAACTGCTGATGTAATTGTAATGGGGATTGGGAACTGACTCAAGGGGTTTCTAGAGACCTGATGTGCTTGAAGTATTTTATTATGGTCGTACTGGCTGCTCAGAAGTTGACAAAGGGCTGTTCTCTTTCTGAAATCCACCTAAGGTGTTACTAACAGTTTAAAACATTTATTTGAAAAACAAGTATTGCCTAATATAAAATCTTGAGAGCTAATAGCTGACAGTAGAAGTTAAACAGCAACAGAGCTGCAGCCAGGGGTGGCAGAGGGCACCTCTGCAGTGTTCCTCTTTGGGAATCGTGAGAGAAGGTCCCTACAACTGGCTTTAAATGAAGGAGTAACTGCAGGAATGATCAAGTTATTTAGCAAAGAGAAAGGCAGCAAGGCAGATTAGCCACAGAAATAGCTGCAGGCAAAAAATGGGATCCTTGGGGACAGTGGTTATTCCTTGAGGTCTGGGCCCCCACGTGAGCAAAGGCAGCTATGGGATCCTTTTGAGTGTAATTTCTTTTGCTTTAGACTCTGCAACTCCTCCCTCACTCGAAAATACACGCATTACCTCAGGGACTGGGTCAAACTGTGACAAGCTTATATCCTTGAATACCACCCTCTGCACACTGACCCTGGGAAGTCTCGTTGAAAACATCTCTGAGCTTTCTTTAATTAAAACTTTTATTTGGGCTCAAGCAAGAGAAAACAAACATTGTCCAGTTCCAGCATTCAGATCCTTCAATGTAAGCCAAATGTCACAGCTGGTTCATACAATTGCTCTCGGTGTGGCAGTCGTGACCTCCTGCCACACGCCACAGAAGGGAAGAAGTCAAAGACGACTGGGGTAGCTGTCTTGATGATGCCTCTTGCTTTTATATTTAATCACAAAATATGTTTCCTGGTCTTTCATATTCTCACTCCTCTCTCTCCTTTCTTTTTATTTTCCTCCTCTTCTCTCCCACCTTGAGACTTGGCACACAGCAGCAAAACAGAAGGAAAACAAAACAAACAAAAAAAAAAGGAAAAAAAGTCTATGTCCTTTTGTTTGTTTCTAAGACAACAGGTAGGAGATGCAGAGCACTGTCATCCTTCTAGCTGCATGCCCACAGTGTCAGGTCTGCTCAGTGCCCTGGTGGTGCCAGTGGGAGGCTGGCTGGCTGTCAGCATGGGTGCTGGGGAAATGGTGTGAAACAAATAAACCTCATTTGTACTTCCATATCAGCCCTCCGTGTGAGGCTCCTGCTGTGGCTGCCCAGTCCATGGCTCTGCTTGCCAGGTGGCTAGAGGTAGGTGAGCCCGCAGGTAGGTAAAAAAGTGTGTCTCAGGCAGCCTCAGATGCCAGCCTGAAGGCTGAGCCACATTAAACCAACACGGCTTGAAATAAATTACTTCCTCCTCACAGGGCTGCAGCTGGATCACACAGGAAGGGGGACAGAATTATCACTTCAGGAAAGAGAAGATGCATCTGGCAGTTACAAATTTTACTGAAATAGATAGAAGAGAAGGTTTTTCCTTCCATTTTTTATCTTCAATCTCTGAACTTCCTTCACCCCCCTCCATCCATTGTAAGCAATCATCATGGGAGGATCTGTGAAGCTGGGGTCACAGTCTGTTAACCGGGACAGGAGGATACTCACATTGAGAGAAGTTGAAGATGGGCAGTACTGAACCCAGCTGAGCTGTACAGGCACTGCTGAAAGCCATCCTGGATACTCTTCAGAGCCTTGTGGGTGCAGTTAAAGGGCATGGGCTAGAAGAGAAAGGCTTGTGGAGAGGTTGTATGAGAGCAGGCTGGGTCCTGCCCCTGCTTCAGCAGGAGAGCAACGTAAATCACTGTCAGAGTGGCTGGCCGGTAATGCATTTCCTGCTTTTCCACCAGGTTAGGACTAGGAAACATTTTCATTCAGACAAGTAACTCTGGGTTAGGCTGCTGGCACATACAGGAGCAAGACAGAGGAAAGTGGAAGTTGTGATCAAAATGTAATGGAGGTATTTAAGGCAAGAAGAGATTTCCTGGAGGCA
Source organism: Piaya cayana (assembly GCA_013389865.1). Classification (NCBI taxonomy): domain Eukaryota; kingdom Metazoa; phylum Chordata; class Aves; order Cuculiformes; family Coccyzidae; genus Piaya; species Piaya cayana. The sequence goes on from WAAB01003873.1 coordinate 23,576, forward strand.
GGCTGCTGTGATTTGGCCTCTTCTCTTCCTTTCCTTCTTTGACTGGTGGAGGGACATGCTCCTGGTCCAGATGATGTGGACTACACAACTGGCCCCAACCCTATAGGCTATGGATAGTATCATCGTTTCTCTCACTGGTTATCACCTTGGGGCTCCAGGCCTGGCTTTGCTTGAAATCTTTTGAGGGCTACAGTTACTTGGAGAGGTTTCACTGAGCTGACTTGCCTTCCTTTGCTCAAAAATATTGAGCATCAAAGATCCAATTGTCTTCAAAACTAACAAGAACTGCAGAAAGCTCTGCAGAATTTATTTCTGAGGTTTTCTGAAATACTGAACAGGTGGCCTGTCTTCATAACCATTGCACTACATTTCAGAAGAAGCCCCATCAGTATCCTGAACACTTTTTAAAGATAAATTTAACATCATCTGACTTCATTTGATGTCAGCAGAACCACTGGTACTTGAAAGAAAACCAAGTTGTTTGCAGGATCTGTACAATGCAGAAATACTGTGCCCAGTAATCACAATTGCTGAGTAATCTATGACACCAGAAATGATCCTGGAGTTCAAAGTGCTGGTCTTTGTGCTTTAGGAAGATACAGTAGGAATTTCTCTGCAAGCAGGTGTGTTGTCAGCCTAGAATTATTGCCAGGGAAATCCAGTGGAACCTTGTAGCAAAAAGTGGCAGTATATCGTTTCTATATGATGATGATTAATTTTAAATATGGAGCTAATAAATCACTTCTTGCTCAGTCTAGTTGAGTCTTCCATATGTAATAATGATTTTTGCAGGCAGAGTAAGTTAGGTATTGGTAATGAATAGCAGGCTATAAATTCTTTGAGCCTACATCTATACATATATGTGTGGCTATGGCTATGTGCCTGGAAGGTGTGAAGCTAATGTGTGAATATGTGCTTGCAGCAGAGGATATTTAATGAAAGCAGTGGCAATAACACTAAGGAGTGGAAATACCTCTTATGTGGTGGTTGCAGAGATCCACCCAGCATAGCAGTTTTTTCCTTCTCTCATTCCCCTCCCACCTTGAGACTTGCACGCAACCTTCTGTTCTAAGAGTTGCCTGTCACATACATTGTACTCAGGCTGCATTAAACAGATTGGTTTATATCAATATACGCCCCAAAACCTATATGAATAAACAAAACCACCAGGAATTCTTAATGCATTTACTTACTCTTGTCATGTATGTAGGATAGTTAATAAGTAATTCTTCAATCAGTAAAATTTTGCTTCATTTAGAAAGTTCACTTGTCTTGGAAAAATAATGCCTTCTATTTCTAATTTAACACTATAAAGACATACTTTAAAATGCATTTTAAAATGTTCTTAAGCCAAGTTAATTAGATTTACAAATTAAAAACAAATACACAGCATGACTTAATTCTAGCTCCACACAGGGTTTAGAAAGTGTCTCAGGAAAGATCATAGACTTGTACTAACAGTCTGTTGCATATAGAAATCTAGAACTTCCACTCACTGGAATGATAACAGAAAATGCTATGAGTTGGGTTTTTTAGTATTGTTTCTTTTTTACATTTGCAGTATAAGATGCCTGTTGTATCACAAGCCTTTTGGTTTTGTGCATCTGTTATTTTACAGTATGGCTCATTTTGAAAGAAGAATTATAAAAGGGAAAATTGAAGTTTTCATACAGAAAAAATTACTTTAGCTTATCAGAGATAAGGAACTTCAATTTTTATTTTTACTATACAGAGCATGATTACCTCAAAAACCAGTTTATTTTCCAGCACTGAGCCTTCTTATGTTTGAGATGTCTTTGTCTATTTTTCACTTTCTGTCAGGAGAATGTTTTAGGATTTACCATTTTCTCACAAATTTGCATATTGCAGACATGAAGCCCTGCCTACACACACAAGAAAACCCCCATTTATAAGACAGATAAACGTAACTCTGGGGCAATTATGGTGAGAAGATATAGCATCGTGATACCAGGAAATGTGATGTTTTACGTAGTAAGAGGTAAACAGAAGTATGTTCTTTGCCCTAGACAGTACTTGCCAAAGATAAGTGGAGAACCCCTCTGCTTGCAGCTTGCTCAGAGGAATCCACATCTGTGCCATCCCTTTCTTGAGGTACTACAGGATGATCTCAGCAACACTGAGTTTATGTTTTCCATGGTAGGAGGGGAGGTAGTAAACAACTATATGATGCCAAACTCAGGAAAATGTTGAGGCATGTCCCAGCTCAAGCACTTGAATAAATCACAAGTCAAATGTTCACACAGAACTACTTTACAGTGTCTGGCTCATAATGTTTGGTGTCCAGCCAAACGCATAAATTAAAAATAGCTTTTCCTGGCTCTTCTAAGGGCACCAGGGCTTTGCTGTCAAAGAAAATAAAATTTGTACATCACATATCCTTTACCTGCCCAAAAGGCCTGTACTAATACATGCTGATTCAAAATTTGGCTTCTTGTTAACAAACAAGATGATATGGGAGGGCTGCTTATGGATGCACTGTGCAAGCACCATTGCGTTTACAATTATTGCAGTGGAAAAAGACTGTTCCCCAAGGTTAAAGGAGAAAAACCACTTTCCAAAACAATTCACCTTCAAAGCCTGTGGGAATGGAGAGTGTCTGCTGTCTTTCTACACCAAGTAGAGGTGAAAAGAAGTTTGCAAGTGCAGGTACCACACATCTGTCCAGAAGAGGGTTTGTTAACATCTGTGCTACTTTGGAGGATGGATGAGGAACTTTTGACAATGTGCAGCATAACCACCATTACTGATAGTGCTAATTGTGGGACTGTGGATCCCCTATGGCCAGAGCTGAGTTTAGCTCTCTAGGGATGCTCCAGTTAAGGCTGGGAGCCTGAGTGAAAAAGCTCAGAGGACCAGCTTTTTTTTTCCTGGACAAGACAAGGCCTATGAGGCACAGTGCAGAATATCACTAGGGAGGATCCAGCCCACGAAGATCATTCCTCTGAGAACTAAATAGCCTTTTGAGCAAGACGAGTACCTTAGGCAGGGAACTCGCTGCAAGTACATGAACAAGCAAGTCTTTTCCCACACCGGCAACCAAGCTGTTGCAAGCAGAATGACAGCCTCTTCCTCCTGCCCCTGCTTTAGGTTTCTCTGGAATAACAGTGATGTTTAAACTCTTTTAAGAGTTAAAATCATTTCCAGATCTTGAAAGATGTGTCATTACCTGATGCTGCGAGAACAGAGACTAAGTTATGGGAGATATGGCAGCAGTGTTTGCTTTTTAGCCTTCCTCTCCCTTGTGCCTCCACCTGAGCTGCAAATGAAAGGCCACTTGTGTTTCCATCACTGCTTATTACCAGCTAAGCTTTCTCTGTAGAGACAGGAGGAAGGCCAAAAAACTTTAGCTGCAATTGTACTTGTTACAGGGATCTTCAGAAACTTGAGTGGCTGTTGCTTTACTTCATAAACTGCATCCCACCACTGACTTATAAATTACCAGTATTATTATACCTCTCCTTTCAACATTGACTATACTCTTTGCCCACTAACATGAAGATGGAAAAATAGTGGGAGGAACAAACAACATTTTCCAAGGCTGGTTCTCATGTTCTCAGGATTTGGTGCCCAATAGGTTTCTAGTCAGTGAGGCATGAAAACGCTGAGCTTTCAAGCCAGTAAATTGCAAAAATAATCTGCTACTCCCTTTAGCAAAGAAAGAAGTCTGTCCAGCTGGACTGTTTTTACATATCCTGTCAGGCAGAGAAAGATGTCCACCCATTGTCACCTCCTCCTTTGGCTTCTGAGGCAACTCCACATAATTCACTGAGTGTGCACAGATGTTGCTGGCATGCACGGGCAGCACAAGCTGCAGGGAGGAAAGCAGGCACTGATAGAGGAAATGGAGCATAATGAGAGTGCAGTTTAGCACCCTCCCACATATGTGCATGTGCACACATCTATACACTTATGCCTTGGAAAATGAGAATGAAGGGAGAAACTGAAGAGCAATGAAGCATAGTGAGTGTCCAGGGAGAAGAGTCTTGACTGTTGTGGCTTCTTTTCAACCACAAGGAATTATTGCAAAGTTAATCTCTGGTGTTCTTGATATCCCTGATCACAGTCTTTTGATTTCATCTGGGTCTGCATTTCCAGCACAAACGTCTATTTTCTGTGGGAGAATTGATTCCACAGAAATAAAAAGACCCTACATTTCAGTTGGATACTGTTTTTTATTCTCCAATTAATTAAAGCAGAAAACACTTTTCACTCTTGAATGACAGGAATGCAAAAAAGCTCATGGATGGCTGAAGTTGGTTTTAATTCACTTGATTCCTTGGATTTAAGGGGAAATATTAAAGTGACCAACTTAAGTATATTTGAGGAGAGACTTTATGGGAAAACAATTTAAAGTTTTCAAGTGGATTATCAGCCAGGTGCCTAAGAATCAAATTCTTTGCTATTGATACCAGTGGCAAAGCTAATTTGGTTCAACAGCAGGCAGCAATCCATATAGATGGCCACAACCTCATACCTGGTGCTTTGATTATATTGCATTCCACCAGTGTGCTCAGGGCTGAATAGAGCCAGAACCTAAAACCCACCAGCAAACCCTGAGGCTCCTACCTTGCCTTATCACGCAGCCTGTCTCCACTAGGAGCTTGTGCTGTTAGGACCATGATGCAAGTCCTGCATTTTGCACAAGGTGCAGGGGGTTCTGCATCAGAAGAGGATCTGTTTACATTTTTATGCATGAAAACTCAGGGTGACTGTAGCAATGCCTTTGCGATTACAAAAGCACTTACCTAAAACGTGGTCAGAAAATATCTCAGGCTTTTAAAATGTTTTCCAAAGCAGTACTGTAGTCCTGTAAATTTGCCATTGCCATTGAAACAAGCAGAATATGGTAGTCTAACCTAAGAGCAGACAATCTGTGGATCCACTAAGCTGTCAGCAGAAATGAGGGAGAATTAACTGCTGTGATTGTATCTACCCAAAAGGTTTTTATGTGACTACTTTTCAGAGAGCATACCTGTAAGGGAGCAAGACTGACTATCTCTCTAGCTGTGACTCTGATCTCTGTCAGAGAGCTCATGCAAATGATTCTAGAGCTAAGGAATTATTACACATCTTTACCAAGGTACATACTGCTCTTATGCCCTGGGTTTTTTTCGTATGTGATATGGCTCCATGCTCTTAGACAACAACAAATTTCAGCTGCATAGGCCAGCCAATGAGCGAAGTAACACCTTAACATCTCTGAAACGTGACTGGTGGCTTTTTGCAAAATCCAATGAAATGAGCAAATTATTGGGAATATTCTGTGATAATATCAAAATACTTATGTTTGTTTAATTTGTAACCTCCTTCTTTGGTCCAAAACCTTTTCCATAAATATGGTTGACACAGTTGTCATGCATGGTTGAGAGTGGCAGTCCAATTGTTGGAAATTAATTTTAACTGCATGCTAATTGGCAGTTCTGTGTATGGTAAAATTATCATTAAAAAGAGTCACGGAAAAATGCCCAAATAGGTATTTATTATCCAGAAAATTACATTTATTACAATGTGTTTACCATGCAGTTTAACATCATTTTAACATGGCTGTATGAATAGGATTTAAGCCACATGGAAAAAAATTCAAACAAGACAAAAACTAGTGACTTTAGAGAATAAATGGGGAGTGTAAAGCTATTATTTTTACCTTCAAGCTGTGGTCTCTCATGGCCTGCTGGAGCAGACTAGTAACCTGAACGTTGAAAAAAATAATAAGTGTACTTGAAATGTGTATCTGAACGCTTACAGTAAGTTGTCCTTTGTGCCAAGTTTTCTTTAACATATGCTGTATGAGAACTGATTGCTTTTGTGATTCTTATCCTGGTGGAATCAAATGTTGTTCTTATTTGTTTGAATGACTAATCCATTTTAATATGCTGTTTCGACACATGTACATGACTATTGGAAGTTAATAGAGGTGACTCACATTTCTCATATCTTCCCTTCAGTACTTTTTCATCTATCCTAGCTTAGATTAAGAGTAAAAGGGAAATATATCCTTGTGCCAATGCAAATGACATGGAATTTTTGGGGGCTTTATATGCAACAACTTGGTAGGCTACCAGTAAGCCCAACATACATCCTTTTTAGAATGAACATCTACAAATCACCAGTATATGAAATTCCTTTAGGCATTTTGTCTTGCTTCCTCACCTTTCTCCAAAAATGCCTTCTGCTGGAACTTTCTGCATGGGGGTTAGGATAAGGACAACCTTATGCTACAAGGAGTAGTCAGGGAGATTTGGTATAAGGAGTAGTCAGGGAGATTTGTAGTGATTCCTTGGTATTTTTAATTTCCATAATGCAAGGGCCAATCAGATATAAAATGGCAGCTAGGAACATTTCTTTTTTTGCTTTATTGGTACATATCTGGATCATTTATTTGAATGTTAACTGTTTTCTCTGAAAATAAACAAATAGCCTAGCAAATCTCCTGCAAGTTGGCCCATTAGCCATCAGAAAGAACCAAAGGAAAGGATTAACTTGGCCTTAACTATATGAACCGAATTTTCAGAGCAGGAGGCTGAAGTGGGATCTGTGACTCATTGGTTGGAGAAGTGTTTGTCATTCCACTGATTATAGTGGGAGCCTACAGAGTTACCTTAGGCAAAACGCTGGTTTTCTCTCTAAAGAAGTCAACAGTTCTGTTGAATTTACACCCAAACTCCAAAACTTGGAATCAAGTTGGTTTTAGAAGAATAGGATAATTCGTGCTGCAAGAGATTGAAGAGCATCAAAACAAGAGTAATCAAACTATAAGCTTTGGGGGAGAAGAAAAAAAATCTCCTAATGGAAACTAAATATTTTCCTGAGGCCTGATGGTTTCCATCTGCACTACACCCTGGCTATCCCATGTGATTGTGACTGTTTAGCAACTATTTTCCAGGAATATTTTGCTGCACGCATGCAGTAAGTACATTCTGGTTCATGATTACTTTGCATGTAAAAGTCAGGTTCCTCTACAGTATTTGTATGAAAAGAGTTATCTAAACAGGGGCTGTGTACAATGCAGCTGCCAAGGTGCTGACCACATGAATACCCTGTGACATAGATTTGGCATGAATGAGATTAGCTTTGTAGTCTTGGCCAAATTCCAGAATAAGTAACTGAAGTTCGACAACCTAATTTTCTCTCACTTTCAAGAGGAGATACTGAACATGCTCCTGCTGATTTATGTTTTAGCTAGCAGCTCTCTTTATACAAAGGGGATACAGAGTACTGCTGTCTTGACATCACCTTTAGTCTGGTTCTCTAGAAGTAAAAATGATAGTAAAAGTGAAATGAAAGTAATTGTACAGAGCAATCACACCATCTCATGGATCTTCTCTCTCCTAGTGCTACTTCATAGTTGCTTGCTGACAGTCAAGTGAGGGGAAGGTCCTCGCACTCTCAGTAGGCTTCAGTCTGGAATACTTTCTATTGACTTCAGCAAATTATCTGCTTGCAAAGTTGCTGAACACATCTAAGGAAAAGTTTGTCCCAGAACTGTTAAGTCTGAGAAGCAGTCCAGAGTGTACTGAAACTCATAAGGATATAATACACACTACTAGATCCAAGGTCTCCATTTAGATTTTTCCTGGTACTGCTGGGAAGCAAATAGTATCCTGTCTTCTCAGTGCAGGGTGAATCCTGCATCAAAGAACAAAGTAAAAAAGAGATAAGTAGCTGTGACTGACAATTAGAGACTGTTATTCTCATTGTGGGAGTCCCTGGATGTCCACAAGAGAGGTCTGGGATCCTTTAGGCAAAAGCCCTGTCCCAGAAGTACACCCTACACATGCCTTTGTACAGGCAAAGACTTCATGTTAACAGCATACGCTATCGGCACGGTTAGTTCCTTTAAGAGAGCTGCTGGATAAATGTGAAGCTGGCCATGAACAAGGGAGACTCTGTTTTGGTCTCTGATTAGAATCAGTGCTTGAGACAATGCTGGTCTCATGGAGAAGGCATTGACATGGTGTTCAGATTCCTAGGAGACGGAAATTGTTTTTCTCCCAGGGCTACTACTACCATTAACTGGGGACATGAGATCCTCTCCCTGCTACAAATTTGACTTGCTATCAGACTCATTAGTCCATTTTCCTTCGCTGACGCTGTGTGACAGGCAGCAGAATGGTACCCCATAGCTAGGATCTGGAAGTCACTAGCTAGTCTCTCTGTATAAACAAAATACTTCTAAAATATAGTCTAATATATTTGCTACATGTATTGCTATGCACATTTCATATGTATGCACAGTAACTACTACGCTGCAAAAACAGTTCACCACAAAAATATCCTGCTTGCAGGCATTTTCAGTTAAAGCTGCAGGTCTCTCAGGGCTAGCTAGGTTACAGACTTCTTAATCCCATTAACCTATCAAGATGCACAGTATTCAGCATTATTTAGCAACTTTGCTTAATGCAGAATCAATATTAGCTGACAGGTTCCTTGCTGTTCATCACATGGCATTTTTCTGAGCAGCAAAGCTCCAGCTTATGTCCCAGTTGGTCTTGTACCAAGTTGGGGTTTTGTGTGTAAGTAAAACCTAGGTTACAGGCCAAATCTGTACTGTTTGAAAGCCAAGTTGCCATTTGATGTGGGGTTACAGCATAGCACAGGATAGCTTCTTCACACCCGACATTGGCAGATGCTCTCCGGTAAAACCTTCTGTTCTCAGTGATGAGCACTCACTTCAGAGCAGGTCAGCAATGGCTCTGCTGACTCCTCACACACCAAACACTCCTGAAGTGAAGCACAGTGTTCCTGACAAGCCTCCCATACAAACCTTGCACCAGAACCAGAGCAAGATGTTAGTTGTCACCCCACATCTGAGGTGAGCTCTACAACATGACTGCTCTATGCTGATGAGTACACTGAGCTCAGCAACTAGAAAAGCTGAGGGAAAACTCTGTAAACTGGAATTGTACAAGACTCGTTGTTCTGTATGGTTCAGTTGAACTTCATGTTGACGGTGGTTATTTTTGAAAATGATCCCTAAAATGTGCAAATTCACATGAACCAGAATAAAAGAATAAAAGAGGTTCAGTTTTAGTATTAACCATGATGTGTCACAAATTAGCATGAACTTTTCCTAAATTCCCTCTGACATGAGAGTAGATATTAAAAAGAAAAATCCTCTCTTTTAAATCCTCTTTTAACACCTTGGAAATGGTCCTAAACCAGAATATGTTATAGACTTGCAGTAAAAAAACTTCTGGCTTAATTGTAGGCATTTCTTAATATTAATTCAATATACATTCAGTCAAGGCTTTCATTGATATTAGTTTGAATTGTCCTGAAAAAATGATTTTACAAAGGCTGTAAAGGTTGTTTGATTTGATTCATTTTAATTACACTCCTCTGCTCCCCTCAAGATCTGTTAATTTCATTTTTGCTTCAGTCATGTGTTTTAATCTGTAGTACTTCCCAACGCTACTTAAACAGGGTTTAGATGAAAGTACTTCGTGGAATATGACTTTTCTTAGAATTTGTAGAGCTGCTAAAATAACATTATTTGAGTTTTAAATTGGACATCTTGTTGCAGGTTAGTATAAAGTACCAATATATACACACAAGTACATGAAGAAAAAACCCCACAAAACCCAAACCAAAAAAAAATCTAAAAACCCAGCAAAAGACTGGATTGTAGATTAGTTGCACATTACTTTTGAAAAGTGTCGTACCGTAGCCCTGTCAGTTCATGTCATTAAAACTTCGATGCCTTTTCTTTCATATGTTTTATTTGCTGTTTAGCCTCTATCCACTTTTTCTATTTAATTGAATAGCATATTTCCTTCTAAAATGTTCCATGTGCCAAAAAATTACAAAGGACTATGGACAAACAGACCCCGTTTTCAAGGGGACAAATTCACCTTATGATAGAAACCTATTATGGCAGCCTCCTAGGGGGGCCTTACAGGAAAGACTGAGGGGAATCCTTTATCAGGGAGTGTAGTAATAGGATGAGGGGTAATGGCTTTGAGCTGAAAGAGGATTGATTTAGATTAGGATTAAGTTCTTCAAGTATGAGTGCAGTGAGACACTGCAACAAGTTGCCCAGAGAAGTTGTGGATGTCTCCTCCTTGGAGGTGGGGATGGATGAGGCTTTGAGCAACTTGGTCCAGTGGAAGGTGTCCCTGCCTGCAGTGAGGCAGTTGAAACTAGGTGTTCTTTACAGTCCCTTCCCACCTATGTTTATATTTCTATGATTTTATGAAATTACAATACATATAAATGATATCCAATACACACAGCAATGTTGCCTCAGCATCGTCAACACTAAGTAGTTCATGTCAAAAAACCCACAAAAACTAAACAAACTCAACTGATGTAGAAAAGGCAGTTTTCCAGATGTCCCAAAATTTCATTATATCGATGTATTTTACAACAGGCAATAGTGAGCATATCCTCAGACATAATATTTTAACTTCTGGGCGCACATGTTGCATACTCAAACCCTTAGCTTCCCTCTCAAGTCAGAGATGTGGCATGATTTAAATAGATGATGTTCAAAATATGGTGGCGCAATTTTTCTTTTGACATTACTTCATCATTGTGGTGTGCTTCATTTATTGGTGAAACAAATATCACACTTGTGTAAGATTTAATTAGCTCTGTGCTATATGTTTTATCTCTTGCTTTTTTATTCTTTTTTTCATGTGATATCTCCTTGTAGCTGTTGAAACCTCAGCAGACTGATGAGATGTATCTACTGCCTTGTTTTCCTTTTAGCTATGAAATTATGTTAATTTTAATGCATAATTTCTTTATATGAAAAGGCAATTCCAGATGTTGAAGCTCACACCAAGGACCCACCAGGCCTTCTCCTTGTAACACTGAGCCAGCCCAGTTCCCTTGGCATCTCCTTGGAAGTCCTATGCTAATGCCCATGACCAGTTTGGTAGCCTTTGCTGCAGGATGTCTGCGTTTTCCTTGTACTGGGGAGACTGGAACTCGGCCCCGAACTTCGGGCGTGCTGTCCTCAGTGCTGAGCAAAGTTGGGGGATCACCTCCCTCAAGCTGCTGATGACAATGTCTGTATTAGGTCAATATGTATGTGGGCAACTATAAAAGGCAAAGAATACTTTGTACTGTTTGTTTCACAGGTAATACCAAAAAAAGACAGGACAGCTTTTCTGGAAGAAGAAACGAACATTCCTTTTCAGAAAAATGTATTTGGAATTCCTCTAACAGCCACCTCAGAAAAAGACTGGTGATATGCAAGAGGGAGGATGTGACAAGAATGAGAGACACAGTGATTTTATTTTTATTTTAGCATGGTGTTATCAGAAGATGGAGGAGTGGTACTGTAATGAAACTGAGATCAGAATCACTGCAGTTGCAAAATTTGCAGTAGATCATATAGGAAGTAAAGGGAAGAAAGTTAAGGAGCAAATTTAAATTAAAGAATTTTAAAACAAACCTAACAAAACTAGAAACATTTTTATTCATGAGTTTTATCTCGAAGCATCAGAATTTCATCTGCTTCTTTCCTACTTTCATGTAAAATCTTCTAGGCCTTTCTATTCAACTGTTTATAGAGTGTTTGCGCTAAACAGATGTTCACAACAAATAGAATTAATTAAAATAATCTCTCTCAAATTGCTGAAAATTTACTTAGAGATACTTTACAATATTTGGTTTTCATTCATGCAGATAATTCTTCAGGAAGAAAAATATAGTAAACTTTGGATTTGTAATGTGAAAAATGTGAGTGTGCACACATTCAGGCACACAACAAACATCTTTTCTCTCATTGCATAAGAGTAAACAAGAGAAAGAAGCTGACAAATATTTTTATCTCCTTGCATAATGATTACTTCTACCACCACCTCTCTGATGTCTTCCAGAAGAAGGCCAGATCCTGTTCAGGCATACATACCTTCAAATAGCTTAGAAATGTATGGGAGTTACTGAAATTGCTAGTGGTACAATCATCATGCATACACATTACGGTAACTAGGAGCCCTCCTAGGATGACTTGTCTACTTTCCATGAGACTATGCACTTTCACTAGATGTCAGTGTCAATTTGCCAATCCAGAAGTGTAAAAGATTGCAAGAAGCCTACACATGTGTTAGTCCTAACAAGCTATAAGGCCACTGAAAGAAGCAAGAGTGGAAATTAAACAGAAAATGTCCTTTATGTGTTCAAAACTTCTGGAAAGTGAAGTGACTCGCCTGGGGTTATGTACAAAACCCTGTTCCGCTGCTGACTGGGTCTGTGCTCATGCCTCAGTCACATATTTCTTGCAGGAGAAGCTCCACAGCTACGGTCTAGAGACTCTTGCAGACTTTCTGATTCAACCAGTATGGTGACCCATAACAATTTCATTAAACTTTTTCTGTACAGTCTTTTGCTTATTAGTCTTTGCCTTGGTAGAAGACTGTGTTGAAAATAGCATTCTATGCTCCACTCCTAAAACAAACAACATGCAGATAAATATGGTGCAAAGCATTTACCACAACTAAAAAATAAACTTCTAACCACAGTGAAGGAGGGGAAAAGAGCTGGGTACTTTGTGGTTCCTGAAGGAAATTGAAGTCTTCTTTATGGCGGAGACATGCTTCAAAGGATGAAACCAACCAAATGGGGAAAATGCGTCTTTTTCTTGGATATGCGTGCAGAACATATTAATGGTTGCCATAAGTTAAATGGGAAGTGCTATTGATACTATTGTCTGTTTGCTATTAAATCGAATAATTTAAGCTTTGTTCTCTACTCCAGTGGATTAAAGAAAGACATCACCCTGAATCAAATCTGATCGAGTTGCGTTTTAGCATATCATGCCTTGCTGCAATAAGCTTTAGACAGTGGCTGCTGCAAAACATTTTGTTTAGTGCCTTGTTTATTATTGTTTTTCTAGGGGGAAAAAAGTCCCAAACATAATTTATTTTTCTCCAAAATTCCAATGGTCTCCTACACTTTAAAAGAAAACAGATGATAAAGGCTTCTTACAAAGTTTTGTGTCTTCTTTAAGGGATTTCATAAGTCAGCTGAAATCATTTACAAAAGTAAGAAAAAGAAAGAGAAGGAGAGTGGGACGGAGGAAAGGAAGGAAGGAGGAAGGGAAGGAAGGAAGGA
>WAAB01003873.1:36816-68296 GCA_013389865.1 Piaya cayana
AAGGAAGGAAGGAAGGAAGGAAGGAAGGAAGGAGGGAAGGAAGGAAGGGAAACAAAGTGAAGGGAAGCTAGTTGATGTAGTTAGTGAGTTTATTCTTTAATTAAAATGACTAGTATTTTCTAGTCTAGTGTTTGTATAAGCATCCAGAAAGATGTTTGTGTTTGTGTGTACTTCAGAAATCCCAAAAGGATTATAAAAAATAATTTATATATGTTATTGAACTGGGCATTTTCATGTCTCCACAGACTCTCAGATGATTCATGTCCTTTCCTAATGACAATAATACAGTAGGCTTTTGGCCACTAGTAAGTAAAACTGGCTTGTGCTGGTGACCTGGAGATGAAATGTTTACTGGCAATCTCCTGGGCAACCATCTCCCCCTACAGGCACCTTTCAATAAATCTTCCCTTTCTTTTTTTCCAAAAGGCAGTTTGGAAATGCGCCATTTGAAGCTATTGAGAATACTTTTAAAAAACCTTTTGTTTAAGGCTTGTTTTCATAAGTATTTTATGTAAGACAGGCAAAATTTTCTTTCCTTAAATTTTAAGTAACTTGCAGATCTTAACATAGTTTTCTTCCTTTAATTTCTCAGTGCCTTATGCCATAGCCTGTGGTGTGGCACTTTGCCCATGAGCATTCCTGAATTAGACACTGCTTAGACACACAAATCCCAGCTGTCATCTCTGTTCCAGGGAGGCACCAAAAATGCATTACATACTCACAGTCCCACTTGCTCTTCCACATTTCTTTACATACCTCAGGTGCCCATACCTCTGCAAACCCCATATTAAATCGAATTCTAAGACAAAAAGAATGATGGAAATAGAAGACTGGCCCTGATCTATGCTACTAAATGCCATTTTAAGTGAGGGAGGATGAGAGGAATTTGCTCTAGCCGTAGCCCAGCACATATATGCAGTATTTATGTGTAGCAAAATAGAAATAGAACCTGACACAAAGTTGTGTTCTTGGAGAGCGGTTGATAATCTCCATTTTTAATATTCCCATAAGACAACACTTAACGTTCCCATTGGTTTCATTCAAAGACATGCCCACTGGTTTGCGAAACTATCCTATAAAAACAATGGTTCCAGTTCTCAATGCCTTCTCAGACCTTTGTGAAACCAATTACTGGAATTTTTATCTGGGTTAGGAATTCAAATCAGGGCACGATAAATAAATTATAACTGAAATTTTAATATGATGAAACACTCAGATTGAAAGTTGAGTCTATTTTTTTAAATTATTTTTGTAACTTTGAGTGCTAAGAGGAGATCCCTACCATACTGTTAAATGCTGTACTGTAACACTTACAACATGTAGTTTCTCTCTTTGCCTTTCCAAAGGGGCAGTTTTAGAACAAAGCTAAACAGTAAATTCATTTTATACAGGTGATCCACTCACAGCTTTGACTTCTCTTTAATCTTCTGATCCAGATGCCTAAACCAAACCACTGTAACTCAGTGTGTCTATGGCAAGGACAGCAGCAATGCTTCTTCTGCCCTGTTCCTGTTCCCGTGCCTGTGGTCTGGTCTCGTCACATCATTGCATCAGGCTTACCCATGACCACACCTCCATGTACTAGTCAGGCTTGTCTGGGTCAGTGCACCTCATCAGCCATTCATGCACCACAGCTCCAGACTTAGAGGATTTTGGCTTGGCTGATGCCTGAAATCCACTGAATTTATATGACTTTATTGCTGACAGCCACCAGAACAGACTGCATACTCATTGTCTCTGAGGAAGCCAGTGTCTCACTTCAAGGATGTTTAAACTAGAAGGAAAGGGAAAGGAAAACTCTCACTTATCCCTCACTTTCCTGATAAGATGGGGACGTCCATGGGGACGGCAGAGAGACCTCTGTTCTTCTACGCATATGGGTAACCTGCTGCTTATTCCTTGGAACTGGAAGCAAAAAATCACTTCCCAGTGATGGCTAACTCACTGATTAACCAATCAAGATTATAAGCATTGCTGCTATAAAAGGCTTGTAAACCTATGGTGAGAAGGAACTTAGAAGGACTAGGGAGCAAGGGAACCAGGAGGCCTGAGCTGAAGGGAAGGCATGGCCTAGAGCAGATGAAGTTTGCTTTGTTGCCTGCAAAAGCTAACCTGGGAGAGCTGCTGATAAATGGGAAATAATACTGATGGCCTCATTGTCCTGGGAAACTCCATGTGCATCTTTAGAAAGTGAGCAGTGGTGTCCACCACTATCAGAATGTCATAAACATTTGGACAAAACAGCTACTTTTGTGGGTTCTTTCTGCCTATAAGTGCAGCTGTCAGCATGGTAGGGAAACTATTCCTGTCTAGATGGTCCACTCAAGAGGGGTCCTATACCACCAGTGCTCTAGAGAAGGTGGATTTTAGAATATGAATTAACTTTCTTGTTTTCATCCAAATTCCAGTACTAAAAAGAGAGAAAAGTGTGAAACTCACAGTGTATGAACCTGTTGTGAGAAAATACCAGAGAAAACTAACCTCATATGCTAACATCACAAAGTTCCAAAAGGCCAAGTGCAAGGTCCTATACCTGAGTGACAGAAGTCATGGATGTCCCATCCCTGGAGGTGTTCAAGACCAGGTTGTGTGTGACTATGACCAACTTAATCCAGTGGAAGTTGTCCCTGCCAGGGGACAGGGGTGGGGGAAGTAGGTGATCTTTATGGTCCCATCCAACTGAAACAATTCTTTGATTCTATGAAGGCAAACAGTATCGGAGGTAGGGGTTTTCTCTTGAGCTACATAAGAGATGCCACAAAAAAACCCTCTTGGGTCAGATGCTCAGGCTTATGGTCATTTTAGTAGAAATGTTCTCTTAGGATGGTGTTTCATAAACACATGGATTCCACTACACAGAAACTTGAACTTAAATCCCACCTGTTTCTTGTTGCTGTGACTCATTTGCTGAAATTACCATGAATCTCTCTGGTACAAATTGAAACGTGAATAATTCAGTGCCTACTGTAATATTATTTACACTGGTTGTGAATTCCAGGATGATAAAGCAACCATACCTTTAATTCACATACCTGCAGTTCTGACAAATTTCACAACAAGTTGTGTCAGGCTTGGGTGCAGAATTGAACTTTTCAATGGCAACGCAATGTACAGTCTTCCAATGAGAACCTAGATCATTTCTGTAAGTGATCCTGATAATTCAAACATGTTTAAACTGTGGTTCTCCTGAGCATTGTCTATGCTGGATAAGCAAATTCAAGTATTAAGGACATAATGTCTTAGATATAAATATTGAACTGGAGATGTATAGAATACATGTAAAAAATTTACAATAATAATTTTTATCACTGACTTCATAAGGATCATTTCTGTACCAATTCTGAGCAAACTGCAACCCTTGATCAATTTTCCATTTTGAATGAGATCTGTCAAACTCAGAGGAAAGGACTTTAGCTAACAGAATAAAGTGTGAATGCTGCTGAAAGGAAAGATAGGGGACAGAGAATAAGGATGCTATGGAGAGTCTTGAATAGTGCTAAAGCAGAGAAGAATGACAGGCTGTTGATCAAGCAAATAAGATGAATATGGGAATAAAATTCCACAGAGAAAGCATACAGGCATCTCAAATGCTAAGGATGAATGGATGGATTACAGGCAATTTTTCAGCTTGACATGCCATTTTCATATATGGCAGCATGTCCTGAAGTAAAATGAAAGAAGGAAAACAAAACACCCCCCATGGCTTATAGTTACTGGGACTAATTTTTTAGATACAGAGAGATGACAGTAATACAGTAACACAATAAGGATTTTGAAATGATGAAATGTCTTAAATACAGCACGGCATGGCAAAGAGCGACAGTACACTGAGATACCATCTTTAGAGAAAAGCAGTGGATCTTAAATTTCAGAGGAGAGTCAGGTATTTCTTTAAACTGCCTGTGCATATCATGATCAGATGAGGAGTTGGGCAATGCACAGCTTGCTCCAAGCCAAATTTGAAGAGACTGGGGCAATGGCTGTTGGCTGCAGTTGTTAGAAATCACGTACTTGATTGCTCAACAATGCAGTTGTAATTAGAAGAGTAAAGACAACTTTATGGAACAAGAAACAATTTAAGAGTTTTATTCTCCCCAATGGGATGGTGAGAACAGAAGAAGCAGAACTTGGTGGCCACCCTGCATTCCTTCTCACAGGGCATTCATGTATGCTCTGTTACAGGCCTGGTGTGGGGATGCAGAGGCTTTTGAGACATCCTCACCATGGATGAGTGGGTCTCAAAGATAATGGTGGAAAGGGGGAAAAAAGGTTTAATTTTGAATAAGAGAGTTGAAATTAGTCGCATTCACAAAGAATATTATGAACTCCTCTGATCAGGAATCTCAGTGGGGATCTTTAAGCATGGAAGACAGCTGAAGTTTATTAAGTGAGCTGCACTAGCAACAAAACCTCTCTTCTCCCATGCAATGGCTTTCCCCTTTTTAAGCAACATTGCAAGTTTTTCCTCAGATTTTAGTAAGTAAAGAACAGGTCTAGTTTGGGAGACTGCTAGGAGAAAGGAAGACCTAGGAAGAAGACAGCACAATTCTAAAGTGTCTTCATTGTTGACCCTCAGAAATTTATAGTCAAACAATTTCCTTGGCTTCGAAGTTAGTTGTTTCTAGCTGTGCAGTGGGTAAAGGCATGTAAGATTCCTCCTCTGTGCTGAGCATTCTTGATATTTTTTGGCAAAGAGAGAAAGTATATGTAAGAGAGTAGAAGATGGAAGGTGTAAGATATAGGTTTTCATTTTAGGCAGGAGGCTGGGAAGCACAGCAGGGAGATCTTTCTGTCCTAGTTGGACAAATACAGTCAGTGTCTCAATAGTAGCAGATGTTGAATGTAATTCCTAAAAAGGTTTCTAAGGTGGACAATAGGAAGAAAACACTTTGCTCTCACTTTGCTTCCAACCATGATATTTGTATATTAAATTTATAAGGTTCTGATTGGCTGTCTCTATTTTCCATCCTCATGCATTTTATTATATGATTGTGGATTTTTTGTATGTAGCCCTCTGTAAGAGATTGAAGGGAACACAGTAGCAGACCCCTTCAGGGTAAAATACAGTTATCTTGGGTACCTATTAGCACACTCTCTCTCTGCATCTAGTGGGCACAGTAAGGTTCTGTGGCCGAGGTGGAAAAAGGTCTATGACTCAGCACTGCAGGTGCCATGGGTTTTCCAGAGAGGTGGGAAGGCTGCTTTGCAGCTTTGGAAATAAGAACTTAAATATCTCCAGAAATGAATCATAGAATCATAGAAATACAGACCTGCAAAGCATCAAAGGGGTTTATCTATGCTCTCCTTTTCCTCAGAGATAGGATGATATTTTCCAGGACAATCTGAATAGGACATTCATCTTACTTCCTTTCAAAAATCTCCAGTGGAGGAAACCCTCTACCCTCCCTCAGCTGTGACACTGTTCCAACATTTCTTTAGTAAGAGTTGCCTTCTCCCAATATGTAGCTTAAAGGGACTTTACTTAAAATTAATCTAATTATTTCTTGTCCTAAGAGTAGTGAACATAGCGAACAATAAATTAATCTTCCTTATGACTGTTTACATATTAGAAAACTGTCATCATGTGCTCCCTCATTTTCATCCATTACAGACTAAACAAACTTACTTCCTCTGACCCTTCTCATAGGTCAAATTTACCTAACCTCAGCTCATTCTTCCTTCTATTCTTCTTAATACATTGTTCACACAGGGTAGTGTCCCAGGGTCCTAAGGTCACCTCATTTCCCTAGATGAGGTAGACTAAGGTCTCACAAGAGGGAGAGGAGGCAATAACCTTCTACATTTTACAAATGAAAGTTACGAAGAAGCTGCAGTTCAGAAGTCTTCCTTCTTTGCTCTAACAATATTCATCTTCAATAAATAAAACCAAGATGTAGATGGGAATTCTGAGGGCCTCCTTTGTCTTCCTAGTGTATATAAGGATCTTGGAGAACTCTCCTCAGACTGAGCTGTAACTTCATAATATATATGGGTCACATTAATATTTTATGACTAGTCTTCAGTTGTTGTTCATGAACTAAATTGTACTGCAAAATATTTTTGCCTCCAGACAGGGCAAGGTGATAGAGTGACTGAGACAGACTGGAAGTACTTTCACAAAGTCAGACAATATTGTGTAAATTCCTTGTACTCTTATAGTGCCCCATACACCACTAGTGTAAACATGGTGCCTGAACTTGCAGTGCTTTAGATTTTTTTTTCAAGTTCTCTCTGTCAGTGCATGTAATACAGTAAAGAGAAATTCAGTCTCTCCTGCAGTTAAGGAGGGAATGACATTCAGCTTGGCCTTTAATTTTCAGAAAGTTTATGTAAGAAGAGTAAGAAATGGCCACTCATGTTTCAGAGTAACTAAGCATTGCCATGAAAAAAAGAAAAAGTATTTCTGCAGAGAAAAGCTCATTCAAAAGTTCTTGTCCTTCTGCAGTTCACCAGGCTGCTTTTACAGGGGGCTCTTTTTTTTCCAGAGGTTTCTGGGACCTTGGGATTCAGGCAATTGTACTCTACCACAGGGAACAAGTTCAAGAAACAGCTATACGGGAAGTTCCTCAAGGAATATTTTTCAGAACATCATCAGGCAGCCTTGTATTGATTACATGGCTGTCTCAGTGGAGCATTTTTGCATTCAAAATAATAGCATTCCCTGTAAGTGCAGGGATAATAGTGACAGACATTTTTAAGGCAAAGCCTTTATCAGAAACAGCCTATGAGAAAAACACATAATAGACAAAACTGCCCCACAAGCAGTTGCTGTGGATTCAAAGAGACTCAGAAGGTTTCTTGGTTTGCTTTTTTTTGTAGTAGTAGTATTGTGCTCCTTTACTACTCAGGATGAAATTGAGAGATCCAAGACCGAACTTATAACTTTTCAATTTTTTGAGGCCTCACCAGACACCTTATCTTCTCATTCAATGAAAAATACTTTGCCAAGTACTTTGTTTCAGATCATTACAGTTATGATATATGTTGTTTTACCTATGGTGATGCTGTTATAGTTCAGGTTGGTTGTTCAGTTATTGGCTGGCAAAGTCTGTCAAAATGGCAATTCTGAAGACACTGGCAGATGCAGGAGCAGAGAAAGAGATAAACAACATTTTCTCAATTTTGGTGTGGAAACAGAAAGTCTTTGACATGCTGACCTTGCACCTGTTTACTGTCCATAGCTGTAGTTTCATTTGGGGCATTTTAATTCAATGAGTATGAAAAAGAGGGAAGGATGAAAGGAGGAGGAAGAGAGAAATACTCTGAGCGGAGCATCTTATAGTAAGAAAGGGCCACAGAAATGCCAGAAAGGCCTGTTTCAAAAGCAATATATTGAAATCCACAGGATGCTCCTCATCAACAGCAGTCAACACCGGGTCATGGCCTGAGCACAGAGATACAGGGTTTTAATTCATGTTGGAATCACAATATCTCAAACACCGTGAATTAGCTAACCCTAGCAATACATCATCAAGGTGGAGGAAGAGGGCTTTTTAATCTATTGTTCATGATAAGTTGTGTTGAGTAACTGCAATAATTTTCAGTTTACTTCTATAGCATTGAAATCAACATGGGAGCAGGAGAATGACTCTTCCATGATTTGGACCTTGGGCGAAGCCCATGTTAAATAGAGACATTAAGTAGGATGGGAGAGGACAGTATGAAAGCTGAAAAATTTTGAGTCCCATTTAAGCTCCTGTGCAATTACTTTTTATTTTAAGCATTTCTGGAAGCTCAGGAAATTGTGAGCGAATAAATAAAGGCCTTCATTTAAAAGACATGAAGGTTGAGAGACGAAAGGCATTCTAAGGAAAGATTTATAGTTTTATCCTCTGGAAAAGCAAAACTCACGCATTGTCATGCACTAAGTCTTCATTTTGAAGATGATGACATTGCCCACATTTTTCTATGTTAGCCTTTTCTATGTGCATCATGATCTTTTTCATAAAAGTTATTTATTAGTATACAAGTTGCCTTCTGATGTTCCTCTCTGGAGACCTGTGTATCTGTTAAAAGCCTAGCAACCAAAATTCAGCTGCTTTCTGCTGGAACATCATCACTGTCTTATCAGACATATACATTCGTATGTGGGATAGCGAAGATGTAAAACTGAGTTTCAATGCTAGATTCAGTTTCCCTCTGCACTCATTAAGCTTGCACAAAGGAAACTTCTGTTTGGCCTAGTGGTTTGGATAATTTTGCTTTGGCCACAAACAAATCACCCTTACTAAGGTAACATTGTGAGTCATTTAATACCAACTGTTTTAAATTGGGTTATGAAGGGACTGCTAAGCTTTCATGCATTTTTAAAATGCAGTTCCTAGCCTTTCCTCTACAAAGAAACACACTGAAGATATAAATTATTCCCCCAGGGAGAGGCATAAACAAAGAAATGGGAACAGAGTATTAATTAAAATTATTACATTAAAAGGTGATTAGTGTTCATAAATCAAGGGTGAGATTTGGTGACTGGCTTAGCCCAGTCTGTGATCAAACTTATGCCAAAGCCATGGTCCCTCCTTTACTACCTCCCATTACACATCTCCCCACATCGCTTTACTGACAATAGAAATCTTGGGATCACACACTGATTTGGATCAGCTACATAAGCAAAAGGAAAGTGAGGATAAAAAATATTCCTATATCAAACCTCCTTACTTAGTGGTGTACAAGAATGGAAGAAAAGCTGCAGGAGCTTAAAGGAAAGCAGAAAGATGGAAAAAAAATGGAACACTTTGGGCAAATAACTTCAGCTGATATAAACCTAACACTAAGAGATTGAAGTATATTTGTATCAACTGAAGTTGATAAAAATCAGCTGTTGTTGTCAAATCACTTCAGTAGCTCATCTCCAGTAATCACTGTCTTCATCGGGGACTTCATTTCACGTACTTATATTAATGGTGACGTGTTTCTTACATAATTGCTGTTTTTGCAAGCTGACTGAGAAAGAACAGTGGATTATTTAACACTGAAATAAATCTAACTATAGTATACTAACCATGAGTCATCCAGCCTAATATCTAAGTTACTCACTCAGATCAACCAGTAGTCAGCAATGACACAAGAGATCCTGTTTCAGGTCTGGTTTTAAGATAAGGGGAATAAATCTCCTTGGGGCTGCCAGCCTTCTCTATGTATCGTGACTCAAATATGCTTAAATTTGATGTCTTTCAGGACATCATTTGTCAAAAAGTCCAAAAAGTTGTGCTGAGAACCATGGGTTGTTATGTTTGGGTTTAAAAAAAAAAAAAAAATTAAAAAGAAACTAGAAAATATAGAAAATACAACTAAGAATGTGATGGGGTTAATAGTGCAGGACCCTCTGCTGAAATCTTGCTATTTATTCCTCACTTGTCATCTAGGTGAGCCCTGAAAAAGGTTAAAGTGATTAATTGGCAAAATAGGGTGTTTTATTAGACACAAGATACTCTCAAAAAAATATGAAGTTACATCCAGGAAAAGAACATATATAGTAATGTGCATTCTAGCATACCAAGTATAAAAACATAAGTAAGCTGGAAGAGGGCAAGGAGCAAATGCTGAAGGGATCAAAACCAGGACGAAATTCTTCTAACACATCAGGAAGGAGCAAAATGTCCTCTAGAGAGTCTAGATGTCTAAGTGACAATCACTTACAGAAGTTAAATGCCCCATCAGTGTGTGATGTTCTTGTCCCCTTCTTTTGAGAAGTATATATGAAAATTGGAATAGAGCCATAAAGATTGCAAAAGGCAAGAAACATCATCTATATGAGGAACTGAGTAGCAGTAGGAGTCTTCAGGCTGAAAAAGAAACCATGAGTGGTTTGCAGAAGATGCTCAGAAAATAATTCTTTCTTGACTTTTCCAACATATGAATAAAAAATCATCACACAGAATCAGTAGGATACAAGTCAGAAGCAAGCAAAAGGAGATGGTTCTTTATGCAACATAAATCTCTAGCTGTTCTCATCGGAGAAGAGATCCATCAAAGGCTACTAAACAGGTAGACTTCTTCAAGTTCCCAAAAATTCTCTTTACCCAAAAAAAGCTGAACATGGCAGGGGAATTAAAGAGGGAAGAATCATTTTCTTCCAGTCTTTATCTGCTCCTAATCATCCATTTATGGATTCTGTTAGAGAAGAAAGACCAGAGAAGAAGGACATTTGTTTTTAACCGGTACAGACAGTCCTGTGGCAAATCCTGGATCCTATGCTGGTAAGTGAGATAAAAGCACTACTCAAGATAAATACCTAATTTTTATACAACTAAACTAGGTAAACTGATAGGCCTTGTCTTATATATGTAAGATGCAGAGATTTGCTCATCTTTTTTCTTGTGTTCCTTTATTGGAAAATAAGTTGATCCTTCTTCCATTTTCAAGCTGTTCACAGGGTCCCAGAGTCTTAGACAAGTAGTTCACCAGTTCTTCCCGTCTATTTTCCTCATGTTTGTGTTAGATTACTGGAGGATTTAAGGGGGCAGGGTTGCATTGTTTGTGTATTTCTCGAGAGAGTAATTTTCTGTTTCCAAATTTTCCACTTCCAATTGACAAATGTCATTTCATCCAGTATCATTTGTAACACATAAGCCAGTCTAGTGCTGCTAGTGCAGCTATGTACTCAGGATTCTAGCAGCATTGTTCAATAGGTGTACTTGTTTAAAAGTGTTCTCCTTCTGCATGAGACTGAGGGTTTGAGTGTGTGTGTGTGTACATATGGCTGCATAGGTCTGCAGAAGAATATACGCTGCAACTTTTGCAGCAGCAACTCATAAATGCATAATCAAGTGTATAAACTGTAAAGGTTCTACACTGTGAGGCAGCTCTCTGATATGATATAATTTAAAAGATCATTTTTACTCAAAATTCTGCATAATAAAGATATTTTTTTCACAGGCTGTCTGAACAGAAAGCACCAGCTACTTGAGAGCAGTGTCAGAGTCGGAACATGCATTTTTTTTGATAGATTTGTCAGCAACTCATAAAATTCAATTTCTGACCCTGATGAACTACACTATGGAAAAGCACTGATTAGTTAATATTATACACATGTAGGCAGATGACTATCAATATACTTTAACAAATTATGCAAGTACATCATGAAGAATATGACATGACTATGGAGGGGAACAAATGAAAAGGGCTTTTTAAAACATTGAAAAGAATTCCAAATTCACAGAGTGGTTCAGGTGTTTTTTGTTTGCTGGCTTTTATTTGTGTGCATGTATGTGCATTTCATCAGTGTTTTAGGAATTATTTTTGAAAACAGAAGTCTGTAACTCCTCATTAGAAGAGCATTAACACTCCAGAAAAAGTAATAATATGTAAAGCCTTATGCCAAGATGTCTGGCCTTTCTTTCCCTAGCCCTAAACCATGGAATTTTACCACGGAAACAATGATGGTATAAAGTAACTAGGTAAAGTCAGTAAAGGCCTATGCATGCAGTTAGTCGACATCAGCAAGAGTTGTCATGTGCAAATAATGTGTAAAAGATTGCACAAATATCTGGTACAGAAAAAAAAACCCCTTATATTCAGTACTGGGACAGACAGTAAGATTGTTGTCTTCAAAGCTGCGAAAAAGAACTCATATGGTTATGCTGAACATGTGGCTGCTCGAGGAAGATGATTCTCAAAGACTGTCAGGAAAAGGAAAACATTACTAGGGCTGCTTTTGTATTTCCATGTTTATTTGTTTACAATAGTGGAATTCAAGGCCTGCTATCTGTTACAATGGAGGGAGTATGTAAGTCATGGCATCATCTGCTGTACAGGCCCATAGCTGTTGTTCTTTTCAATGTAAGATCACACGAAGCAGTGTGAGGCTCCACATAATTAAGAGCAACTATCCCACAGCAGCAAAGAAAGCAGAAAAGGTTTCATTGGGAACCAGGACAGACTACAGTGCTTTAGAGACATGATTGTGAACAGAAGCAGCAAACCAGAGAACGTTTAACAGGAAAATAGCACCCTGACCTGCTCTGGATTAAATGCTATCAATCAAGTTTAAATTTAGCTCCTACATGGTCTCAGATGAAAAGAAGGCAGTAGGGGTAAGGAAAGCTTAACGCCTGGGAATATTTGTATTGCATGGCAAGGAAAACAAGCCTAAAGTCAACAAAGGGCAGCCTGTAAAAACAAATAATCCTGTGCTGCCACCAGAAAGCTCATTAGCAGCCAGAAGCAGAAGAACTGTCTCTCCACTGTTTCTTTGCTGGCTGCCCCCCGCCCAGTGCTACCACAGTGCTTCTGACTTTGCTGCTGCCTCCCTCCTAGCATAACCCCTGAGCACTTGCCAGTACCCACACAATGCACTCCCTCAGCATGAAGAGTATTTCCCCAGGGTAGGCTGTGCTGGGCTATGGTGTGAGTCAGGAGTAGAAAAAGAGCAGGAAATATCTGAGCTTCTTTTCAAATAATAGCAATATATACACATGCACATAGTAATTGTGTTTTATCTGTTCTAAGATAAACCAGCAGAGGGAAAATTTCAATGTGAGATGATGCAAATAAACACTGCCATGCCCACCAGCAACCACAGGGGATTTCAGAAATCATATGAATTCCAAAACCAATGTCCCATCTGTCATCACCTATTCACTATGAGGGGAGTCACAGCTGTAGGGCAGTGAGACACTCCATTTCCTCCCCGTGCATGGGAAAACACAGCCATGCATTTGAACATTGCTGAGACATTTGGTAAAGAACACAAAAATATCTTTTTAGCCTTGAGAGACTAGACATGATTTTCACAAATCTGCATGTAAGTACCTAAAAATGAGCAGTTTGATGATGTCAGAGCTCATTTATAAGGTGATTTGATATATTTCACATGTAGGTTTTATACTGGTCACAATGATCTATTCTGGAGATCAAGTCCTTTTTAAGATATGGTGAAGTGTTAGGTCTGCAAGGTATCAAAGTCATACCTGTCAGAGTTATAAAGGATGTTCAACATTGCATTTGTGTTTGCAAATGACATTTTGTCCTTTTGTGTTCTCTGTTCAGACTGCCAAACTGCTAGCCAAATGGATAAAAAGGTAAACATTTGGGGTATTTCCTCAAATGTATCAAGTTGAAAGGGAACCTCTGCTCTCTACAATTATCTGAATACTTTTCTGCATCATCTTACCACCTTTCACCTTCCCAACTCTACTGTACTATTTAATTCCTTCCCTCCTCCAAACACACTCATGCCCATTAAGCAGCTAATGTCTGGGCAGCGTTCTAGTGCCCTGACTACTGGAATACATAATTGTATGTAAACATAAAACCACACACAGTCTGCTTATTTTTCATGAGCTTTTTGAATTTGCCTGTATTAGTGGAAACTGAGATTAGTAGATGCATTGCCTGGCTTAAATGTATTAACCTAGTCACTATGTATTTCCTCATGAGGAAACCCACTGGATTGTGCATAATCTGGAATAGGTGGCAAAGCTAGACCCTATACAGTTGTGGAAAATGCTGGTTCAGATATGTTCCTTGTAAATTTGATGGCAAAGTTCCAGTCAGTTCAGCAGAGAAAACCCTGTTCTAAGGCTGTCATCATTTCCTTACCTATTACTTGTCTCAGGGTGCAATGGGAAGATGAAGCTCAAGATAAAACCCTTCCCTTTAAAGCACCCATATCTGTAGAACAAATTACTACACAACTTTGAGTTGCCTTCATTTTCTGATGTCTATCATTTACTTGTCTGCTTGAATGCATGTGTAGTAGAAAGGATATTCAAGAAACTAGAGGACCCATTCACTATATACACAAACTAAGAAATAAATTTAAATATCCGGTATAAGAAGAAAGCAACTAAGACTTGAATCCATCCTCCTGGAAAACACATTTGGAACTAAATACTAAGAACATAGTTCATTTTTCTAATGCCCTCAATGGCAACAGGAGTTAAAGTAGAATTCTATTTTCTTTTGCAACAGATGGGGAAATTAAAAACCAAGGACAGATACCTCTTGTGCTGCATACATCAAGATTACTTGGAATAAAGAAGAAATTAAAAATAAATCTACACTATTAATTAATTTTCTCATTAAAAAGCCTGATTCCTCATTGCCTCACAATATTTGCACAATCTGGTTTCAGTTTTAGAAACCAGTTCTGTGAAAATAAATTGTAGATTCTTCCCCTAAAAATTGTTCAGATATAAACAGAAGATATGAAACTAACAGGGAAAAATGGCAGAAAGTTGCCTATGTTTCTGTGAAGAAACTGGGAAAATCACAGACAGTGTCAGACTAACATTATTTTCCGGAGTTATTTAAAATAAAGTCTCCTTTGAAATTCAAACGCCCTTGTCCTGGTGTGTCTTGGTATGGAAAGAATGCTGGCGAAATTCTTCAAGAAGTCACACAAGTGGTAAAGCATCCATAGGTAAAAAATACAAGATGAGTCCATACTCTCCTTCCCAGCTCTTCAGTGCAATATCAGACTGGTATTTACCTTCAAAAAAGATGCTCATCTGATTTGGAAAATATGATGAGGAGGAAGAGGAAAGAAAAAGAATACAACTACAGGTTGAGGTTATTTCAGGCTCCACATGTGTTTGTCCTTGATTGCTCAACAGAGCTTTGAGCAAGTGGCTGGCTCTTTTCAGTGCTGGTGGCAAGTACAGTGACAAATGCAGAAAAGTACCTCCGGTTTTTCAGAGCTGTAACCAAACTCCTACTGTCCCAGTTTAGTAGCAGGCACAGTAAAATGTGGCATGGAGCAGCATGACGCACGTACTGTGGCTTTAGTTACATGGCATTGCAGAGTGCCCCCGGAGGAGCTTTATGTGCCTCCCTGGCTGCAGACCTGAATGGGAAAGGAGTAAAAAAAAAGGGGCAGAAATGGTAGAAAACCATGACAAGCATTCAGGATCTCACACTGTTTTACTGCTGTAACCCAGCCTTCAGACAGCCCCACCAACTGAAGTATTTAAAGGTCTGTTTGGGTGCAAGTATGCCTCTGTGGGGTGCCCGAGACAAGCTGCAGGAGGAAAGCTGGTGGGTCTTGACCTCCTTCTCCATCCTCCTCCCAGCAGCCCAGACTGCCGTCTGAGGCTACCTGACGGTCCTCGGGACTGGGGCGGTTTCAGGAGCATTTCTTGTATTAAACTCTTGTCACAGGTCAGTTACTTCCCCTAGTTGTACTTACTCTAAGAATAACCACATCTTGTGGCTTCTGTAGTCACATAACTTCATGTCTCCGTTACCCCTTCCCCAGAGGAATGAAGTATGTCAAGCTGCTGGCAGTTATCTGTATTTAAAGACATTTTTATTTTCTGAATCATATTCAGCATGATGCTTGTTTTAATTATATTTTATGTAGAGTGCTGTAAGATGCATGCATGAAAGCCTGTCTGTAAATAAGCATGTCTTTAAAAGTCCTTATTTATTTTCCTTGACTCAATTCTTGCTCCTTTCCCGAAGTGCACAAAAGCTGGGATATATGGTCTCTGAAGCCCAGCCACAAAACCCAGACACCACATGAAGTCAAACAGCCTTTTTGCATCACCGCTGTGAGGTCTCACCATGCCGGAGGGAAACCCACCTCGCGGGTGGCTGCCCCGAGGCCTCTGAAACAGGGCACAAGCAGCCAGGACTGCCTCAGGAGACCAATGATCGCATCTTTTAGAGGGGTTGGTTCTCTCCAAAAGCCACAGCTACGGGTGCAGAGAAAAAAAAACCTGGCTGGGGAAACACGAAATAAACACACTGCAAGCAACCACCTTCAGCCCCTGGAAGCTGCTGGCAGCTGCAGGGAGTATGTGTGAGGGGCAAGGCCTCAGCCCCAGCACAGGTCCCAGTGGAGGTTCTGTGACCTGGCCGTGCCCCATGTCAGGGCTCAGACCCCTCTGGGTCAAGGGAAAGTCACCTGCTGCCAGGGTGGAGTGAGGGCAGGGGCAGCAGGGTCAGGTCGGTGTGGGGTTTGGAATCAAGCGGCAGTGGCAGGCATCAGTCTGCTCATCAAAGGACCCCTTTGAAGCCGATAAAAAAGCAATTCTTTTTCTGTTCGTGGTTGGGCTCTGTGGCAGAGGCGAGGCTGAGAACAAGCCTGTGAACAGGCCTGGTTGGAGGGCAGCCAGGGGAGGCTGCCCTGTCGGCTTTCACAGGACCTCTCGCTGCCGCCGGTCACCCACAAGCAGCCTCAAGTGCAGCTTGGGCCGCCTGGCTGTGGTGGCCCTCCTCCCCCATCCCTGCACCCCGCGCCCCCGGCACTGCCTGCAGAGCTGCTCACGCTCAGCTCTGCCAAACCAGCTGTCTCCTGAAAGGAGAAAATAATCTGGGATCAAGGACAGGAAATGGGATCTGCACACGCAGGAGAGATGAGAAACTCAAGTTTTGTGGCAAGCCCCTTCCACTGATGCACTCCCCCATCCCCAGGCGAAGACAAATGAAAAGAAAACAAATGGAATAAAAGCAGGTATTTTAAAAAAAACTTTGTATGAAAAAAAAAAAGAAAAGAAAGAAAAAAAGAAAAAGGAAAGAGTCCAAGTCATTTTTTTTTTCTGGCATCAGTGCTCTGTCTTGCTCCCATTCCCACGACAGCTCCCGTGCCCTCACCACAAATGCATGCAGCTCTCCAAATCCCCAGGGGCTTTGCTGAGAGGTGTGCCACACGGAAAGCCACCAGCGAACGTCAGTGTGAGGGCAGCAGCTCTGTGCAGCTGCCAGCCCTGGCAAACTTCTGCCTCTTGCTCCTGCCCCTCGCACATCTGTGTTTCAACATCCCCATGATCCCGCACGCTGCTGCTTGCAGCCCGCACTGCCTGGAAATATTTTGAGCAACTGAACGTGTTGCTTAGAAGAAGAAAATAGCCTTTGATATGTTTCTCAAAAACAGGCAGCTAAAGAAAAGAAACCCACAAGCCTTCTGAGCCAGCCAGCCGGCAGGAAAGCAGCTACCAGTCTGTCCTGTGCAGAGTAATGACCAGATGCCGGGAATGAGTGGAACCATCTGGTCCTGTTGCCCTCTGTCCCCATTGCTCTCGGGGAGGGGGTGTTTAACAGGGCTGTGCTCACTGCTCCAGCACTATTGCCCTAGCAACACAACCAAAGTGTTTGTCAGCAAGTGGATGATGGCACTTTGGCTGAAGAGATCCGGATAGTGTGAGTGGTTCTTCTTCACAAAAACCGGTTTCACCGTTTGCCTCATAAAGAGTCTGAACAGGGAGAGAAACTTTCCTGGGAGTCAAAAGCATATTTATCTTCTAATTGCATAGGAACTGCCCTGGCCTTTTGGAATCAGTGATTTTTAAACTAAATAGTACCAGTTTAAAGCTGAGGAGAAATTTCAACAAGTGTCTGCTCTCTTTAGGTAGCAACAGGTCTTCAACAGAAGTGCTGGAAACCCGCTATGCCCTGCCACCAGACTGTATCAGCTTTCTGAGGGGCCTTTCTGTTTCCTTAAACCTTCACTGAATAAGGTCTAAGGAAGCTGCTTATGTCTCCTCATTGTCTCACTGTCACTAGGCTTAAATGGAAATCTATTCACTAAAATCCCTTTTTTATATCAGCCATTTTTTCCCAGATCAGATGTCAATACTGTCTTTATTGGGAAGGAGCAGGGTCATGCCTGAAAAATGTTGTGTTCTTTTAATGAACAACACAGGTTTCCACAGCTTATGTCTCACTGTTATGTTCCCACAAAATATTAAATTCCTTAGTGCTATTCCTTATGGAGCTTTCTTCTTCTTTCTTTTTCCTACTCTGATTCATGTCAAACTCTGCATTGTCCCATGAAAAACTCATCTTAATGCACATCTCTGTCAACTAACAGTGCATTTTCTCTCCATTAAAAAAAAATGTAGCAAAAATGTTTGTAAAAAATGATGCAAATGCATGAAAACTTTCCATTACCTGGCAGAAAAATGACACAATGGATGAAACTTGCAAGAACTCATTGTTTCTGCAAGACATAGCTCACTTTTTCTTCATTCAGTGAATAAATGTAAAGCAGACAGATCTAATGGAAGAAAACACATCTCTGGAGATAATTGATCAACTAAATGGAAAGATAAAAATCCTAGAAGTCCTTATGTAGTTTCAGCCTAATCCATGTGGCACCTAAACTTGAAGAAACTATCCTAAAATCATGTAGACACTTGGAAGGTCTGCCACTGGGATATACAAAAATTTCTTGCCAGTAACAGACAACCAAGTTCCAATTGTCATCTAATCCTGACCAAGGTTCAGAGATGTGTCTTTCCATTGTCTAGTTCCTGAGAGATGCTCAACTGAAAGGTGTTCTTGGAGCACCCTCGAAAATCTACTGTTGACTGACTACCTACAAAATGCAGCAGCACCAGGTTTTGTGTTTGCTTTGTTTTGTATTGATATCTTTAAATAGTAATTTAGCAATTTATTTAGACAGCTAGACTGTGGAGGACCTAAGCTTGGCTTTTTCCATTCAGATTCCCACTTCCAATGAGGTTGCACTTACTGCAAGACTATAGTTTGGTGTGAGAGGGGCTCTCTCTGCCTCTCCTATTGTTGCTGGGTTCAGAGGACCAGGAAAAAAGATCATTTGGGGAAATCAGGTAGCTATTGGTTCCTGCTCCAAGGAAAGCATTTTACAGAATGGCTGTTCCAAGGCAGAAAGCATCCTCTCCCTCCAGGCTGTTCTAGCTGTAGCTGTAGATAGGGTTAGCATGTTAACTTTAGGCTGATCCCTGCTTTGAGTGCCATAGGGTGAGGAAATCAAGATGCTACCCCTGAAGTGTCCTGCACCCTACACTAAATGTGTGTACATATGGTGCAGGGAGTCTGTGGTGACACACAAGGCAGAAAATCTGAAATTCTAGTCATTGTAATGCCCAGATTTTTATGTACCTCAGAACAGGGCAGTAGAACAAGCACAGATTAGCATATACTGAGGTTGAGGAAGCTACCATCATCGCCTGATGTAGTATGTGATTGCATCACTTCTCCACACAACCTTCTCCCCACTCCCTTCCAGATTCATACAGCCCTGTAGCTCCCCTTGAAGTCACTGACAGATGAGAGACAGGATTTATATTCATAAAAACCTCCTTTTCTGTAAAGAGCCTAAAGTCTCCGTGGACCCTCTAAACACCCCTCCAGAAATGTTTAAGTGTCCCAGTATACTGTAAACTCACTACAGTGGAGAAAATGGCTTAGTTAAATGCAGAGGGCAAAAGACAGAGAGCAGAGACTGTTAGTAATATTTCCTGGTAGTCATCAGATTGCAATATGAGATGTTCCCCATACTGTCCATACTAACATGTGTATACAAGAATCAGAGAGTTGTAACCACAGAGGGAGGCGTGTTTTATGTGGTATATTTCTGTATATATATGCTGTTCTGGATGACTTCAGTGCATTTTCACAAGTAAATGATGTTCTTGAGTTTGTATTAAAATGTTAATTCATCCTTTTTAAGTTTTAAGCCATAGTTTTAAAGAAATATGAGAAAGACCTTGCTCCCTACAGATGTGTGTCAATCTACAAAAGATGTAATATGGCTTGTGATGCCAGTAGGACTGGTATAGTTTCTTTGATGCTTAAGTACAGGAATTTATGAAGAGTATTTAGTGTTCTCCCATGTGGTCTGGTGGTAATATTGTCACGGATTGAAAAAATGTTTAGGATGTGATATACATGAGTACAAAAGGAAAGTCAAGTCCTTCAGATTGCTAAATTATATGACCAGATTTCAAAAACAGGGAGCTGCTACAGCCAGAAAATACTTAAAAAATGTTGAAGTGAACTGCTGAAGGAAGTGAGAACTGCAGATCCTGAAGTGGCAAAACTGGTGTTGATTGAAACAGGAAGAAGAGTAACGCAAAAATCTAATTTATCTAGATTGAAAAATAAAACAAACTGCTGGTAAGACTTGGATAGAGGCAACAGTTTCAAAAGTGTTTTACCCTTCACATGAGTAGGCAATCTAGAAGTGATAAACCAACTGTAAATTTTCCATCACTATCTGTTAATTGAAAAATAAAATTTTAAGTACATAAGTGCACCTTAAAAGGATACTACTCTAAAAATGTGGACATTTTGTTTAAAAAACCCCAACAAACAACAACAAAGGAGCAACAACCTACAAACCTTGCAAAACAGTTGGGGCAAAAATACTTGCTAGGCAAGAGTTAGATACTTTTTAGACAAAAGTCACTATTTCAATGAAATAATATTTTCTGTAATATTTAAAGGTTTAAATATTGGTCAATGCACTGTAAAATGGCCACTAGATTTTATTAGACTTCATTGTTTAGACTATACAGAGAGAGGTGACAGTAATGAAAAAATCACTGTGTCCTATTTTTCTGCCTTGCCCTTAGTGGTATTTGTCAATGATGTCTATAAACTGTGTATGTCTGCATTTCATGGTTAGTACAAATGTTTCTCAACAGGTGAACTGCAACTATAACTCATAACTTTAGACTAGTTGGCATGTGCTTCAGAAGCTTTACTTCTGTGAGGTAAACATTGTAAGATAAAAACCAGATTATTAAAGATAAATATAACATTTTCTTCTGTGTGCACTGTATGACTGAGTCTGGCACTAGCCATGAATCACCCAGGAGAAAGGTAAAGAAGCACCTTGCATACTCTCTCAATTGAAAGATGGGGAGAAGGTGTAAAGTCTTTATTAGGAATGAAAATGCTGCTGGAGAGATATGAGTAAAACCAAGAAAGAAATGTGCTCACTATGTGCTAGAGAAACTAATTTATTATCAGTTCTCATGAATAGCTACAGACCTTTCTCATCGGAGATGTACGTCTCTGATATCTCCATACGGTCTTTTTCTGTCAGGACTTCCACCTTCTCTCTGTAATATATTTTTCTGAATGAAGCTCTTTTTGTCAGTAAAAGGTTCCAATACTGTGACATAACTCCCAGCTAAATTCAGAGTAGTGGAAAACTTCTCTAGAAGTTCCTGTGAATTTCCCCAGATGAAGAGGTAGAAGGTGCTTAGGCTTAGAAGAGTGATTTTCATTTTGAAAAGGAAGCTACAAAAAAACCCTCTATGTTTTTCAATTATTTTCTGTAAGTCCCAGGAACAGAAAAAAACCCCAAAACCAAATAAGCAGAAAACCATATCAGTAGGACCTCAAGCAATCCTATTACTATACCTTTCTCTCCCTGCTACTGGTCCCTTACCTTGTAGAAGCATGGGTATTAGCTTTCTATTTCCATCTTCCTTTTATTTTTACATTCCCAAGCTTCTTAGACATCAATATACCTAGTTCATGCTCCCCTCAAAAATATTACTCTTTTTTCCTACTTGCAGGAGAAACACTGTATTAACAACTTAGTATTTCCATTCTTCTAGGTAGTAGTAAATATGTATAAAATAAAATTTGTCTTTTGCTTTTCTGCACTCTAACTTAATTCTGTCTGTGGTATTCTACCTTCTGTTTGCTCATACAGTAATTGCTGTCTCCACTTCTAAACTATGACATAATGAAAGCTGCTGTAATTAATCGAATCATATTCCTTTTACCTAGTAGATGGGTATATTCAAGAGACTGATTTCTGGGTCAGCTGATAAATCTTAACAATGGTATCCCATATCTCCTAATGTTCTTGAAATTATAACACTAAATTCTCATTCTTGGTTTCAGAAACTGCAGCAGTCCCAAGCACATAAAGCATATGCAGTTGGAAACATCAGAAAAGTAGGGGGAGGAAAGTTTCCTTTTGCCTCTCAAGAAAACACATTGTTTAATTCATTCAAATATAAATAGAATGCTCATACTAAGCCACTAGGATATTCCTAATTTCTTAAAGATGTTTCTTCATATGATGAAGTATCTTCTGACCCAATAAACCAATACTAGCCTGAGCTTGTAGGTTCATAAAAAATAAGCATTGCCTAACAACCTTCCCACTTCCTATCCTTTTGGTTTTCTGTATGAATGAATCTGTTTCAGGGGAAATGTTAGAATGATATTTTCAGATCTACAAACAATATAGGATCAGACCACAGAATTAAACTATTTCCTTTGTCTTAAAATAGCTTTCTTCTCTAAATATGAAAAAAAACACTTGAATTAGATCAATTGTTTCCTTTGAATTCATGTGGGAAGAGAATTAAATGGTTAAGCGTATGGTTTACTGCCATTATTGTAAGAGACAAACTTTTATATCTGATCACTTTTTAAATTTTTACATTAATTAAAACACATTGTAAAAATTACTACATTTAGCTTAGTTACAAGTCACAAAGTGCTTGGAGTTCATTCCTAAATGGCAGGTGAACTAATAAAATAGTGTCGTTTTATGTAGATATTGCAAATGCAGTCATTTTTTTAAACTTTAAAACATACATATTAGCTAAGACTTCATGCAGAAAACAGAAATTCCTCCAAGTTACAAGAAAACGTTAAAATACAATTCTTATTCCACTCTCTTGGCTGGTTCCACTCCCTTACAGCTTTGGTCAGGGCTGTGATTTTAAACAATAACATTTATATTTAATGCAGTGGGACCAGATGAGCACTCTTTCCTAATGATGTGAGTTAAATTGCTTTGCTGCTTCTGTTTTCATGCAACTCTTGTGTTATTGACTATAAAAACAATGAATGTTCAAATACATCTGGCAGTATGTGTAGCTACTTTTTTTTATTGGACAAAGGTGCATCACTGAGGAAAATGCCCAGGAGGTGCTGGCTTTGGGAGACCAAACGGATTAATTTTAGAGTTTTGATATTTAAAATAGCTGGTTTTGTAGGTCTAACTTTCAAACTATCAGGCCTAATTTCTGATTTCATCACACTTGTGTTTCAGTAAGGTTGTGCCCAATTTAAGTAGATAACAAGAAGGCAAGTGGGCCCTTAGAATCAAGATGTCTATTACATAACTAAACAGGTATATTTGATATCTAAACACTAGGGCCATCTTTCTAACGAATTTGTGCTCCTCTGCACTATCAAAATAATCCCCTTTATTGTCTACATCCAGTATTCTTTTATGTTGGCATCAAGTGAAAAATCATGTACTGTTAGAAAAATCACCTAATAGAATCACCTAATAGGACTATATCTTATTTGGATCATTATTTTTTTAATCATGACTTGTAATGTTCAACACTTTTTTATTAAAATAAACTGTTGGAGCACAACTGTGGGCATGAGTTTGACCATTTCCTTGAAGTTTGCCTTTGACTGTGGAACTATTAAATATGACATAGAAAAGATAAGAACTGCCCTACTGACAGGAGCATTCGCATTTCTTCTTATATCAAAGCTCTATATCCAAGAATGGAAGGGACTTCCCATAAAGCAGAAACTCCAGAAAAAGGGCAAGTTTCCTTCTTCAATGCCTTAGCAGACCTCAAAAGGGTAAATGCCATATTTTTGTAGCTAGATTTTAGGGGAATCTGACCTCTATTTCACCTCCCTGATTCCTCCCAGCCTTGGGAAGTAGAGGCTTGTGGCTAGGTGGCACCTCCAAATGTCTCTGATCCTACCATCCTTCCTCATGCAAAGTGAAAAGAGAATTTGAATGAGTAAAGGCACGATGACCAGAATTGTCTTTACGCAGAAAAAGATTTCTGTCATCATCTGCCTCTCTGTCCATGCCTGGGTTAAGGCAGAAAGGAAGATGACCCATTAGAAGAATTTGGTCATCTTAGAGGTGTTCAAGGTCTGAATTGAGACCAGGTCACCTTATTTCCTCAGGAAAACATGGTGAAAGCTGGCAACACTGTGCTTTCGGATATGGCAAAAACTTCCATATGAGCAAGAGGTGCCTTCCCAGACTTTTGCTTGAACTGATTGGGTCTCATGCTCTCAGTTTTCTGTTTTCATGAGGACCAAATGTTGTTCAAAAGTGGCAGAGGAATGAAGAGCATTTAAAATAAGCCAATTTAAAGCCTGGGCTTTTGCTGAGCTTTTATAATCTGCCATTTACTGAAAATAGCTCTGTGTGTGAGATCTTTCCCCCTAAGAACACATGTCCTTCCTGCTTGTTCAGACTCAGATCCTAATCTCAATTGTTTGATGTCATAATCTGTTGTATGGGAATGCAGAGAAATGCCTTCAGAAAGCCTCCAGCGCTAACTGAGAGAAGGTGCCTTTTGGGGGTTTTCTGTGTGTAATAGTTACAGGAATTATTGGAAGAAAGCATATTAATCAATTTTGCAGATGACTTGCAGTGGGAAAAGAACATAAACCACTTAAAGGCTGGGAATAATACAGAACACAGCTTTCATAAAACAAAGGAAAAATCTAACATCACTTGGTACATATCAGACAACCAGACCCCTTCCCATAACGATTCAGCAAATATTTTTGAAAACATTTTGAAAACCAATATAGATGTGAGGAGGAATCAATGACAAGGAAGAAATATATTCATTCTTTAGCCTTTGGAAGCACCAAGAAGAAAGAAAATTGCTTTCAGTATCCAATGTTATGCTTCTAAAAAAAGACAGTACAAAATTAACTCTGCTGTACTGTGTTGTTATTCTATTCACTTTCTAATGAATTCAAAACAGTTTTTCCTGAAGTTTACTAACAATTCCAGTTACATACACAGATCAATTCCGCGGAGTCTTGCTAAAGCTGCATGGCTACAGAAGTACAAGAGTAATGTGGATGTCACAAAAGCCACTAATTTGAAGCTTATAGCAAGTTATATCAAACATCATGTATTTCCATCATTGTGTAGATTTTAAACACACTTACTAATTTTGCTTATAATCTGTGAGTCACTTTAGAAGCTGTTAGGACAATCTCGTCAGGATGCATAGAGTTGGAAGAGTCTAGGCTTAAGTAATTCCAGCAATAGGATTGGTAAAATATACTTTGAGAAACCATTTCTGGCTTCCAGACACTACCGTCTGAATGTTTTCCTATTTACTTTTATTTACAAGATATGAAATATTTAATAGAACTTTTTTCTGTATCATTATCTTTTTTTCTGATAGCTCACATTTCATAAATGCATAAAGAATCATGGCATTGGTAATTGCTATGATTTGACCATGGAAAATAGAAAATCTGCATTATATAGTGTGCTTTAGATAGGTCTTTTGATTAGTGCCATGTTATCACCTAAGGGAATAAACACAATGAGACTAAAGTGGTCAAACCATTTTACATTTCAGTTTCATTTCCTAATTTAAAGGAAGGGGAGTAAAAATCTCCCTGCCTTGAAGAGGTATTATACAGGGGTTAATTGATAATGTCTGTACACTGATTTGAATATCTAAAGAATAATTTGTGAATAATGAGTGTTGCTTTCTGTTTCTTTTATTAGTCTATTTATGTCTTGCATTCGTTTTTACCTCTCTTCTCTAAACTACAGTAATCTTAAATTTCTAACACTGAAGCATCTAAAGTTAGTTTCTTGTTTCAGTCTCATCAGACCCAGTAAAATTCTGCTCTGGGACTATGTTGCTCTTTCAATCTATATTCCTTGTGTCATAATGACTGTTCTTTGTTAGTTTTATTCTTCTTCACTGTATTAAAAGCCAGATGAAAACTTTGCCTTATCATACTTACCCTTTTTCCCACAGATTTCTTCTACTGTCTCTGAATCATTTATTCTCATCTCTTTTCTAATTGTTCATAAACAAGAGTTTTCTTAATATACTGTCCATGGGACCATTTTAAAAAGTCAATTCTAGC
Source organism: Piaya cayana (assembly GCA_013389865.1). Lineage (NCBI taxonomy): Eukaryota > Metazoa > Chordata > Aves > Cuculiformes > Coccyzidae > Piaya > Piaya cayana. Next base: position 62,398 of record WAAB01003873.1, read on the forward strand.
TTATGCATTTACATGACTGAGAGAATATCATATTCGTATTGTGTAAGATGGTTTTCTTATAGCTCAATTATGGTAAACAAAAGTATCAGACCAAATGAAGAAAGATGGAATATTTTGTTTTCTAATGAATTTCACACAGACATAGTAGATTCTTTGCTGCTGGCTTAAAACAAGGCAGTCACAAGTGGTATGAACATTGTCGGCAGCAACTTCATTTGCTTAACCTCAGTGTATCAAAAAAATTAGAAGTTTTTTTGGAATGTAAATATTATTGTGAAATGGGCAAAAGAGAAAAGCAAAAAAATATAGGTTACGCATGGCTGCTTTTAATGGAAATAGTATGATGTCGTTTCTCCCTTTCTTCATGGTTTGAAGTCAGCAATCCCCAGAGAGAAAAATTCTGAAGCTGTAATGAAAAGGAATCATTTCAGAACACATAACAGGCAGTTCCATCTTCTTTTATGTTCTAGGGAGAGAGAATGTTTCCATTGTATGTGGCTTTTTGATATATGACTTTGAAAAGAATACTCAATCCTTCCATGAAAAGGTTGAATATGCTTTGCTTTCCTTAGTTCTCATTCCTGAATTACACTGAAATCCGACCCCCTGGTTATTCATAACTTGCTAAAGTTTCCCTGTGTGGCCTAAAATTGTAGCACTCTGGTCTAGTAAAGACATTTTAAAAAGAAATACCAAGCTAAACCAAATAATGCATTGCAGAAAAAACAATATTTGAGACATAGAGAAAGGACAACCTACCCCACACATCCCTTTTTCTTCCACTCATGATGAACACAGAAAAATTTGTGCCAGTAGAAGTGTTTGCTTACATTAAATTGTGATTTTTTGTGCAACGCATTTCAAGCTTAAAGGACTCTTGGAGGCTGAATTTGAGACTTTAACACTATGCAGTAATTGTTCCATTTAACAATTAAATCTCAAGCAGTTCTGTTGCTTGATTACTCTTTTGAAGCCTGTCTTGAACAATAATCCAATGGTCTTGCAAGAGTCTCTTAAGAGAAAACAAGACCTTCAAGAAATCCATGTTGTGAATCTTTCATTTGTACATTTATGGAAGTAGGGTAATATGATAACACTGCAAATTTTAGCTGAAATTTTTATCCTCCTTTAATTGGGCTTCTTAGAAACAATTTCACAAGTTAAAATTTGAAATAGGAAGTCAGACATGGAACTCCTGCATGACAACTTCCAGTTGCCCAAGCAGACATTTTCTTTGTAAGGGTTACATTCTACTGTCCTGAGAAGAGGAATGTTCTGTTCACCTTGACTGACATTAGGATAACAAAAATTTTATTCATAGAATCATAGAATTCTTTTATTGGAAAAGACCTTTGAGATCATCAAGTCCAACCATACCTGTCCAACCATACTAAAAAATACCTCTGAGCACCTCATGCACCCATCTTTTAAATTCCTTTAGGGATGATGACTCAACCACCTCTCTGGGCAGCCCATTCCAGTGCTCAATAACCCTTTCAGCAGAAAAAAATTTCCTGATTTCTAATCTGAAGTTCCCTTGGTGCAACTTGAATTCATTTACTCTCATCCTATCACTAGTTACTTGGGAGAAGAATCCAACACTCACCTCTCTACAACCTCCTTTCAGGTAGCTGTAAAGAGCAATAAGATCTCCCCTCAGCCTCCTTTCCTCTAGGTTAAATAACCCCCAGTTCTCTCAGCTGCTCCNGGCATGGGGTGATTTTGGCCCAGATTGCAGGACCTGGCACTTGGCCTTGTTAAACCTCATGCCTTTAGTCACAGCCCATCGATCCAGCATATTCATTCACATCCCTCTGTAGATCCTCTCTTTACCCTCAAGCAGGTCAGCACTTCCTCCCAGCTTAGTGTCACCTGCAAACTTACTAACGGTACATTCAATCCCCTCATCCAGATCCACGATAAAGATATTTAACAGAACTGGACCCAACACTGAGCCCTGGGGACACCACTTATGACTGGCTTCCAACTAGATTTAACAAAATTTACCACTGTTCTTTGTGCCCTACCAGCCAGCCAGTTTTTAACCCAGAAGAGGCTATGCCTGTCCAGGCCAGTGGTAGCCAGTTTCTCAAGCATAATACTGTGAGAAACGCTGTTTCTCACCTACACCTAAATACATATTGTCATATTCTTCGTAAAAGAGTTTCCCAGATGTTTATTTTATGTGCCTTTTTGAGAGTGAGATGACTCTCCATGTGCATCTTTTTTGCTCTTGATCAGAAAAGGAAGATCAGTGATCAGTCCAGACTGAGCAAAATATTTCTGTGTTAATTCATGGCTGAATTGTATCCCATCAGATTTCAGTCTGGGATTTTGAATATTGCTCACAAACTGTTCTCAAGCAATTTTGAAAGACTACAGATATAAAAAAATCTGGGGATTATGTGAACTCAATATTTCACAGCAGAGATATATATTTCCCTCACAAAGATTCATAAATGGAGTCACCTCTGACATAGTTCTGAACCAGATGACTTCTGTGAAGACACTTCTGTTTTAATGGAGTATTCATGGACCTTAGCAGTTTTGTAATATTTAAATTATCTTCTAAATCAAATATGCAGAATTTAAAGTTCTAACTGACCTGCCCAGGCAACTTATATCTACACTGATTATTTCAGGATTTTCCAGCAGTGTTTTCCAGTATTTATTTTCCATTTCTATAACAAATTAAACAGTGGCTGTTGGTAAGTGAGTCTCCATAGGTTTAACTCACCCAGCAGGATTTAATTCAGTGTGACTTCCTCACTTTTCAGTGCACGTTGACAGATAATAATCTCATAGTAAGTAAATAGTTTTGTAAATTCCTGCTTGGAAATAAAACTCTGTCCTGTCTCACACATTTTGTAAGAGCTACCATGATTACTCTTTTGGTGCAGGACTCAGCTGACCTAACCCAAGAAATAAGGAGTTAGCACCTTGCTTAAGTTATTTGTCTAGACATCTTCTATTTTGTGTGGAGAAATGCAGGTAACCCCATCTTAAAGCAGGTGTTCGAGATACTTGCACCAAATTACTTTCCTGAGGTGCCAATATCACTCATTCTGAAGAAGCAGAGATGGCAAATAAGGACAAGACACCTAGCCTGAAGAGGCATCAGATGAATCTCAACACAGTGAAGTACATACTGTATATTTTCTTGGTCCAGAATATTTTACATAGAGGTTTTGCAAAAGATAGTAACTAGAAATAGGCTTTTTTTATTTGAGAAGAGGCCTTTCTACTAGAAAACATTTCACAGAAGATAGATGTATTTTCCATTTTCTCTTTGTTTTATTACCTTCACATAAACCTCTGTGAATGTATTGTACTGTTTTCCAAAGTGTCCAGAGAAGTTGGGGAAGAGTGGTATAGGCAAGGGAAGTCTAGGCAGGGAAAGTATTTCAGAGAGAAGCACCTGTGAGTCAGATGGGGCTTACAAGGTGCTGGACAGTGAAGGCAACAGGAAAGATGGTGGCATTTCATAGCAGAGAGGGGGAATGGTTGGGCTGCTGGAATAACACTGAGTGATGGGGAGTGACAAGACCATAATGGGAACAACTTGGGTTATCAGCTTAGAGGGAAGAGGTAAGATTTGTGCATGACCACTGTTCCCTGTATCACTTTACACTGCACCCGCAAACACTTGGAACTCATCAATAATACAGGTTTAGCTCATCCCCAGCAAATAAAATGGGTTTGTTTTGGCAAGATTCCACTTAATCTCATATGTTTAAGAATTAGATTTCTACTTTACATAATGTATTTTCCTTGGATGGTTTCTGCAATGAGTTTATTTTGATCAGTGTGGTTTGGGGATGGACTTGAGCAAATTCAGATCTATGTCACAGACATTTAATTACAGAGGAGTCAAAGATTACAGCATTTTCAAATGGCCTACATCATGATTAAAACCCAAAAGGCCCATACATGAAACTCTGCAGCAATCAAGTGGTTAAACAGCATTCAATAAAATCAGCTTGCAGTTGGATAATGAAACTTTGAATCAACATGGTCTGGTAACCAATAACCATACACTGAATGCTAGCTGAATTTTTAAACTGAAAATGCAAATCAGAGGAACATAACAACTCAATTACTAACTTCCTTTCAATAAAGAAATATTTTAAGTGAGCTGTTCTAATGATCAAGTATACTACAGAAATATGTCAGCAATTACAGCAATCAACACAAGGGTTTTTTTCAACTTCACTTTATCTAGCACCTCCTAAACACTAAGGGGGGCTATGTCCTTTTCCCCCAGACTATATGCGCAGAAAAACGCTAGAAGCCAAGTTTAATTAGTTCTAAAAGAATACATGTACTCACAGTACGATCTCGTATCTTGAGCAGTATTAGGCATGTGTAAGGATGATGCAGCTAAGGCCCAGTATAATCTGCTGAGGAAGATGCAGAGGGAACTGAAATAAATAATTCTTTTTGAGATGAGACTTAAAGCTTGTGACCAGGTGAGAAGAACCAGTTCAAAACTCACCTGCAGCACAGGCAAAATTGATGTCTGCTATCCAAGCATGAGCTGTTGTGCCAGGCAGGGGTCTGATTATTATACCCATGGTCAGAGCTGAAACAGAGCTGTGAGAAGAAACGAGGAGGAGTAAGATAGGTACAGCTTTCACAGGATGTTAGAAGCAAAAACAGAAACACTCAGTGTTGCCTCAGCAGAAACTGCAGTCCTGTGTTTTCTGCCGTACTCTTCAGGAGTATCTTCTACCCTGGCTTTCCAAGGCTCTGATGCTGGCAAGGTTTAGCTGCCCTATTGCAAGCAATATTTATAGCAACTGTTTTGAAGTGTACAGTAGAGCTGAGTTATAGAAGAATGATGTGAAGAGTGTAGAAAGGAAAGAGGAAGCAAAAATTTCTTAGGAACAAAATACCCTGGGGCACCCTTTTAGTGCAGTTCCTGAAAAATAGTGCAACTTTGTGCCAGGCTGAATACTGAGCACCTGCACACACTGGAGGTATTTTACCTTTGTAAACCACTGCAGTGCTAGGAAACAGCTTTGTTCTATGTCCAGTGACTGCTATCTTCAGCAGCTGCTGAGTAGAACTTGCCATCTATAGCAGTTACTTGGTGGCTTTGATTTTGAAATTGGACATTTGGATTGGAATCCAGTTTCAGTTAGGAGTGGTTGTCACCTACCATATCTGTTCTACATAACTACTTAAGTTTTTCCAAAGCACATCTGTCTTCACAACCCACTCCACTGTCCATACTCCTGACTTGTTTTACTGTAACACCACCCTATCAGAAGGTTGCCCAGGTATCCAAAGCCAGGGACTTTTTAGAATTATAATCAGGATACTTGAACAGCCCTAATATCAGAAACTGAGTTGAGCAAAAAGGTAACAACTAAATAATTTATTCCCTAAAGATGGGACATAAAAGAAAATATATGAACAAGAAAATCCCAGTGAAAATGCTGTTGTTTAAGTATGCTGCTATTGCTGGATTCTCACGTTTCATGCTTTTATGAAGCTTACACTGTACAGGATTTTTGACATGAGGAGATTTTAGCATGTGAACAGGCTTGCAGGTGAGAGAACAAATGGATGGCAGAAGGAGTAGGTATGCCATTGTAGCAACTCTGAATTGTAGGTATTTCAGATTTTTACCACAATGTTGATGGAATGGTGGGAGATGTTCCAAATTACCTCACTGGCTCATCTCAATTACATTCTTTTAAAAGTCAGGAAAGATGATATGAGCCTGAGGCAGCAGGCAAGCAAAGAAAGAGGGAAAGAGTGAAAGATCATAAGAGGGAAAGAAAGAAGGGGGAAAAAAGGAAGGAAAGAAGGAAAGAAGAAAAGGAGAGGCAAAGAAAGAGAGGAAGGGAAAGAAAGAGAGGAAGGGAGGAAGGGAAAGAAAGGGAGGAAGGGA
>WAAB01003873.1:68415-152162 GCA_013389865.1 Piaya cayana
AAAGGAAGAGAGGAAGAAAGGGAGAAAGGAAAAGAAAGAGGGATGAAAGGAGAAAGTAAGAGAAAGGAAGAAAGAGAAAGAAAGAAAAAAAGAAGAAAAGAAAGCAAAAACAAGAAAGAAAGTAAAAAGAAAGGTAAAGATGCCTCAGAACTCTTCTTTCACTTTTTTTTTTTGTTTTTCCAAAGGTATCAAGATGTATTGAGCCCTAAGGCAACAGCCTAAAAGCTCTTCTAAGTTGTACGTGGAGAAAGCAGGAATAATACCATAGGTTTTAGCCATGATTTACAATGATATGAATGAAAGTTGAACCTGGCAAAGCTCCATCTACTTAATGAAAAAGTAGCTGAAGACTAAAATAAAAAAGACTGAAAAAATACTGATAGATGACTAGCAAGAACTAGCATGAACATGATCACAGCACTTGTATATCTATCATTGACCACAATCTGCTAATAACAAATATATTGGTTTTATTTTTTTTAATTGCACTATTCCAATTTCAAATCTACAAAGCTATGATAATCTGCCAGTTTCTTATAGATGTCAGAGCATTAAAAAAGTCTTGGACATGGATTTGTAACCTTCCAGTGTTATTCAAGGAAAACATCTGCACGTGGTGGTGTGACAGAAAATAGGAAGGTAATAATAGGAAAAGGAGATCCAAAGAGACACCAATAACTATCTTGCTTCTTATGTCCTTGTAAATGCTAGCAGTACTTGCCTCTAGCACAGCATCTCACTTCTGAAGGCTCCTTGAATACAGAGAAAGCATGCAAAGAAATTAGTTATTCAATTATCTTCCCTTTTATATCATTCCTACTGAGGCTCAGGCTTCTGCTTAAAAATGCCAGATAACAACACTATATCCTCAAAGGCATAGAAATGAGAGCTGAAAAGCCCTTTCTTACATCACTGTACATAGTCCCTGCCAAGAAGAATTGCTCCCTACAGTAGATTCATAAGTGTTTCCTACTATCCAGCTCTAAATGACTGAAGTGATAGGGCTTCCGTTGTCTCCCTGGGGAGGTTTCACAACAGCCGATGCAAGCATGCTGTTATGAGAGCAAGAGACAGTGATTTCATTGTGTATCACATCTCAAGGTTTCTGCAGAAAGGTTGGCTCCATGCTGCACCTGGAGCAATCTGAAACATTCTGATGATGCAGTGATGAAATTTCCTGTTCACTTGTCATTATGAGCCTGACGGGCAACACCACCGAAAGCCAAAGTACAAGTGAGCCAAATTCCTAGGCAGCTCAGCTTGAAATAGATTCCATTCTAGGATATGACCCTCAAGTGAAAACATCTCGTAACTCTGCCTGGCTTCTATCCATGTCTCTTGGAAATCAGTGGACCAGGGAGGAAGCCCTGTAAGCAAGCTCTTCACAACAGTGAATAGCAGACTGTGTGCACTGATTAACATAAGTAAATAATAGTAATATTTATCATAAAAGTTGTCAAAAGTCAATGTTATTTTTTTAATAAACTAACATGGTATATTACAGGTCAAGGCCAGGAAATACCTAACTCCCTGGTTTTGAAAGGGATGGAATTAGTGGGTTCTAAGCAGTTTTCCAGGGATCAATGAGTTGCACATTTAGAAAATAACAATACTTCTTTAGTCATGATTTGAGGCCTGATTTTGATCTAGCTCTTCTCCTCTGCTTGGGTAATTCCACTGACTCCTGTGAAACTTTTCTTGACTGACATCAGTGCAGTGGGGTGACAGTGCTTTGATATGTAAGCCATGAATATCTGGTAATATTTGCAGTGTCTGTAGCATTCCTTTCTGCAAAACAGTACAGATGTTAGTGGTGTGCTGGCACCAGAAATTACCACAATGGTATAAAACAAACCACTAAATGGATCATCTTTCCTCCATGTGATTAAATACAGTCTAAAAAAGTTCCCTTTTTAACTTATTAAAGCTGCTACTCTTTCCAGGCAGATAAAACGAATCTTAGCTTAATAATTTTGTTTATCGATTGTTTTTTTTAAAGAAGCACTTTTAAGCATCTCAGTACAGGAAGCACACGTTAATAAGGGGTTATGTATTTGTACTTCTGGGTACAAAATCAACCTTCCTGAACTCCTGATAATGGTTTCTAAAACATTTCTATAGTTCCAATAGCAAAACACTTAGCTTTTTAAAATGCTGCTAAAATACTAGAATCACAACACCTTCAGTCTTCTGCATTTTTCAGAAGTTTGTAATTTCTTGAGAGCTTTGTGTTGGCGTAATTTTGTTTCCTATGAGGTAAATGAGGGATTTCCTGCAGACTTCAACAGTGGCGGGTACAGGTAGATGCTGAGCACAAAAGTCTCATTCTAAGTGACTTGTCCCTACTGCAGCTAATTTCCAGGAAAGCCAACATCACAGCAAGCATATTGGTTGTTTTCAAGCTTCTTTGCTCCTTTCCTTTGTACATATGATCTATAAATAAATTCAGGCATTTTGGTTTTAATAAGCTCTATTCATAATGACAATATACTTAAATAACAGGAATTCACAGCAGTAATATAATGAATTCTTTTCTGTGTTGTTTGCAAGTTGATTAAATGCAATCACAGTAGCTTGGTTCAGATTGTTCCTTTATGGAACACATTTAAAAAAAAAAAAGAAACAACCATGGTCATCCATGAAGGACTTCATAAAATGTCCAGGCTGTGAAAGGCCGTCAGCAATCTGTGCAAGTCACGTTCAAAACCTTTGTCTGACAGACTTTCCCAGAAGATTTGCAAAATGTTAAATAGCAACTGTACATGGAATTAGAAAAGGAACAGAATCAGCTGACCTGAGAAAGATCTGAACTCATAGTTCTTCCCACAGCCAATTGTATCATACAATTTTTTCCAGAGACTTTATGCCTGATAAAATCTTCCAGGCTCTGAATATTCACTACTCAGTCATTTATTGTCCTTTTTATAAACAGGTCAGAGGAGGTATTTGTGGACATAGCATATTTTTTTTCCAAAGCCATCAGGCAGCCAATATTTTTCAGCACAATACTCTACTTGTCTTGGGCATCTTTTTCATTCTGAACAAGGGCGTGAATGTTTCAAGATCAGAAAGACAAGAGACTTATTTGTGTTTATACCTCTTTTTGTTGTACTATTTCTGTAAATACTCTTTCATTCCATTCCACTATCCTTACCTTCACTAGCTGTTGTAGCTAGCCAGACTTCTGTATGAATTATTACAGTTTTGTTGCAAAATATTAGACTATGGGACCCACTGGAGTAATGAGCCAACCATAATGCGCAGGTTTTTGCTTATATCTCTTTGCAATTTAATACAGTATAAACACATGGAAACAGTTCCCAGGGTGATATACTCAAAGCTGCCTGCAGATTAGGCTCTTACAGCACACGAGACCCTCATATGTATTTGAATTTCTTTCGTGTGCTAGCTCTATATTTCTGAACACATCAAGGTCTGTCTGTTTCAAGCCTTAAAATTTCATTGACATTTCTAAGCAAATTAAAAATATTTTTGTCCTTTTGATATTTGCCTTTTATTGAACACTTAGTGGGCCTGTACTTCCTCTGCTGCCTATATAACACCTATACAACACAGTGATCCACTGAAATGCAGCAGTGCCTGTGATGAGCTACTGGAGATGAGAACACAAGAACAGGAAACAGTGGTAGCATGAGGTTGCANAAAAAAAAAAAAGAAACAACCATGGTCATCCATGAAGGACTTCATAAAATGTCCAGGCTGTGAAAGGCCGTCAGCAATCTGTGCAAGTCACGTTCAAAACCTTTGTCTGACAGACTTTCCCAGAAGATTTGCAAAATGTTAAATAGCAACTGTACATGGAATTAGAAAAGGAACAGAATCAGCTGACCTGAGAAAGATCTGAACTCATAGTTCTTCCCACAGCCAATTGTATCATACAATTTTTTCCAGAGACTTTATGCCTGATAAAATCTTCCAGGCTCTGAATATTCACTACTCAGTCATTTATTGTCCTTTTTATAAACAGGTCAGAGGAGGTATTTGTGGACATAGCATATTTTTTTTCCAAAGCCATCAGGCGGCCAATATTTTTCAGCACAATACTCTACTTGTCTTGGGCATCTTTTTCATTCTGAACAAGGGCGTGAATGTTTCAAGATCAGAAAGACAAGAGACTTATTTGTGTTTATACCTCTTTTTGTTGTACTATTTCTGTAAATACTCTTTCATTCCATTCCACTATCCTTACCTTCACTAGCTGTTGTAGCTAGCCAGACTTCTGTATGAATTATTACAGTTTTGTTGCAAAATATTAGACTGTGGGACCCACTGGAGTAATGAGCCAACCATAATGCACAGGTTTTTGCTTATATCTCTTTGCAATTTAATACAGTATAAACACATGGAAACAGTCCCCAGGGTGATATACTCAAAGCTGCCTGTAGATTAGGCTCTTACAGCACACAAGACCCTCATATGTATTTGAACTTCTTTCGTGTGCTAGCTCTATATTTCTGAACACATCAAGGTCTGTCTGTTTCAAGCCTTAAAATTTCATTGACATTTCTAAGCAAATTAAAAATATTTTTGTCCTTTTAATATTTGCCTTTTATTGAACACTTAGTGGGCCTGTACTTCCTCTGCTGCCTATATAACACCTATACAACACAGTGATCCACTGAAATGCAGCAGTGCCTGTGATGAGCTACTGGAGATGAGAACACAAGAACAGGAAACAGTGGTAGCATGAGGTTGCAAACACTCCTGGGCATATGGGTTAATACTGTGCTGGGACGTGATGCTAAAGCTGAGTTTAGTCATTTTTAATTACTTCCTCCCGAACCAAGTACCCAACGTACTGAAGATGGAATGATCAGCTCTTTACCTTGCCCTGAGCAATGTTGGATGGCACCATATAACAGTATAACAGGGGCAAAACCAGGCTCAGATCCAACACCCTAGCAGGACAAACAAAACCACTCAATATCTATGTCATTTAGATTAATTTTGAAAACGGAAATTGCATAAAAATGTGTTTAAAAATAGATAGGATTACAGAAAAAAAAAGGAAACTTTAAACTTCTAAAACTTAAAATCTTTACAGATGGCATGCAGATAATTTAAAGATAGTGTATCAGAGAGACAATGAAAATACATACTGCATCTTTTAAAAGACCATGAAAAGACCAGAAGAAAGTTTGTTGGAGGGCAACAGATTGATGAAGGTATCCTTCAGTGTGCTAAAGTTGTGTCTAGGTCAGGACAATAGCAAAGATCATAAACTCTGGGAAATTAAAAGGAAAAATACCTTCCTTCACCCCTGAAAAGGGGAAGTTTGAGAAATTATTTGAAAAAGACATGAACATGCATAATAAATCATTTTTCAAATATGTTAGGCAGAGGTAGCTTGCCAGAAACTCTGCAGAACAAGAGATGATTTAGTCCTAAAGAGTAAAATGGCATTCCCTTTATACCAATACATGCAAAATTATGTTTCCAATATAGCAGCTTGGGAATATTTCTACACTACAACCCTTCTTTACACAAGATGCATCAGATTATCCCCTTCAAACTGATGCTAAAAATTATGTGAAACTGCAGGAAGGTCTTGTCAAAGTAGTTGGTAGGTGGAATTCAATACAGATAAACACAAACTTCACTCCTCCCCTGCAACCTATATACTACTAGGTAAGGATCTGAGATACTGTTACCACTCAGAAATAAAATCTTCTATTGTAATAGACACATGAAATCATCATCTCAGTGTCCAGTACTGTTTTGCTGAGGCCTTTTTCTGTATTCTGTCCTTTTTATCTCAGAAAAGATGTGGCAGGACTACAGCGGATATAGAGGTGAAGAGCAAAGGTGATTAGCAGTGAGGAGTGGCTTCAATGCGAGACCCAAATAGGTTATAAGCACTCTTATACCTGGAAAAAATGGTGAGTGATGGCTGTATGACAGATGGGCTGAAGGACATGGAGCTGGGGATAATGATTTAGAGGTTCTTCCAGTACAGGAACTAGGAGGTATCCAGTGAAGGCAGAGCTTTTTCAAAACAAACAAAAGGAGATATTGTTTCTTGTTACACACACTCAAACCATGGATTTACTTGCCATAGGACATTGTGGATAAGCAAAGTTCAAAAATGATCCAAAGGTTCAAAATTTATTGGACAAAGTTACTGAAGAAAATTCTGTCAAGAATAATTTAATGCAAAAATGCCATTTCTGTTTTGAGAGCAAAAAATCACTGCAAGAACATTGTGCAGTTGTACCTAGTAGTCACTTTGCTCTTATACTTTGCCTGTACATCTTCTGATCACTATCAGAGGCAAGATCCTAGGCAAATCAGACCTCTGAGCTGATCCAGTAAGCCTTACTTTCTTGTTGCCCTCCTAGATAGTCTGAGTGTAAAGGAGATCTTTCCCCTCCACTACTGCTGAACCAGCTCCTGTTCTTCAATTTGGATGAGGCAACTGCTTTTCAAGGCCGTCTGCCCTTTGTGCTCAAATTGAAGAATTTCTTTTCATAACTTTGACAATAGGCTGGAGTCTAAACATAGCTGAGGAGGGTGCTCCCCCCTTCTCCCCTCTCTCCCCTGCCGTTTATTTGACACAGCACACCTGTGGCGGTGGAGGAGATTTGGAAGACAAATAGTATGGGACAAGGGGGTCCATTTTTCAGTAGCTTAATACAGAGAGAGACCAGAATGAATGGAACTGGAGTCAAATGTTGCCCTGGGGATGTAGGAAGCTTATAAAGATGATGATATAATGTTGATCTAGTGATCTCTACAGTGTAAGTAGTATTTTACACAACTATTTTTTATAATTAAAACCAGATTTTCATTAATTCATTTTTACGTGTAAAAAGATCCATAGGGAGCCCGGTGAAACAGAGTACACATAGGTTTTCTGCCTGTTCTGACATCTGAACTTATACAGCTGTCTGTCATTGGATTTTTGCTAACGTGCCTCGTTTCCACTTAGATGAGAAAGAAGGAGGTTGGTTGCAACCAGTTACTCAGCATATCAGCCTTTCAGTCAGTCATACTAAACAAGAAGGCTGGCTGTTACATTAAACTAAAAGATCAGCCTCATCTTAAAATACCCGATCAAAATGTTGGAAGCATTAAAAGTCTGCTTGTAAGGAATGCTTGAAGGAATCAGAAGGTGGAGAGCAGAGTTTATGCTCAAGCATCACTCCTTGCTGTCCTGTTCGGAAGGAGGCCATCTCTTGACCCCAAAACAAACACATAAACCTTTTCCAGAAATTTGCCAGAACTGGCCTAGAGAGTGTGGGAGAAAAGCACTACAAGCTATGCAGTCCATATGATTACAGATGCAAAACACAGAGAAGTGACAGCCTTGATAAGAGAGACCGTTTTTATTTCTTTTCTAATTCAAAGGAATTAAGATTTTTTTTGTTTGTTTGTATTGCTTCTCTCAGAAAGCTGGGTTTTTGACTTAGATCTGTAAGAGAGATCTGCCAGCAGTGATGGCCTCTTGAAATCTGGGATGGAGGATGGATAGAAACCCACTGCTGGAAAACCTATGACTGATAGCTTTTCTAGCCGAGGAATGATGTAAGAAATACTGAATGTAGATGAATGATGACATCAGAGCCATCCAGGGCACATAACCAGCAAAATAACTGTCCAACACAACAGAGCAGGAGAAAAAAAGTATCAGTGGAGATTTTCTTCTGTGTTTTCTGCATTGGCATCCTGCAGAACATGTGGTAGGCCAATGTTTTGTACTATGGTGTGAATTTGCCGGCTTTCCTTTAATTCCTTCTGCAACTTATACCCTTCAATTATTGTATTTTACCATTAATTGAAACTAAGCTTCTTTCACTATACTATCAATACTTAAGTATAGATTCTTTGTTACATAGCTATACAGTTTCTACCCTTATAAAGCCTGTGCATGCACGCCGCCACAGTACAAATAATAGTCCAAATATAGGTAAAAAATTTAATTATTAACCAGTTCGTTAATTAAATAATTATTTCAATGCATTATGTAGTGATGAATGTGATTCTATGCGAAAATACCATGATATAATGGGACTATGCTGGAAATGATCCGAATATCTTATAATGAACACTTTTAAAGTCTGATGCTACACTTGGAGGTAAAAAGTTATTGTATGTCACAAGGAAAATACTTATGGTCATTGGGCACTGGAACAGGCTGCCCAGGAAGGTGGTTGAGTCACCTTCCCTGGAGGTGTTTGAGGCATGGGTGGATGAGGTGCTAAGGGGCATGGTTTAGTGTTTGATAGGAATAGTTGGACTTAATGATCCAGTGAGTCTTTTCCAACCTGGTGATTCTATCATTCTACCTTTTCATTCAAGGAATTCACAAGAGGGATATGCAGCCAATGAAGGTATTTCAGTGGAAGTGGAATGTCTATAAAAGAAGTGGTATTCACTTAGTTGATTTACAAACACCCTTATTTAATATTCTCTGACATCCAATATTAACAGATTGGCCTTAATCACAGTAATCAGCTCAATTCCATTAGGCTTCTGCTATATAAAACCCTAATGGTTTAGAAGCTGCTGTTCTCAGCTGGTAGACAGAAAAACAGAACATGAAAGACAGAAGTACTGCCCAGGTGATCATAGATCATTATGAAAACATTTGACTTTAACTAAAGTTTTAAGGGAAAAAACTTTCTACCAATACAAATAGCAGTGACACAGATGGACTGTATCTAACAGTTCTAACTACAGAAAATTATTTTTATGTATCCATGCACATCTACCAGGTCTGCAATGGAAATTTCATAGATATACGTATTAGAAACAGTATACCCTTCTCTTCAAGCAGCACAGTGAAGTAAACCGATCAGACTTTAGAACTGCTTAGTCTGGAAGTTAGGATCTCGGTCTGTGATGGACAAAGGACTTCCACTTACAATTTTTTTTCCTTTTTTGAAAATGTGGTAGTAAGCACCATAGAGTACAAAGAGCATGCATGTTGTCAGCCCTGTAGTCCTGGGACAGACGAATAAAACTCTAAAGTACTACCTCATTTGCCCTAGTTCTGCAGGTGTGTGCACCCAAACCACTCCAAGAAGCAAGGCTTTCTGCTGCATTGACAAATACCAGCTTTACTAAAGTTCTCAAAGTGTGAAAAGAATATCAGTTAAAGTCCTGGAGATAGAGTTGTCTCTTCTTTTTGTGAGGAGCCTGAGGACATAATAAATGGAATAGGCTTTAAAAAAAAAAAAAGAAAATAAAATGCTGCAAACGTTCTCCATGATAAGCCAGTGGGAAGTTGCTGAGCTGCTTTTACTCTGCAAGAATTATTCCAGTTTTCCTGAACGAAGGAGGAAAGTGTTCTCCTGTTACGGAGAGCTGTGACTGTTTTACAGAATACCTTCAAAAGCTCATCTACTCTATGTAAGTGCAGGCCAAGCCACCTCCTACACATGATGGGAGAACAGACAACTATTCATTCTTCTTGCACTTCTTTGAAAGAGAGGAAATGGTACAATTTTGTCAAAGTTGGTTTGGTTTTTTTTTCTTGTTTGTTTTTTTTTTTTTGTTAAATGCGTATTAGATCAAAAAATAGACCCAAGCCTTGCTTTAAATGGATTTGTGTGTCAGCTTCTAACTTCCAGCAGTGATGTTAATGGTGAGGCAGATTAGAAAATTAGAAAAGCAGTAGGTGAACAGGAGTTCATACAAAAAAAGGATGGGAAAACATCCAAGTAAGTGGCATCAGCAAGTGAGATTATAATTGAATTAAATGATGAAAAGAGTAATGGGTCAAGTGATGAAAACAACAATGCAGCCTTTCAAGGCAATAAGGATTAGAAAAAACATCTTCCAACTCTCAGAAAATCAGTCCTTCATTCTGCTAACACAAGAGCAATTGTAAATTGTGTTGCTAGAGTTTGCATGCAATGAGATATTAGATTTGCTGCAAGATCTGCAATGCATAGTTTAAGAAGCGTGCCACAAATGCACAGTGAATATTTTAAGTAATTTTATGCCCATAGGATGTTTATAGAGCACAAGTGTGAGCTGAGGTCCTAATACAAAAAGCGCACAATGGAAATGTTAAGATTGTCCAAAAGACTTCATGTTTCCTTTGTGTGACATTGTGATACAGGCTGTCAAATTTAGCACACAGGCCAATAACTGCTGTGTATACACCACAGAAGCAAAGCCATCCCTCTCTTATTAGAAGAAAACAGCAGGATAGATATAATTATGCTGCAGTAAAAGAGGAAAGTGATGCAGAGATACTAAGAGAAAATGTCTTTTCCTAGGCCATACTAACATGAAATCTGGGGTGTATTAAAGAATCCAATAGGATATTGAATGAAGCAAATGAACCTCCAACAGAAAGTGAATTGATTTAATTTGTAACAGCTATGGGAGCTGCTACTTTTTGCCTTCTGTGCCCAGATGATGGTCCCAAACCAAAAGCTTCCTTAAACAGATATTCAGTGTCATTGCAGATATAATAAAGGTTCTATCTGTGCAATGATCTCTTTTAAAACTGCAGCTCTATATAAATAGAAGCTATGTGTGAGACTCCTTTATTGGTGACCACTGATGATCAGAAGACTGTGATATTTGCCTAGCCGTGTGCTCAAACCATATTCACTAGCTCTACAGTTAAATTATAATAATGACAACATATCAGCAATGGTCGTTCAATTTATATAGCTGCTGTGTTACATTTTAGCTAGTTAGTGTATTTTGATCATGTAATGAAAGATGCTGCGTTGTGTTCTTTGAGTGTTATAGTAAGTTGAATTGTTAAAATGCTTTACATTTTTTTCCTATATCTGGACTGCAATGGTTGATACAAAAAGCTGCTAAGATAGAAGAACATGACATTCCTACATGAAAAAATATGAATAACAAGTAGTACAGGACTGTGTTTGATGCACTAAAGTGCTACAAATACTAAACTAATAAAGTAAGGTTTATTGTCTCTTACTTTGTGCTTCAGGGGTTTTAATATTCTAAGAGACTAAAGAGTTCAAGCGCTGTAGCAGGAGCAATCTGGAGAGCAAGAAACATTGCCTAAGTGCTGGGACTCTCAGGCTGTCACATTCCTACCTGGGCTGGCTCTCAGACAGAAGGGTGGCTGGAGGTCTGCAAGTGTCTCAAACGCTGTGCATACCACCAACAAACGCAGAAAGTGTCAACGCTCCAAGGTCTGGGTTGGGTTTTTTAATAAAATTTCAATCAGTACAGTAACTATTCAAGGCTCAGCGTGGCTTTTTTTTGCCTGCAATTGAAAGATATCTCGGTTGGGAATACATTACTTGGAGAGTGTAAGGGGGGTGTCTGTTTTTCCTCTAAATTCAAGATTGAGTTTCCTGTTGCTTAATGCTAAACAATATTCCAGGCAGGGGTCAGTATCTTCTGTAGTCTGAGAAGAAGCAGTAACTTTTCTCACAGCAAGTGTCTCCACAGCCTTCTGATGAAAATGAGCAAGCTTCTTGCTGTAGGCAAGTTGGTGCAGTTCCTCTCAAGTCAATGAAAGTCTGGCTTTAAGAAACTGTTTATCAAGTGTTTCTTGTTTTAGATATTTTTTCAGACCACTTGTCACTATTGGTCAGTGAAACAATTCCACCAGACTGGGAACATTCTGTTACGAAGTCTCTGATACAAATATCCTTGTCCAGCTAATGCAATCTTAAATGCAAAAGAACTTTACAGAATTGTGATATGCTTTCAAGTTTGAAAGGAACTCATTTTTATAAAGGAACATGACAGGGGTCTGGAAACTGTCATCATATAAGACTTAAAAATATGTTGTAAAACAAAGATCTTGACTTTTCAGACCTTGGGACATTTTGGAGGGTGGCTGTGCTGCTCTGGCTTTATGTTTTGGAATTGACTACTCTTTTTTATTTCCCCTCCCCCCCCACATTTCTAAAACTACTACCCATTCAATAATTTTTTCTTCAAACTTTCTTGCTTTTCTACGGCTCCAGGTGCTCCTGTGTGCTCCTGACTAAAGTTAGGATATATGTGTGGAGCCAAGTCTGTTCTCTTACATGCTGCTGTAGAAAAGGTCAGCTTTTTATCATTCACTTAGCCCCTTATTTTTCTGTTTCTACAGGAATCACTTTATCGGCAGGGTATAATTTATAGCTTCCTCCCTGTAATATAAGTGCAAATGCTGAATTTCACTGACATAAATTGTATGCAAAGGATATGCTTTAAGTTACATCGGGCTCATGCTCTTGCAACCTTAATTTGTCTCTTATACAAGAAAAATAATAAATGAAAAATGAATAGTGTAGAGATTGTTTCCCTGGAAACTTAATAAACAACAAAAAAAAATCTAATGGTTGGACTCGATGATCCAGTGGGTCTCTTCCAACCTGGTTATTCTATGATTCTATGAAATAATGAAATCTGCAATCTATCTCACAGAGCATCAACTCTTGACATATTGGTGAAATAAAAGGGAAAGAAATATATAACTACTCTTCTGAACATGGAATTAAAGAACAGAAAAGACAACAAGAAGCCCTAAACAATGATAAGAGATGTTTATAAAATATGAGACACTGTGCATTGAAATTTGGGATAGGGGCCAGCAGGAACCAAGCAGCAGGCCTGGGTAAAACAGGAAACCCCAAATCTAGTGAGCTGCTTTGTAATTTAAGATGCTGATCTCAGTGTCTGTAATGCTGGTAATGTGTAGTTTCAGAAAGCTAGGATGACACACAACCACGTGGGAAGGAGGGAAAGCAACTTGCAGTATGGGATTGTTTGGCTTTTAATGAAGGATAGCTAAGAAGTTAATTGTATCCACGCTTATTTTTATGAATACAGGTAACCCGATCTCGTGACATCTATGGATGAAGCACACTCTTCAGCTTCCTGTGAAGCTTGGCACAGGGTCTGCTATTGTGCACAGACCCGCAGGAGACACAAATGTTATAGAGGCAGCAGGCAGCCCTTGTTTGCTTTCGTCATTCAGCTTCAGAGCTGTGATTAAGTTTCTTCGCTCAAACTCATACATGTTTTTCCCAGAAATAACTAAAGCCAGTCCGTAATACATCTTTCTGTTAGTAGAAATACTAACTATGTATCTTGCAACACAATTCACTTCTTTAGGTATTACTTGGAAGTTCCAACTCATGTACTTTAAGAAAATGTAGATACTGCATTTACCTGTCAGAGGAAATCTACACGTTAGTTTACTCAGTGCCACTCTAATTAGCATCAGCCATATTAGGACAAGGACTACTTCTGCCATTAATGTAATTTGCCTCACAGTAACATCTGGATTTTTTTTTACCCAACTGAATCCTTAATTAACTTAAAAATCCCTTTGGCATCTGTTTCCCAGATACGTAAAAACAGCAGGGAGAAAAATCTTCATTGTTTTGCATAGCATGCTGTCAAAACATCAATTAGAAAGAGGAAGGCTGTATAATGAATAGTCACCTTGGCAATACGAAAGAAATTAGTGCCAATTCTAAGAATCATGAGGATTCTATACAATATTTGTCTTTGAAATAATGCTCCCAAATATCTACTGGAAATCTAACAACTTCTCCAGACATAATGGACTAAGTTTGCTCCTGGATATTGATGGTATTCAATTAAGATTGGAAGTAATTATATAAAATGTATGTATTATGGCTTTTTCCATTATAACACAGAACTAAGAAACTCCAGGAATAGAGAACATGTTCTAAAATGCCAGAAGCACCTGCTTCAGATCTTGCCTACTTACTTGCCAAGAGTCAGAAGCTCACAGAGTAGATAGAGGTTCAGCTAGGACAGCATGCCTAGCAGTAACCTTCATTTGAAAGACTCCTATTAAGCAGAGGACTCTGAAAAAGTTGACTTAAAGCCATGAAAACCAAAGAAAGTCTTTTTCTGCTCTCCAAGAATATTCTTGTTGTATTACAGGTGCCAAATTGTGCAGCCTGTGAACAGCTCCCTCACCCCAGGTGACACAAACCTACTGATTGAACCACTAAAGCATGGTAAGGAACCACAGTTTCTCTTTTCTGAAGAAACTCAGAAGAAACTCTGAAGAAAAACTTTGTCCATTAATGCTTTTTAAACTTGAAAATTGCCCCAGCAATAGGCTAAACACATCCAGGTTTCCAAAGACTGACATTGGTGTGACAGAGCCATAAAACACAAAGTATAACTCTTGCTTTTCATGCCAGAGTAACTACAACTGAAATAGCAGGGGTTTTCATCCACTAGTATTAGCACTACAACATTTTCATGCTTTCCTTCATTTTTACTTCTGCAGCTTGAATGAAGAATTCCTGTGCATTATTAATCTGTTTCAGAGCCACTTCAGAAAGAACATCACAGTCCTGGATGAAATCTTGGACATATGCCAGTCAGCGGAACAAACTACCAAGCTAACACAATATTTAGTTTTAAATCCCAGTTTCTGTAATCAGCATGGATCAAAGACAATCCTCACACAAGTTAGGGTTTTATTAATTAGCACTCATTGACTATAAAGTTGTGCTGTCAGAGTAAGAGTCAAAACAAAAAGAGATATATTCTCCGATTGCTTTACACTGGAAGTGATGTCAGAACCTCCATTGTGACTCAGTAAGGCATAGTGCTAAAGAGTTTACCAAACATCTGTGGCCATGTACATAGATATAAATATAGTCTTTATTTCTCTTTAAAGTCATGAAACCTTGTAATTTCATTGTATACAAAAAGTTTAAGCAAATAACACAGTTAATGTGTATTTCAGAGAATTTTTATACATGAATATGTATTTTGAAACTAGAAGATTTACTAATAGCTATCTGTTCCTACTCACCCAGACACAGCTGAATATAAGGCAAAAATGCATAGAACAGCCCTGATTGGAAGGGCTTGCAAAAGACCATCTGTTCCAACCTTTTATGATAAATGGAGCCTAGATGAGATATCTAGCATACTGTCCAGTCACGTCTTGAAAACCTCCAGTGGTGAAGACTCTACCATGCCCCTGGACAGGTTGTTCCAGTGAATTTATTACTTATACAACCTCTGTTGGTGCAACTTGTACCCAATACACCTTGCCTCCTCTTGTGAAGGGAGAACTTCCATCCTATTTGTAGTCACCCTTTAAGTACTGGAATACTGTGATGAGATCCCCTTCTTCAGGGATAAAAGATCTAATTCCTTCAGTGTTTCCTGTTACAGCAGGTTCTCCAGAACATTTGTCCTTTTAGTGGCTCTCTTTTGGACTTTCCCCAGTCTGCCTGCACCCTTCTTGAATTGTAGGAACCAGAACTGGATGCGGTACTGATTTTAGTTAATCTGAGTGCACTTTTTTATTAATAAGACAGCATTGCCCACTTTCATACCGATGGCAATTTCAGGTTGTTGTCTCAGTGAACAAGTTCAAAAACCAGACAACACTAGGTTTTGGCCAAGGGTAGAATAAGTGAGCGCAATCCTCTGTTGTTTTACACAAAGCCACAACAGCAATGATAGATTAAGTTAACTTGGAAATTTGACCTATTAAGTAGCAATCAGCTGTGTGCACTGTTCAGCTGCACTAAACAGTTCATTATTCAGAGTATATTTAAACTGATTTGGTTGCAAACAATGAAAAAATTAGGTTTCATCTTTTCTTCCATTGAACAAGTGTGAAGTCAGCTTTTATTAGCAGTGCAATCATATCCTTTATATTTTACCAAACTGCAAGTATTTTCTGTAAGGCTTTAAGAATGTTCTTCATCTTCTAACTGCTGCAAACTGCAGAATGTAAGAATAATGCTTTTTACCATCTCCAGCTAGCTAAGGTGTACTACCTCATTCTGGTGGGAATGAATGAAGCTGTACTTCTCTCTGTCATTTTGCATCAGGGTTTGAGTAATACACTGGATAGGAAAGGACACCCTAAGTAAAGTTTGTCCCACTGTTCTTGGCACCATGTCGTACAACCTCTTTAATAAATTTGTCAAGCTCTATCTTACAACAGCTCAGCTGGGTATGAAGCCTGTCAGCCCTCTGGGAACACCAGCTAGTTCTGGCTTTTAAAGTATAGCCAGAAACACATCATTCTCGTCCACTGGTGTTGATCTCAGCTTCCCACAAGAGCATACATAAATCTGCTAGCATATGACACTGATTCTTCATGCCAACAGATCCAGTACTTGCAGCATAGACAAGGCAATTCAACACATTGCTGAGAGCTCTAGGCTGAAAACCTTGTTTCTGAGGTGCTGGTGGATGTTCTGCTGCTTCTGAAAAAAAAAATCAGCATGAAGGAAATGAAGTCCTAGCTCCCAGTCTTTGCTGAGGTCCTTTTTTCTCTGTTTGGTTTCACAAAACTCCCTTGCATCTCTGGCATTCCTCCCATTCACACTACGTCTTGGAGAAGAGACAACGCCTTCCAGGAGCATATCACGTTAAAGTTAGAAAAACAAGTAGGGCTCAGACCTGGACTTTGATTTTGATTTAATGTCCAGTGTGATCTCAGCCAAAAAGTAAATATTAACTGCCTCTGATAGGTGTTCTCAACGTTATTTTATATATTTATTCAATGTACTCTGTTGATCTGAACCTACACCAAGCCAAACACATTCCACTGCTGAAGTAGTATCAAATCCAAGAGCAAAAGTCCCAGAGCATTACAAGGAAACTTTCTATTGACTTCAGCCTGTGCTGCCCTGAGCCCATATTTGGCAATTTTCCTAAGTGATGAAAAAGGAAAAAACAGCATGCATCTTCTCCTGGGAGACAGAAAACATCTTGTCTGCCTCTCATTCAAGATTTCAAACAATAATTCTCCTTTATAAATGTGTATGGTTTCTGGCAATAATTATGGATATAAAGCCAGATAAGTTTGGTGTAAATTAGCACCACTCTGTGAAGTCACTGGAGGTGTGCCAGTATACACCAGTTGAAGACATGGCACATAATGTGATGTCCCTGGAGGTGTGCCAATGTGTACCAGTTGAAGGCATGGCCCATAATTCCATATATCTACATTTTCACATTGTACTCCTTTATTAACAGCTGCTACACATTCTAAAAACAGAAAGCAGAATCCTGCCTTTCAAGGTCTGTGGAGCATGGGCTGCTTCCTCAATACAAGCATTTTACTGGCTCTTTGAGAAACACACTGTGTATGATTAAAGTTTCTGGGCCCCTTCCCAGTGCAAATAATAAATAAATATTTTATTTGATTCTTGCAGTGTTTCTGCATGTCAAAGGTGGTTTGTACCTAGTGATCTGGCACCATTATAGACCAAAAAATGCAGTGATATCAAGCTGCTCCTTTCATTTCCTCATACACAGTCACTTGGTACACAGGAAGCTCTGATCATTTTACTGTATAAAAAAGCATCTGCAACTCCTACCTATATCTGAGGTGTATTAGAAGACAGATACTCATGCATTTATTCAATGATTAATATCATTGCACGCATAAATGTTAGATCAATGTCACTGTGTATGTATTCATTGATGATTGAAGACACTCTTTTTCATTGTTTAAAAATAAAACACCAAATTCTAAGCTCCAGAGGATATTATTAATAATATTCGCAATCTGAAGCCACTGTGTTCTGCTGTGTAGTCTAATACAGGACACAAGCTTCTTTCTGAGGTTTTTATAACTTAACATTGACACAGGTAGTAAAACTTTTTTTTTCCTTTGCCTCAACTAGTTTACTCTGGAGTCAGCTACATAGCTAAAGCTTGTAACTGCCATCCCCATACTAATATTTGAGCTAGACCACCTAAAAGCTCTTCTATAACAAATACAAATGGGGACAATTGCTACGGATCAGTGTTTTCCAACAGACAATATAACCTTTGTTCAGCTGATACGTGCTTGGGTTTTGTTGTTTGGGTTTTTTTTCCTCTGAAAGAGTGGTAGCAAAAGTACAGCCTTCCCATTGGAGCCTGGGACCATAAGACTGTTGAGTGTGGTTTCTTGCCTTATCTAAGCCTCCCAGCGATGGTCACTCGGGAACAGACAGGCAATGCCACAGACGTTCCCAGACAGGAAAAAGTGGCCCCAGAGGAAAAGATTGAGCAGGTCTTTGCTTAAATGGATCTGACAGCCTTGCTTAAAGAAAGATGTTTGTCCCTGTTTATGGACATGTCCTTTCCCCCAGCTTTTGATTCCCAGGGCCAGTGTTACTTTTTACTGTGTGCCTGACTGTCTGGGTAGAGAGCCTGAGGGTCGTGTGTCCTGCAGGCAGTGGGGGTGGGTGAGAAATAAAATCCACCAAGGCTGCTATTCACAAAGGGCTTGAGCCTTTTCCATAACATTTCCATTATCCTATTTAAAGTTTAATACTCCGATGATGGGAGTCTTTCTATTTTCTTCTCTAGAAGCAGGGTCAGCGGCCGCCTTAACCTGCACATGTGTATATATTTTCACATGAACCCTCCACAGGGTGGAAGAATAAAAATGTCAAAAACATTTTCCTGGTATTACAAAGTGGAAATTGTTAATAAACTTCTTGTTCTGATTCACAGATTTGTTTTTCAAGTTGCGTTTTATATTCTTTTACCTGTCAGATCTGATAGTGATGATATTATTTTCAAAACTGAAATATTATATGGATTTTTTTTCATGTCAATATTTGCATTTTGAGTGTCTAGAAGATGTAAAAGAATCTTCAGCCAGAGTTTAATTTTAGAGAGGATATAAGGTATCTTGCTTGAAGATTTTCTTAATCAGTCAGATTTGTCCTGACTTTCAACTCCAGATAAGAAAATAGTCTATTTTATCACAGGGTTTTACTGTGTGGGGGTTTTAGTGCCAACCAAAAATGGCTCCCAGTATCTTAGTTATTAAAGTCACATTTGC
The DNA here is from genome assembly GCA_013389865.1 of Piaya cayana. Lineage (NCBI taxonomy): Eukaryota > Metazoa > Chordata > Aves > Cuculiformes > Coccyzidae > Piaya > Piaya cayana. The sequence continues at coordinate 87,176 of WAAB01003873.1, forward strand.
TGTTGATTACAGCTATTTCCGGCATAAAATGAAGTTTCCACAAATACTTAATAAGTCAAAAGAAGTCAAATAAATGGCATGCCTCTGGAAATATGAAATAAATTAATATTTTTCTGAGTCTTGAATATCTATGCACTGGGTTAACTGTGTGCAGGAGATTATGTTTATTCCCGATAAAGTCCGAAACATCCTGGGTCTAATTAAGCCTCCCCAAATACAATGTTCTCCCTCTTCCAAGACGCTGGAAAAAATTGCAGTTTTCAAAACTGGAACTGAACACCGTTGCTTGTCCTTTCCCAGCTACAATGCCTGATGGGAGACCATATTTCTCAGAGAGATCCCTTATTCCCATCTTTCCCTGCTATCATACAAATCTTAGCAGGACAGCAATATAAACACCCACGTGACTGGATCCTGGAGAAACTAACAAAGGTCAGATGGCTAAACAGGAGATGTGGGATGATCCCAGTACTGATGGAAGACAGAGGTAGGACATGAGGGCCTTGAAAGACAGGGGCTCATGGAGCGAGTCAGCCACCTCATGTATTGGAGTATGTTTAGTTAATAAGCAGGAGCTGTGACTTTGCTCTCCCTTCTTTGGTGTGGAGGAGTCAGCCACTTTCCATCTCTAGATAGATTTAGAAATTAGCCTTCTGCTGTCATCATAGTATATGAACTTTAACCATGCTTTAAAAACCCAGAGATTTTTATAATATCTGCAGTTATTTTATTGGTTTTGCCGATAATTTTGCTATAAACTTTTATATAACCTATATATATCTCACATGCAAATTTTTTTCTTCTAAATGCTTATCTAACAGATACGCTTTTAATACTCTGGCTGTAAATCAAAGAAATATGTTTATTATAAAATTATTGATATTAGCTTCAGTCCACATATTGTAGGAATTGAAAGCACACTAGGCTGGTCAGAGATGAAAAGAGCTTTAAAAAATGACAAAACAAAACAAAAAGTTGTTTCAATGCTTTTTCTTCCCTTTCCCACAATCTTGTATTTCTGAAATAAGTGCCTGCAGAGCTGGATCCAAACCTCTTTGAAGCTGAAGGGAAACACGCTGTGGAGATTTTGTCTGAGCGCTCTGCATGCTTCCAGTGGCCCAGGTTTAGAAGCCCACCAGAGCTGCCCACTGCGGAGTAGCTACACTTGGTGGTTGCAAGAGGCAGATTAACAGTGATTTGGATCCTGAAAGTCTTGTGTCTTTTATGTTAAATTTATTTCATAGGGATAGAAGATGGTTTCTTCTTGTCTTCAGTGAATGTAAATAAAGCCCAGTGTAAGAAGACTAGTGTGGAATAGACATGACTATCAACACAGAAGCAAAATCAAACAGTCTTACAGTTCACAAAACAAATGAGAGAGACTTGAAAAAAAGGTTGAAGTCCACTGTCATAAAACTAAAAGCATAATCCTTGATGAAGACAAAGACAATTATTTGTCTGCAGCTTTTCAGTGGAAAGAACAACAAACTTGTGAACGTGGACAGAGTATGATTTATTTAGTACTTGTGGCCACACCCAGCCAAATAATGGCAGAGTTTTAATTATACTGAGACATATCCTAAGGTCATAATTAATTTTTAACTCTGGCAAACTGTTATGATGTTGATCAAAGGTAGCAACTGAAGGACTTGGCCTATTGTAGCTTACAAACAGGCATCCACCACATAAATCTCTTGAGCAGATTTGGCCAAATGAGTTTGGGCAGCTGCAAATTAGACTAGAGTTTTGCTGGTTTATTCTCCTTAATGAATATCTCATTAAAAATTGCAGTGATTATTTGCAGCAAATTATTTGCAAAAGGCAACACAGTCAAGGTCCTCAGTGTCCACCTGACTCATTTTTCACATCCGAAAAGTATTTCTTTTTGATCCAACCAATCTGTCAGCAAGCGCTTCTGTACACAGTTGAGTTTGGCTCCCAAGAGGGCATCTAAGCTGGACATTGTCATGAAGTAATGTGACATGACTGCCCTGGATTTAAGTACAAGGAACATAAAGGTCTCCAATGACAAGGTTTTACTCTCAGTTTCCAGCATTTTCACAGCTGGTTGAGTGTTCTGCACCCCACATAGAATTTCTTCACACCATGTATATATTCATTCAGTGTCGGGAGGAAGAATACAATTCCAGCTGGATTTCTATATCTTGTTACTTTCGGTAGGGACTCTCCAGAGTCCTCTGTAGGGACTCTACAGTTCATGGGCTGAGGTGAGCTCCTAAGGAGTACAGGAAGACCCCTCTGTCCTTTGGCTACATATAACACTGATGTTGAGTAAAGTGTGGTTGTCAATCAATAAACATTGACCTGTTTCCGTTTTTTCCCTGCTATTTCTTCCAGAAAAATATCTGCAGGTAGTTTGTCGCTGTATCAGTTCTACTTCCAATGATATACAATATGTGAGAGGACTCCAACATTTCTAAAACGTCAAGTGCAAATGCAAACATCCTCCTGTGCAATGGTATCCTTGATCTCTGAAAACGGGAATGAGGCAGCTACCTTCAGCCTTCCTCTGTTCTCCTTAGTGTTAGTCTCTGGAGTACTGGGAAGGTGAGAGACCTTGAAAATTCTAAAACAGCCCAGACAGTGACATTTACACAGTTCCCCTCCTCATTTTCCAGCAGACTCACAAACACCCCGTTAAGTTTCTAAACAGTCTCCCACTTGATTCAGTGGGAGTTGGATTTGGCCCACAGGCACAACTCCAAGTCTTTTCCCAGTGAGGCAGTGTTTCTGACCTCTGTTAATTAGGAACTTGGACTCCCCTGCTCATTTCCAAACCTAAGGGCACCAGCTAGGGTGCACAAAGTGCTTGAGCCATGCCAAGAAGCCAGCTAGAATCATTTTCTTTGCAAGAGTTAATTATGTTAAATTAGGTGCCCTGCTCTGAGGGATTCGGTTGCAGAGGAAAGCACAAGAGAAGGTGTCTAGTCAGTTTTACATGAGTCCTATTGAGGACTGTGATTATACTGGTCTGTGAGAAATCTGGGGCTGGCAAGCAATCTGTGCGTGATGTCATCTTTCCCAGACATGTGAATAGGTTGCAAGGATCTGCTGCAACCATCCCAGGAAGGCTCGGTCTTGTTGCTCCTGTATTTGGAGTGTATGGCTGCCTGGGCACACAACTCATTAGGGAGATAGGTGTAAGGCAAACAAACCCCACTCCAAGAGCACGTTTATCTCATGGCACAAAATGCCACATGCCTGCAGATCAAAGCTGGTGGAAACAGATGCTGTTAGCAGAGCAGCAGCTGCACTCAAACCCTGTCCACACCCTTCCTGTTTGCAGTGGCCTACCCAGGACCTAATATGTTCCCAAAAGGGTGATGATTACCCCTTCTTCCCACCCCTACTGCCATTCTCCAGGGAGGGTGTACTGGTGCTCGCCTGACTGTCTTTCTTCACATTCTCATTGTTTCTTTGGAAGGTGCAGATAGTGGACTAGACGGCCCTTGACTTGTGCTCTGATAAGGTTCTGAAAATTGTTCTCGTATGTTACACAGAAAGCCGCTTGAAAGAAGGAACTCTACCCAAAATAACAAAAGTGACCTCAGGGGTCATTATTTTCATTTAAGGAAGGAGCTTGCACTCATCCAGATTGGAAAAGAAAAAGGTCAGACTTTTCAGCTGTGCTGGAATAAATTGGTATTAGTGATGTTACTGTACTTTCCTGCAAGGGGTCTGGAGGCCAGATTCCATCTCTGCACTCAAGGAAATCTGTATTTCCCCACTGTCCTGCAATTCCACCTGTTGTCCAAGTCATTTATGTCAAGTTTGGCTTATTATAAACTTTAAGCAATAATATTGCAGTCTTTTTCACAGTAGTGAAAGTCAGTTTCAAAAGTAGGTTTCAAAATAAATCTTTTTCAGATAGTGTAAGGTCCTGGCTATCTAATAACCTTTCATCAGTCCATTAGTTTATTCTCAATTCAACCTGTAAAACACAGTGAACTTTCACTTGTGAAAATCAGGACTAATTGCCAGAGGCATCAAGGGGGCTGATCAGTGGAATTCAGATTTTAAAGTGCCTATAATTGAGCAACCAATATATATGATATATTATGTTAAGCAACGAATCTGGTGAAGATGCTGGTGAAGGGGCTAGAGAACAAGTATTACAAGGAGTGGCTGAGAGAGCTGGGGTTGTTTAGCCTGGAGAAGAGGAGGCTGAGAGGAGACCTCATTGCTCTCTACAACTACCTGAAAGGAGGTTATAGAGAGAAGGGAGCTGGCCTTTTCTCCCAGGTGACAGGGGACAGGACAAGAGGGAATGGCCTCAAGATCCACCAGGGAAGGTTCAGGCTTGACATCAGGAAAGATTTTTTTAATGGAAAGGGTCACTGGGCTCTGGAACAGGCTGTCCAGGGAGGTGGTTGACTTGCCTTCCCTGGAGGTGTTTAAAGGACAGGTGGATGAGGTGCTGAGGGGCATGGCTTAGTAATTGATAGGAATGGTTGGACTTGATGATCCTGTGGGTCTCTTCCAACCTAGTGATTCTGTAACTCCCTGCCTACAAATCATAGAACAGGCTTTCTCTTTCCTGGGTGTTTTCTCTCTACTCATTTGGTTTTCTCCCTGACAACTAATTTGTTTTCCTAGTTGTAATTGCCTATCTACTGGCTTGTGCAAGTCTAACTGCCCTTTCCCATTTCACATGTCTGCTGTTTCCTCTCTCATCATCATTTTATGCTGTGGCATTTGCAGAAGCGGCTTTCCTTTCCTTTTTTAATTTTTTTTTAATTATAGTTAAAATGTATAGCTTCTGATCTCTGCTGTCAGGTTTATTTTGGGTTTTATTATTTTCTCCAAAAGTCTCTTTAGGGCAAGAAGCTAGTCTCTATGCTTCCTTTCAGTTTGCTCCCCTGCACAGCAGTATAGCCTCAGTAGGGTTGTGCAAAATATTTCACAGGCGAGTACAACAGTCTGCCAGAATCAGATGCTCAGTTTCAAATACCTTGAATCCCTTCTAACTGTGGGACAATTCCTTGTGTTTCTTTCTCTGAGTGGCCAGAGGAAGAAGATCATCGAAGCAAGAGGACCCTCAGATGCAATGTGGCATCCACTGCAGTGTGCTTATCTTGTTTTGCTCAGAGGAGAAGCCCCACACAAGGAAAAGCTGCCTTTTCTCTCTGGGGGAAGACAACTGCTTTCCAACCCTAACCCTGGCTCTGACAACTGGAATTAGACAGGATTTCCAACATGGTTCCACATTTTTTGTACTCCATTGGTTGACCATAGATGATTTTCTGACTGAGGCATGCTTTGTTGAAGTGATGGAGGGCTGTGACTCTTACCTTCAACTTACATTCAGGGGGCCAAGCACCTAGTTTGTAGGGGTGTGTGTTTTTTTCTTGGATCTAGCTCCGAACAACTCTACTAACTGTGAAATACAAGTTGGGGAGCTAAAAGCCACAGAAGGAAAGCAGCAATACTGATACTGATGAAACTGCTGTCTTATGAAAGTCATCCCCACAGCTGGCCTACAAACCAAGAGGAAAGAATTTGTATGTTTATAATACAGCACAATCAAGCAATGACACCAAGACATTTTGGAAGACGTGACCATCATGTGCAAGGCTGTAAGTGCATTCGCATGTGGCAAGTACAGGCACATAGACACATACACGGTGCAGAAGGCATGAGGAGCCAGAGTGCTGCAAAGTCTGGTTGCAGAGAAGTGACGTTTTAGTGTGCTTTCTAGTTGACAACATTTTAAAAAAAATAATTCTCAAATACCGCTCAGGATCTCAGCACAAGCCAAGAGCCCTCATATATATGTAGCTGTGTGTTGTATCTTCCAAAAGGCTGTTCCTGGCATGATGGGAGAGTATAGCATGGTGTACAAGAGCTCCACATTTTTTATCTTTAACAGTGAATGACAGCATTACTGAATAGCTCCTAACATGTAACACTGAAGAAGTTAAGGTTCATCTTCATTTGATGGCTATGCTGGGACCAATCTCTCTCAGATTTCCTAAGGAGCACTGTTAGGCAATAAGTAGTTTTCACTTAGGTTCTGTATCCAAAGAATGAAAAGCTTAATACAGAAGTCATCTGTTTGTACCAAGAATCATAGTATTTCTGTCACAGGAACTAGCATTGAGTAACTCCAAGACTGAGCTGATATTTGAAGAAATCTCTGTGCTGCTTCTACAAGATGAAATAGCAAGGAACATAAGCTACAAGGCTCTCTCCTCCTCCCCTCCTGGGAGGAGAGAGCAGGAAACTCCAGGAACTTGTCTTCTGCTTATCTGGAGCCTTGACCCCAGCCTGCACCATTTGATCTGCATGCCTGCCACTGCTGGAGACTTATCTCTTGCAGCAGGAATTTGCCTGTGCCTCATGCACCCATCTTACAGTCCACTTACAAACTGGATTATGGGACTAACACTTCAACACTCACAAGTGGGAAACGTGAGAGCAGGTCATGGTCTCTGTCACAGGCGAGGTGTAACAGAGTCAAGTGGGAGGTCAAGCAGAACTAACTGGGTGAGATACAGCATATTTCATGATTCTTCCTGGCCATAGAGAAGCTAAGTGTTGTCAGTGTAAAGGATCACTGAAAGCATGGTAGCTTAATAATTAATTATGTAATTGAATGTAAGTTATTTTGTCTTCCGTCTATCCTTCCCAAATTTTTTCTTTACAATACAATCTTAGAGAAGTAGTGGAATAAAATTTCATGCTAATTTATCTTTTTTTTATCATCTTGACTGCAAGATAGCATAGGTATCTTCTGTCACTGACAGCCAGTTGTTTTCTGTACAAGTTCCAAAAGGCAATGTTTCTTTGTGATCCAATGGCAGAGATGACAACATACACACAGACTGCATGTCTATGTCGTACCACAAATTACAGAAATGGCACTTCGTAGCGGATGAGAATGGAGTCACATCCTCTGATGAAGAAAATCTGGTTTATTTTGCAGCTTGTTACCATTCCCTCAGGAAAAGTTATAGTGTTTACAAGAATCTGTGGCTCCTTTGAGTAGAATTTCTCTACTGTACAGGTTTGGGTTTAGTGTTACCATTTGTAAGCTTAGTTACCTAGGCACTCTATATTGTCTGAACCACCAACTCACTTTTTATCAAATATACTTACCCTTCATTTTACACATTCTCTAGTAAGGGACAGTATACTTTCACGCCAAGAAGTGTTCCTCGGTCCTGTAGACTGCTCATCTGAAATGATTTTTTTTCAGATAGTATCTTAGAATCACACTCAGAATAAAGGAAAATAAATTGGCATAATAGTGAGTCTCCTAAGCTGCTAGGTGGCCAACTCATGATGCGGTTTGAACCTTCAAATGGTAATGTGGAAGATCTTTCTTAGTCAAGTACACTATTTTCAATAAGATATCTAATCTCATCAAAGCTACAGCACCTGTAGAAACTCTGTAGTAGATAACAGGCTATTATTGATTGAAAATGAGTACCATTAGGAAGCATTATCCTACAGCAGAAGAGAGCCGTCTCGGATGTGGTTGGCATTAGGCTCACAAGAAGAATTTCAGCATTGAAATGCTTACTGCTGTAGCTGCATTGTGGTGTGGTAGGGATCTTGGCGTCCAGGCTGAGAACTGGTGCTCTGGACAGCAGTCTGGGAGAGTATCATCCGGCCAAAATGTGGGACTACCTCTGCTAAGCAAAAGAATATGGCTGAAGGAAGAAGCAAGGTAGGAGTAGGAATCTCAGCTGAATTGTGAAGAGATGTCAACTCAGCCTTTAAAGTGTTTAGGTCTATAAGCCAAATAGAAATTAAGAGTTAGCCATAATAAGTCCTTGTGTATATGGTCCCTTAGTACTGCGGTACTCACTGTTGTGTGGATATCAAAGGAGAGGCCACAAACTAGAGATGAGGCCAGCAACTAGCCTTGTTATATCCCAGGAGACTTACCTCCTTAAAGATGAAAGGCACAGCAGCCAGTACTGCCCGAGCCAGTGGGGAGCCCTGTGGAAGGTGAGGATATCTCCATACCCACAAGAGTTAGCAGGTACATTTGGTATCCAGGTGAGGTACCTAGTCTCCAAGTAAAGGTGCAGGAAGGCACCTGGATCTGATGGGGATTTACAGTCCAGAGGTTAGAATGCTTTTCAAAGTCATCTCCTAAGTCTGTAAGGATACATCCCCATGTTGTTTACCTTTCCAGAGCATCCTGCAGAGAGTAAGACTGCTAGGGAGTCTAGGAAGCACAGCCTTCACAAAAAAACAGTGGCAAGAAAAGAAAGGGATGTACTATAAAATTCTGAGTTGTCTGAGAGGAGACTTGTCTTCCATCTAAGAGGAAATATGAGCTGGATGACTTTTTTTTTTTGTCCAGCAAATTATAGTCTAGTCCACAATTATTTTCCCTTCTTCCTCTCCCATACTGGGATATTAGTAATTTTCTGCATCTACTCTATGCAGCAGTCCCAAGTCAGTGCTTAGGATATGTTTACTTTTCAAAACTCTGCATCACTACCAACGATGCCATCATTTTAAGGCAAAGCTGACAATTTATTCTTGATTATGTTTTCTAATCTTCCAGGCATTTTATAGACCTCAGCGTTTCTTAAGACTTGTGCTGGGGCAGTTGTATCTTCCTGTTTACCTTGTTGGTTAACTGGCAGCCAGCAAAAAACATTTCTTGAAAATGGCAGGGAGCGGAATTTCCTGACCAAATTCTCTAGCGCTTCTTGAGTTGTTAACTACTGCAGGAGAGAAAGGAGCAGGCAGGGGCAGGAGTCTGCACTTACTGCAAGCAAGCGTTTGGTTTTGCCTGGTGACACATGGCTTTCTGAATTAGAATGCTCTGAATAAAATAAAAAATATCAAAGCCATGTGTCTGCTTGTGGGTGCCACATTCTTTAAGATCACAGTGGCTGTCCTTCTGCACGAATGTCACAGAAACAGCTCAGTTTCATCCCACTCAAATGATGTGGCAATATTGTGAAACGTGGAATAGAAAGGCATCCCAAAAGCAGTCAAGTGAAGAAACCACCAGAGAGCTGGAAAGCGGCTGTAGAGACCCAAGTGCCGTCACTTTAAAAAGGCGATGGGCCTCGGCGCCTTTGAAATCATTTATCACAGAAGCCATAACATATGCCACCATCTTGGATTCATTCGAGAAGTGCGTCTCAGTAGCCATTTTAAACATGTTTGTTTTCAATTCAAAAGACATAATTAAGTACAGGCCAGAGCAGAATATATGCCTTGAGCTGCTTTCCCTCACCCTGGCTCAGAGCATGGCTTTTTCACAACTATGTGCTTTGAATTAAAAGCTTTCTTAGCTTTCTTTTCTTTCTTTTCTTTTTCTTCTTTTTAATTTATTTTCTGCAGGGCCTGCTGTTTCTCAAGAATAAATTGAAAGTAAGGCTGCAGATTTAAAGGAGCCCGTCTGATAGGAGTCTTAGCATTCTGGGACTGGAGGGGCAGCCCAGCATCCCAGGGGTTCAAGCGGCTCCTTCCTCCAGCAAGGATGGAGTTCAGTTTCAGCAAATGACAGCTGAAGCCTTGCTGTTGGATAACCAGGCTCTGCCTTGGATTTAATTAAGCCATGTCCCATTTTGTAAACAAGAGATGCTCAGATGATTTGTGGTTGTGGAAGGAATGAGTGACCTTATTTCCAGAGAAGCTATCAAAAAGGTAGTTATTCCTTAGTATACTGTCCTTAAACTATTCCGTCCTTTTCTCCAGACTTTGTAGGAAGCACTTCAGACTCAGCATGAAGACAGTACTTGTCTGCTTGCATTGCCTTCAGTTCAACTGACTTTTATCACCATCACTGACACATTGCAAACAAGCCGGGAGAAAGACAAGCAAATGCTCAGGAATGAGCCACTCCAGATTGGCTGGGGATGAGTTGGACCTGTGGCTCGAATGTTATCTCCAAACAGATGAGAAGAAAAGCAAGCCACTTACAAAGGGATATGTTAGAAGCTGAGGTATCCACTCAGTCCATTCCCCTAAAGCACAAGTGGATTTTGTGGGAGGTTGGTAAAAGTCCAGAAAAGTCTTTAGGCTGGTCTGAATTCAGTTCCTCTTTATGAGTCTGTGCCTTTACTTCCAAGTGCCTCAAATTCTCCCTCTGAAAATGCAGTCACACAAGTTCCCTAAATGACTGGCAGGCTCAGGCACTGGGGCTACATGTGTGCTGTTACACCATCCCCTTTCCTCAGGTCAGGTGGGCACAAGGGAGTAGATAGGTCCTCGGGATGCAGAGATCTGCCCCCACCCCTTGAACAGAGTAGTTCCCATGCTGAGGAAAACCAAGTCTACTCATGGGCCAGGAGCTACAGCATGCTTTAACCACCGATTTTCAGGTTGAGATGGTTTCTGAGTGATGGGAGGACTGGGACTCTGTAATGCGTCATGGTAAGCAACTATGTGCAGCTTATGTTAACGAAAAACAGAAATAGAAGATCTCAGATTTCAATGACTACATGCTTTTAAACATGACATCTTTATTTTAAAACACAATGTGTACAAGAATTTTTCTTTCCTGAAGGTGCCTGGCAAAAAAATGAATTCAGAACTAAGCAAAGAGCGGAGACCCTCTCATGCATCAGCAGTGAGGAAGCAATGAGCTTTTGAATAGTTTATGCTACCGGTTTCTGCAAGATATACCTATTTTTGCACCAAAAAATATATTGTTCCACTAATGATGACATATATTCACTGTTCTGGCAGAGTTTTAATTAAAAGAGAAAGAAGGAAGAAAGAGTAAATTAATGAAAATACTCTGTTACTAATGACAGGGTCCTTGCAAGAGACACCTTCTGTCTGTGGTCACAGTATTGTACAAAGGAGATGGGATACATCTTTTTTTAAAGTATCTCCTTTGTGTACACGCTCCTGGCATATGTTAGGAAATAGTCTGCAATTCTGATGTGGGGAAACCCAAAGCAGAAAAAACAATATACCTGCTTCTACTTGAGCTAGCTCTTCCTAAACATGAAGCAAAGCATGCTTTTAATTTTTTACTATACCTATCTTTTTGAAGTGTCTCATAACTATGTGAGGGGAGATATTGCTCTAGATTTCAAGGAGGAGGGGATTTGCTTTCTTTTTTCTTACAAATCTGTTTTTCACTGGCTTTCTTCTTTGGGCACACATTCCAGTGTTACAGATGAGTATTGAAATTACAGGGGTGAGAGCACAGCCAGGAATGAGTAACATGCAGCCATATGCGCAAAGTAGAGAACATCCTCTTTGACTAGGTGATAATTAAAAAGGCTTCTGCAGTGCCATGTACACAAACAAAGCACGTCCCTGTTAGGAATATATTTTCTTTCATTTGATGTGAAAACATTAATGGTTTTTTGTGGAGGACAGGTTTTTAACTGCTTCCTGACATATTTTTAAACAGAACTGCTGTCTGTGCCAGTATCTGTTTCCAGCTACAGGCATATGCTCACTGCCCAAATGGTTCTAGTTAGGATGATGGAGAACTGAACTAGTGTCAGGGTCAACTGAACTATTTCCTAGTATCAACTAGAAGGGGATGATAGCTTATCAGGGTTCTGTGTTACTTGACTAAAGCCAATAAAAGGTCTCATGGAAATAAGCTACTATCTCCTCATCTTCAGCAGAAACATAGAGACTGATAATCCCTTAGCCATAGATGGTGAATGACAGGCTGAGTTGACTACCAGTCACTGACTTTCTCTTCTACTTCGAGGATCGTTTTCCCATAACATGCTTCTGTTGTGCTGAATGCACAGGTTTACCTCTATATCTGACTGAACCTCTACATTTCCTTACCATGGTCTGACTGTAACTCCATCAGCCCAGGATGACTCACCCAGAAAAATACAGTATCTCACAGCATAGGCAGTAAAGGAATATGTTATGAGTAGGTGTGGACACACAGTCAACAAAAATGAATATGAACATTTCAGATTAATGTATGGCAGGCTGAGAAAGTATGCCTTCGGGTGTCCTACAGTCTCAAATATGACACATCCCTGCATGTTTTCAGCTGAAAGTAATGAAAATACTCTGAAAAGAAAGGAAAGAGTAAGGACAGGAGGATGGAATGAAGGGGAAAAAAAGAAGAAGGGAAGAAGAGAGGGGAGAAGGAGAAGAAAGAAACAATAAGGGGGAAAAGGAAAGAAAGAAGAAATAATTTTTTAATATCCTTCCTGCATGCATTGGCTCTTTGAAGAGTTGTAATCACTTTCAAAGCCAACCCCTCTTGCCAGGCTGCTGCACAGGGAAGCTGAAGGAGTTGACCCTCTCCAGCAGATCCTGGTTTTTCTTCTGGTCTCAGTGGAGACAAATATACTGCAGCAACATATGATTCCACTAGCAACTTACTGTGCTAGTGAAATCATGAAAATTAGGCTAAGAGATATGTTAAATAGTTGCATTTCTTGCTTGTGGATAGTTTCTCCAAGTTCTGTGAGATTTCCAGGAAAAGGTAACTATGTGAATTCAAAGCATCACTCATTAAGTACTAAGCAAAGGTTAATATAGTGAGAAGGGTATTAAGGGTATTATGCCCAGTCCCTGGAAACATTCAAGGTCAGGCTGGATGGGGCTCCAAGCAACCCGATCTAGCTGAAGATGTGCCTGCTCACTGCAGGAGGGTTGGAGTAGATGACCTCATGATCCCTTCCAATCCAAATCGTGCTATCATTCTGTGAAGGCCAGACCTGAACTTTGATTTATGTTTTATGTTTTTATTAGACTTACTAAACTTTCTACTGTGCAGTCTGCAGACAAAAGGACAGAGCCTTGTAAAAGTTATTATGTCTTTTTAGGTTGCTGTTACTGACAAGGGAAGAAGAAGTAAGATACCATTTGCTTTCAGAACACATCTTTTTCAATATTTAGATGTGATTTTCTATTCAACCAAAGCAAAAAAGAAATGCAAAAGGGCAACAGAATTTAAATTCAAATTGTGTAAGACCACGAAATGTTTTCTACCTTCTGTATACAGTGGCAGCAGCAGGCTAACACTAATGCATTCAAAATATATAATTTGCATTTTTTCCCCAAACTTTTAGAATACATACACACAGCTCTCAAAACGGAGCTTTTTTTTTTACATAGGGTTTATGTAGAATTCACAAAACACAAGCAGAGTTTAAGTACTAAAAAATTTTGCACACAAATTTCCAAATAACCAAACTGTGATCTGTAAAGCACTAAATGCCATTACATTCTAACTCCATTGCAAACAAAAACACTCAGGCAGGAAGCAATTGACAACTGTAAAGTTTAACAAGATGCAATAGCGGTCAATAGTTTGCAACAGGTTTTGTGTTTCATAATGCAGGTATATGCAACAGCACTTAATGTTTCTGCAGCGGGCCACATCCCAGCACAAGCAGGTACTGATTTGACAAAATATAAAACAACATACTGAAGTACTATTATCCAGCAGAACATGTCAATGCAAGCCAACTTTCAGCCCTACCAGGATCAGTAAGTTCTCACCACCTGTTCAGAGTGAAGCACAGGCTAAGGAGATGGATTCAGGATCAGGGCCACCTCAGGATGGCTGGGGTTAGGGCCATCTCCCTGTGTAATCCAGTTCCCGTGGCCAGTGTTGGTCCTGCAACAAAGAGCTGGGACCTCCTTTGGCCAACTGTCAAAAGCAGTTAAGAGATTGAGGTATCGTGATTCCTCTGCAGTGCCACTCTGGCAGCCTGGGCAGTGGCTGAGCCCCACCAGGGACAGGGGCAGGGCATGGGGCAGCAAAGAAAGGAATGGCTGCCTCGGCCCCTGCACAGCTCCACCAAGTCAGAGCCAGATGTGACTGACTTTCCCAGGTCTGCAGGAGCATGGTTTTTTCCCACAAAAAAACAGGAACAAAGGAAATAAAACACAGAAGTTTCATCTTAATTACAACACATGATATGATAAAGAGCTTTTTCATTTTAAAGGCTTGTAACTACTTACTGGCTAAAACCTTTTTGTGAAGTAGAACTCCTCCCAAAGTAATGCCCCACAGTAGTATTTTTAAGTTATAAAGAATTCAAAGGCTTGCTGAGGTGTTTTTTTTAAAAAAAAAAAAAGCAGGGGCAAAGCGGTGTCACTGGGCTGAAATTCCTTTGACAGATGTAAAGGTCTCGATGACAGTTATTTTCCAGGTCTGCGGCTCAGCAATCATGCCTCTGAATGGTTTCCCACATGAAGTGTTTGAAGAAGCAGTCGACGTGTGACTGATCTCTAAGGCCTACCGCCTGGTCTTCTTTAAGGATGAGGCAGAGGTAGAAGGAAAGGTGATGCTGATAAAGGAATCTAAACCAAATGTTGTCACATTCTACAGATGATTAGATGCCCTTGCTGTGACTCATTACACAACCTGGGAGTAGAAAGGATAAACCTGGGACGAAATGTAGCCACAAGAGGGGGAGAGGCTTCTTCATCAAAAAGCAAAAGCCAAGAGAGAAATTACTGATGCCTAAGATCAGGTTAGGCATCATAGCATTCTCTGTGCTGTGGGATAGATGAGATGCTGTAGTAAATCTCCCTCCCAAATCAGACCCATTGCTATCTGCATTTATATCTTCACAAGTTGCTCATTGTATTAAAAAAAAAATAATCTATCTTTAATAAAAGTACAGGACAATGCATTTAAAAGGCATTTTGATTGATTGAGGTTATTAAAGATTTTACCTTTTTCTTTTGCATAAATTAATCAATGAAAGTTTGAAGCCTAATGCATGTAATAGAATTAATAGACTTAAATTTGAAACCCTCTCTTAATTTCAGGAAAATGTTTGTACATTTGCTTATAAGAAAAATTATTGATTCATATATTTGTGTATAAAATACACAGATTAAGTAAAGTGCAACCTTGCTCATATATCTGCATTTTCTTTTTAAAAGACAGTTAACCTGCAACCATATTTCTAGTCTTGGGATTAGATGCAATTTCTGTATGTTACCTTACAGTTTGACTATGATGATGGGGTATTTATATCAATAGAAAAGAGAAGGGAGCTTGGGATTCTGGAGTATTTCTTTGGGCAAAATACTTCATTTCACTCAAGAGTGATTTCACATCTATAAAACATATTTGTTAAAAGTAACAGACAAAAAAGTCTGCTGCTATGGAAAGTACTGATTTTCCCCATGAAACTCAGACACCAACGAACACCTTATCCGTGATCTGTCATGTACGACCACTGCTCCATGGTTTAATTTGCAAGATACCTATAGAAGTTAAATTAAGTATAACTATATTAAGTATAACTTCTCAAGACATGTACCTTTTACTCCCTTATTAAAAAGCACTTTCTGTTTTGTTATCACAGAAACTAGTACAAGTTTTTTCACTTATTTCAGGACAGGCAATGTCCTTACATTCACTCTTCCGCAGATCCAAGGAGATGCAGGAGCAGAGTTCCTTCCTTGAGTTGCTAGTTCATGCCTTAGGAAAGGCATGAGTCAACGCTGTTCTGGGAAAGGTATGTCATTCCTAATATTAGTCATGGCTTATGAAATAACTAAAGTATCTTCAAGTTTTTCAAAAACATTTTTATCAACTGTTAAGACCTTGAAGCGAGGATTTCAAGGTTTAAGTATATAATATTTGTAAATATGCATTATTGTATGCGTTGACACAAAAAATGGGCCTTTATCAGTGTTGCAATGCCAAAACAAATCCCTGGGTGATCATAATGAACAGAAGATCCACAGACTGGGAAAGATCAAAGCGCAGGCTCTACCTGCCACCTCACTTTCATAGCTCAAGAGGATCCATGATGAGGCTGAGGTTTTACCACAATGTAAATTGTTGATGTGGGTGTCCCAGAAATGCATGTCTGGAGGCAGCCAGGTGGTTAGTGGTGCTTAGCAAGCAGCTGCAGTGAGTTCTGCATGGAGCTGAGATGACTGAGATCAGCAGGAATTTGGGTCAGGAATGTACCTGTGACAGAGACAATCTATGGCTGGAAGTTTCCCATCCCTCTGCCACAGGATTGTGACTCACTGTGTCAAGGAAGAGTCATAGGAAGGAAGGAAGGAAAAGGGCATCAAAAGGAGAAGGAGCAAAAGGAATCCTAACCCCTGGGTTCGTATCTCCCCCAGTGTTTTACTTTAGCAGTTTGAGAAATGGATCCTTTTTATCTCCTTCCTCAAGCCTGCAGAATTTTAAAGGCTATCTATCTGCTACTTCTGTACCTTCTTTTACTATCCTATTTCCTTTCATCAGAAGCACTTGCCCTCACCAAATTCAGGGGACGTTCATGTTGCAGGCACTGGCAGGTCAGGCTGGCTGCCCTCAGCAGACCCTCCTTACATCCCCACATTGCCCTTAACCAGGTCCTCATCCCCTACACAACTCTGCCCCTTTGCTGGCAGCCTCAGTGAGGTCTGAGAGGCCCATCCACAGCTTTGGGGCTGAAGCACATCAGAAGCACAGTGAAGGGTGATGTCTTTTGCTTAATTTTTCTTCCACAAGGAAAGAGGAAGTTTTACAGCAGTGCCGCAGCATAGTTTGTAAGCTCCTGCCTCCCTTCTGGCCTATGCTCATACAATACCTGCCAATCAGAAGGCCCAACCCATAATAATAACCACACCAAAACCCATATGGACACTGTAAAACATGTCTGTGGGCAGAATGAGGATACTGTAACTGTAGAAAACGTAATATCACTTTGAGAAATGAGTGGGGCACCTTGTGTAGCTCCTTGTGTGATGAGCAGAGTGAAGTCTCTACCCAGACATCAGGAGAGTGACTGAAGCCTGAGTTCAGCAAGAAGCAGCTAAGAAGTACACAGCGATATATAACAATAGGATGCTGCAAAAGCATCACTTGAAAATGCACACCAAGTGGGTTTTACCCTCTTTCTCACGGCTGACGGCTCACTTAGGTACATGGCTTCATCCTGTTCTGTTAAACCAAGGCTTCACTTTTCCTTTAGCCAGGAAGACAAGCTCAGCATTGTTTTTCCCTCAGATGTGCTATCCAGCTGTCTTTCTGGTTACTTGACAAGTTTCCATAGTCCCTGCATTTAAGCAAGGAAGTATTGCCCCCATTTTACAGATGTGAACGTGCAGCACAGAATATGCTGAGAGACATCACCATGCAAGGAGCTTTCCTCTGCTTCACCAGCTCTCTTTAATCTGTTAGATTGCACTTCCTAAAAGCAAAAACGAATGCTAAGTTACAGAGGCAGAAGGCATGGGAGGGAGTAAGAAAATAGGAGAAGAAAAGAAGCTGTGGCGTAGACTGCTGACTGCTTGCCACGCTTTGCTATACATTAGCTTTTATTTAGAGGAAGCTACTGAGGCTGTCACTCCAGATCATCAGAAAGTGATGGAAAAAAGTGCATGACAATCTGCAAGGGAAAAACCTCAGTCAGAAGGTCACTGATGGAACCACTCCAAGCGAACACACACAGTTCGCTCTGCATCCCTCACAATTTATACCATAAATGGGTGCAAGACTCATTTTCCCATGCACATCCCTTCACCAGAGACTGTGGGCAGAGGAAGGGGAGACTTACTCTCCTCTCTCTGCCTCTTGCAGCATTTCTCTTTACCTTCCTTCTTCTCCTAGTTTATGTAACTAGGTACTGTTGTGTCCTTACTTTGCTAAGGGGTTAGTGACTGCTGTGTCATTTCAGCTGCTGGCTCAACCTTCACGTTTGGGGGGCACATTACACTGTAGCCCTGTCTGCAGTAAAAGCTAGCTACAGATTTGCCTCCAGTGCAAGAGAGTGTTTTAGCTGCTAGCCTTGCAAAAGGCGTGCACAGTGAGAGTGTCAGCAGCTCCTCTGATTGCTGCTGAAAGACGAAGCTGAGCTAGCTGGCCCCAATACATCAGATGCCAAGACTGTGGGGAGAAGCTGGGAGAGATGAAAGAAAGAGATGAAAAAGTGGGAGGGGAGGTTTGCTGTTTCTGTAGAAACTAAGACTTTACTCAAACTCAGATTTTTGCATTCCCTGACCCCAAGGTGACCTGCTGACCTCTCCTCCCATCCTGACTCCAGCCCAGCTGTTTCTCCTGAAGGAAAGGGGCCAGACTCACCTCCTGCTCTCTGCTTGACAGATAGGCAGACTCTTTCCTGCCAGAGTAAATACAACTAAAAGAGCATCATGCATAGGGTTCAGGCCACCTCATACCAAGAGGTCAACGGGATAGGTGCCCCAGAACACCCCAATGTGACAATGCCATCATAACAAGTAAATAACTAAACACGTGCTACTCTCTAGAGTTTGCTGACTGCATAGGTGAGAATTGTTGGATGTTGCTTGTTATCCACACATGTAAAAAACCCTAAAATATAGATCTGAATCCAGCTTACAAAAGATGTTTGCTAATAACTTTCCTATTCAAAAGGCCCTAACAAAAAATGTTATGGCAGCTCGCAGGCTAAACCATCACAGACTAGCAAAGAATCAAAAAGATGTATGGCTAGCTCCTGACAGAAAGAATTTATCTGAGAGAAAAAAAATTATTTAAAAGTCAGTAGAAAAATAATCTAGTCCACAGCCAGGACAAAGCAACTACAATTATGTGTGCTTGTATTAGGAAGGAACAGTGGTTCCATTGCTAAACTCCTTCCTCAGGCAAGAAATCAAAGCAAATTACACCCATAAGAAGAATTTCTACAATGCCTCACTAATTAAATAGCAGTTGGTTCATGTAATGTTGAAATCAAAAAACATGTAAACAAACCTTGAGACAGGGTTGCATATTTTCCATGAAGACATGAGCCTGAACACACTATCGTGCACTGTGCCTGAATTTCAGAGAAGTTTGAATCCAGAAATTGATCTAATTTTTGTGCTCCAGATACATTTCCACTCAATAGTAACAGAAGTCAAATCCTTAGTGAGGAAAATGCAGTAGCTGGAAGAAAAACACAGAACACAACTAATGACTGATAAAAGAAACATAAAATTAATCCATCTTTGGTGATGTTTCAAAACTAAAAAAATGAGTGACTTGTGCAATATACTTAGATGTAAGTAAGTGTAAGACATCCAATAGTATTTAAGCTCCTGAAGTCAAGAAAAGGAGTGAGCACCACAATAACAAAACTGATAGCAGTAACTTTTAGTACAACTGAGAATGTTGGTGGCAAGACAGGAGCAAAGACCAGTAGCATCCTTCTTTCACTCTCCCCTCTGAGTAAATTCACCTCCAAAATGCTGACAAGTCCTACAACTTGTGTAGAGCTGAACTGGTCAGAAAGAGGTATAATAATGAGAGTTTACCACAGCTTTTTATAGCAACATTGCTGAAACTCTATGAAACTCTGTGACACCTCCAAATCTTTTTCATCTGACAGAGGTAGAGCATTTGTTTTGAAGGGGCTATCCCTGCAGCTGCATGGGTTCATCTAAATCAGAAAATCACACCTGAAAACAGGCAGCTGGAGATTTTTCAGGTCTTTTCCAATGTAAGTTTGCAGTGGGAACTTGCACCTTTTCTGCTTTCCATTACCAGTTTCTTCTTGTTGATTTAGGAATTACCTGCAATGCCTCTGTGTGTCAGAAATCCCGCTGGGAGTGTTTCCCTTCCGTGGCAAAGATCTCTCTTATCCCAAATCAGCCTCCTCTTTGTGTGTGCCAGTGTTTTCTAGCTATGTCTGCTCCAGTAAATGCAGCAAGGCCAGGGAAAAGGCTTAAGCATGGGCTCACAGCTGCCTCTGCCATTTGGCTGTCAGCAAACTCCTGGGAGCAGTGCCGATGGCTGCCTCCTAGCACACTTGCATTCCGTGGGCATGGTTTGTAAAGGCCAAGAACCATTTTCTCACAGCTGAAGTAGTAGCCCTGTAACCTCCCATCCCTCCTGGTCACTGCCCCTTCTCCATATTCAAGCACTATCCCATCTAATCCCCAATTCTGCTAACCTACCTCTGCACATATACACACAACATATTACCACATCCAATGCTATTAAATGTTTTTCCCCTTTGAATCATAACTGTAGAGCCCTGCATCCCTAGGAAACCAAGTTTCTCTCAGAGAGAAGATTTACAAAATGAGAATGTCCTCCGCAAGAGCTCATCCACTTAGTACCCATCTGCAGTCCTAATCCTGCCAGAGACAGCAGGAGGAATGGGCAAAAGTGATGGGTTTCATTCATTTTCTACACTGACACCCATCTGCTCCCAAAATAGAAGGTGCTTTTTTTNGCATAGATAATAGCCAACACCCCTGTAAACCCAGAAACATGACAGAATCATATCATTTCTTAACTGAACACTTTTGAGTTTCCTGTAATGACAAACTGGGCACACGATTCAGGTACCCTTTGGATGTGGTAACCAGGAACTGGAACAAGCAGCCAAACACTTGGCATATACGTGGCCTCTTGCCAAGGGCAGGGTAGGAGACTCACAGGGTCAATACTTCCACCTTCCAAAGGCAGAGTGCCAGGAAAACACATCTCCCTCCCAGGGAGCCAGGGTGGTCACAGAGCTGGCCTAGCTTCACAGACAGCCCTAAACACCCTCCTGTGCTTTATGTTTCCCTCAAAAACATATTCCTTTCCCAACTCACCTGTGCCAAGAGCACCCCTCTTGCCGCAGCTCAGAGCTCTGCTACCTACCACATACATCTACAGATGGCTCTTCTGCAAACAGCTACTTCTAACCAGAATAACCTGCGCAGATTTTTGCTTCGCTGCAAAAAGACATTGCACTTAATTACATGTTTGAAAAGTCCTTGAGCACACACAAGTTCACATTTACACTCCGATATACATTCACATGGTTACACACACATATACATGCTCACACACAGGGAGTGAAATACCACCTGTAGCCTGAGGACAAGTATACTCAGCACCAGCTTAAAGCATAACTCTACCCTATCCTTCATTTTACAAATAAAAACTCAGCAGAAAAATGTCTTGGGAGGATAAGCCACAGGGCTGTTATAGCTTTAACAGACCCCAAGTGCTTATCTCAAGCTGAGAGAGTGATTTCATGGCAATAATTTCTTAAAAGTGTTGCTGATTGCTTCCTATTTCTTCCTAGCAAATGACTTTTACACCTTTCTACTGTTGCTTTTATATGAGCTGCTATGGCAATTACTCTGCAGGAGGCTGTGTAAACATCACGCAAACCCTTTTATCTGACTACTAAGGGCCATAGAAGACACTCTTGAGACCAGATATAAAGTATTTTCATACGTTTTTCCCCTTCCTAAAAAAAAAAAAAAAGTTTGTAAGTTGCTTACCAGAGTTTTCCCAGTTCTTGCAGAATGCATTCAAATGTACTTCCAACAGACTGTCTGATCCCTGTAAGTAGCCTCTTTGAAGGGAACTTCAATAAAAATAATGAATACAATTTCTGAGAGATCCTGGAGACAAGGAATTGCCCCTTCTCTGTTAGAAAAAGGACTTCACTGATAAAACTATTTCAAATCAAGTTGACTCAGGAGAATAGGGCCCACAGTGGTTAGGGCCCATCAGAGGAATCTCTTCCTTATTCATCCTTTTATTCTCAAGCGCCAGCACTAGGTGTCAGCTATTCATTTCTCCTAGCCTTGCTAGGAACAGGTTGATGCAATGATGTTCCTAGTCTGACCGAAGTATATCATGTGTTTGACTAGTGCTCCAGCTCAAGGATTTGTGTTGGTCCATGAAAGTGTTCTTCTTTATCCCATCTTCAAAGTTCCTGCATTCTCCACTCTGCATCTCTCAGAGACTGGATCCCTGTCATCCGTGAATCTCAAGCAGCATCACAAAACCACAACTCAGTCAGATTAACCACAGCGCATACTAGGGAGTCTATGCCAGTTTTAGGCCTTCTTTTTTCTGTCAGTTTTATTCTGGCTTTAAAAGGACTTAAAATAGCTGAACCAGCACAAAATTAGAGCAGCACAGGAAGATAACACAAGGTCTGGCATAAATCATGCTGGTACAAGGTTGGATTGTTAATGTTTTTCAGCACATTTAGCTGATGATACGAGTTCATTCCTGATCAACGTTTTGTGATCACAGTGGGTTTTTTTCTTATCAAGGAGTGTTTACACAGTCAAATCGCAACAGTGTGTAATAAGGAGTTAGAAAGACGCTCTGATAGCAATTAGTAGAAAGAGAATGACAAAGCATTAAACTTACAGGATGATTAACTTAATGACTAACTATTGTAGCTAGGATTGTAATGCAGGTTCCATTTTAATTCTTGATGGGGAATTTGATAGTTTAACTATAACTTACATAAAAACATTGATTAAACGCCTTCATGCACACCAGCAGATTATCTTCCTTTCTATGAATTAGTGCAACATAGTCTATATATAAGTAATATGATATTTCTTCCCACAGTGTTCCATAGGAATGAGATATTTCAAATGTCTTATGGTTGAAAGCACAAAAATGAAAAAGGAAAAGTTGTAGAACTTCTACCTGTAGGTAAAATGACGAACACATTCCTCAATGATGTTATCATAGATTCTTAATTGTAATTTTCCATTTTGTATATAGTTTGTACTATCATCCCATTTCACAATCTCTAAATTCATATTTACTTTGGGGCAAGGGAAATTTGAAAGTAAGCGCATCAGTTTACTTTTGAAAGCTCCCTGTTGCAAGGACAAAAAGCATACGTACAATATTGTGAGGGCAGCACTCTCAGATTCATTCCATGTGTTTTTTGCCTTTGGCATAATCAAGGAAACTTTTCTGAATTGCAGGTCATATTAGTCTTCCAGAGAACTTACACCATGCTGGCCACTATGCTGCTCATCCACTCCTACTGATGCACCATTAATAATGCACAATGACAGCTTCTCATATTAGCCTCCTGCAAAAAGTTACAGGTGTTTTTTTTCAGTGTTTAAAGATGTGTTATCAATACTAGCAGGGAAAAGGACTGTGGTAGATACTGGTCAAACTCATATTCAATAAAGAGAACAAAGGACATTATAGGTAAGCTTACCAAAACATACAGTTTTCACATCATTTCTATGCACAATTCTGGGCAGTGAAATAACTCCCTACCTTTAAGACAAGAGCAGGTACTCATCAATAGCGTCTACAACATCTGTTGAAAGACGTGCTGTGTGCAGCATGGTGTCAAACAGAGGGAGCATGAGCTCATTAGGAAGTTATGAAAGAGGCTTCCTTGTTCCTTAGACTGAAAGCCCATTTCTGTTTCCAGGTGGTAAAAACATTAAAGTATGACTGATTGTGCATTATTCTCACCTCTTATTTCACACAAGCACGAACTGGTCTGGTACAAGAACTGTCTGTCAAGTAAGTGAAACGAGATAAGTAGGACTAACACAGTATTATGCACTTAGCATAACAGTAACTCCTGTAACTTTATCTAGATGGCTACATAAATCGCTCTTAAGTACTCCAAGTGTTGTTATGCATTTTCTTTACAAAGAAGCTTGGCAATACTGTTCTTCCTGACCTTTGCACACCCACGTACATGCTCCTTCAGAACTGTAAATGATGAAACAAAAGCTGAAATGATTATACACAGCAGTATTATCGAATTTAATTAAAAGTCCTCTCAGACCTATTTGCTATATATGTTCATGGGTATATGAAACTACAATGCATTTCTACCCTCTATTACATGAACAATCATTTGCCCAACACAAGCCAGATAGTGGAAAACCGTGATTCAGCCCCACAATTTGTGTGAGGATAACATTCAGACCAAACAAAGAGGAAACTGTTGTACATTATCTGATGTTCTTCTGCAACGCAGCACAGGACTAACTAATTCATCACTGTTCCAAATTCAGTGCTAAAGCCTCACTTGGTGTGAATGGTGGCTCTATTACACCACAAGAAGTTTTTTGAGATTAAAAAAAAATGCATAGTGTCTAGTCAAAGCTGCTTCCCAATTACATTCCCCTTCAAGCCATTTTATACAAATGAAACTATTCCTGACCTGTTTAAGTGGTAGAGAAGTACTTCTAACTCTTATCTCTCCATCTGGTTTTAGCAATTTAAATATCACCTTGTATGGTTTTACAGCTCCTAGAGAGAGAGATTGAATCACAGGGCCCCTAACCTGTCTCGCCCACCCTGAGTGCTCTTCTGAGTGACCTTAGAGAAAAGAAGAACCAAGGAGTTGACATGGAGATTTGCCAGAGACCCACAGGACACTGGAGACAGAGTGGAAGGCTGCCAGGTGGGACCTGTGCTGTCTGGGCCAGCAGTGAAGTCGTACTGGGTGTCAGTGCCCGTGGAGGGGATAGATCATCTGATAATCCCAGCGGCGGGCTGGGGACAGCACAGGCAGGGTCTCTTCCCACAAGGCATTAAGGAGAGGTTTGGCTGTACAGACACAATATATGCCATGCCACTTAGTTCCAAGGGCAGAAAGCATCTCACGGTCCATTTTATTTACTGACGCAGGTGTAAGCCTTGGCTTCAACAGTGACATTCCTGGAAGAACTGCACCATCTACCCAAAGGAGTGAAATAGCTAGCAAATTGTATATTACTCTAATATATTAATATTATCATGGCAAAATATGAAATAAATATCCAGATGTAAATTTTCCAGCCTTCTCCAATCACATCTGAGTGATCACAAAACTCTGCTTAAAAAACCAGAAAAAAACTCCAACACTCATAGAGAATTAAAATTTGTCTGATATTTCTGTCTATGCTATTCTTGTCACTTCTCAAAGACATTTAGGATTTTCTGTTGCTTGTTTGCCCATCCAGCTCTACCTTATTCATGGGATGATAACTCCTGAGAGGTTATTGTCCCCAGAGAACTTCTGCCTCACTTTGCAGCCTAAACCGGTTCAGGTTAATAAAGCTGGTTGGACACCCAAGGAGCAGCCACATTAACTGTCCTGCCAGCCCTGAAAGAAGGGAAGTAGCTGCTAAACTAAGGGTGGATGTGGTGAATGCTCATTGGCCTTGGACTTTTAAAACTATGAAAACCTGACTCCAAATCTGGAGAATGCTGCATAGCCACTTGCTGCAATGTGAGGAGACTTGGATTTCTGTATTCTGAGTGGTTTGACTTTGGTTCCTTGCTAAAACAGACACTTTAACAAATTCATCTCTGGAAACCTTTGAATGTGTCATCCTTGTAATGTTTGTTGCCAGAAGGGCCTATTGCAAGAAACACTTAATATTTCACATTACTTTTGTACTCTGTAAATTCTATGCCTATAATTCTGTTTGTTAGGTTAATTATAAATCATGACACTTTTCACTCACACTTCCATTTCTCTAGAATTGATCAGATGGCAATGACTTCAACCCACAGTTGGCAAGGTGTATGGTGAAGCATAGATGACAACCTATAGAGCCAATCACATTGCTCCTCATATGTACTTCTAGTCTATGCTCCTTTTCTATTTGAAGAAAAGAACCTGTTCTTTTATATATATTTTTATATATATATATATGTGTGTGTATATATGTATGTATATAATTTTTGCCTGTTCAAATGATGCAGTGATTGCACACAGTCTGTGAACACTTTCCACTAAGACTCCAAGAACTATATGGTCTCTAAATTAGCCATTCTAGGAGATATTTGTCTCATTTTCTACTTCTACATAAAACTACAAATCTGAGAATGTAAGAAGCAATAAAAAATTATTTTCTTGTTTCCTATTATATTCAGTATAACAAATTCTCCAATCTAAAAGCCGCTGCTATAACTTTTTATACCACTAGGGCAGTTTTCAATTTACAAACTTCATTGTAAGAGCTTGGGTTTTTATTTAATAATAGAAATTAGCTATGTGTTACATGTAAATTTATTTCCCATTGTGTAAAAATTTTTATAACTAAAGGTTATTGTCTCCATGCGGCCGTCTTCAACTTGGAGGGACTCATAAGACTATATGTTTCTGACCCCTGTAGGCAAAATTATTAGTTCTCTGTCATCCTTAGCCACTGGATTTTTCACAACATAAATGTTCAGGACAGCTGTCAAAATCTGAGCATTTTCTCTTTTTCTATGTTTANTGGTTTGACTTTGGTTCCTTGCTAAAACAGACACTTTAACAAATTCATCTCTGGAAACCTTTGAATGTGTCATCCTTGTAATGTTTGTTGCTAGAAGGGCCTATTGCAAGAAACAATATTTCACATTACTTTTGTAATCTGTAAATTCTATGCCTATAATTCTGTTTGTTAGGTTAATTATAAATCATGACACTTTTCACTCACACTTCCATTTCTCTAGAATTGATCAGATGGCAATGACTTCAACCCACAGTTGGCAAGGTGTATGGTGAAGCATAGATGACAACCTATAGAGCCAATCACATTGCTCCTCATATGTACTTCTAGTCTATGCTCCTTTTCTATTTGAAGAAAAGAACCTGTTCTTTTATATATATTTTTATATATATATATATGTGTGTGTATATATGTATGTATATAATTTTTGCCTGTTCAAATGATGCAGTGATTGCACACAGTCTGTGAACACTTTCCACTAAGACTCCAAGAACTATATGGTCTCTAAATTAGTCATTCTAGGAGATATTTGTCTCATTTTCTACTTCTACATAAAACTACAAATCTGAGAATGTAAGAAGCAATAAAAAATTATTTTCTTGTTTCCTATTATATTCAGTATAACAAATTCTCCAATCTAAAAGCCGCTGCTATAACTTTTTATACCACTAGGGCAGTTTTCAATTTACAAACTTCATTGTAAGAGCTTGGGTTTTTATTTAATAATAGAAATTAGCTATGTGTTACATGTAAATTTATTTCCCATTGTGTAAAAATTTTTATAACTAAAGGTTATTGTCTCCATGCGGCCGTCTTCAACTTGGAGGGACTCATAAGACTATATGTTTCTGACCCCTGTAGGCAAAATTATTAGTTCTCTGTCATCCTTAGCCACTGGATTTTTCACAACATAAATGTTCAGGACAGCTGTCAAAATCTGAGCATTTTCTCTTTTTCTATGTTTACTTATATTCTCTTGTCCCAGTTTTCTCAGGAGTGTAAAAAAATCCTATAAATCTTTATCTAATGAGTGTTTCAAAATCATCACATGCTTTTAAACCAGACCACAGGCAAATGAGAGGCACCTGTTGCACAGAAGGACCAAGTTAGTGGGATTCCTTGAAAGAGTGATGCTTCCTATAGATTTAGGAAAGGAAAATATAACAAAATAGCCAATCTGCATATGAATCAAAGTGACAACACAATCCTTATCTTTATGTAAATGAAGAAGCTGTCTAATTTTATATTCAGTGCTGATTCCCTTTGTCTGTCGGAAGTGCTTATCGGCTGAGACAAACGTTTTCTTCCAGAGACACAAACTGTAGAAGACTCAGACAATTTGGCAGTTAGGCAGTAGACAACATAATACCTATTGTTCTTAAACCTCTTTGAAGTATGAATTAAATCCAGCAGAAAATTTGAAATGTGGCTGATTTCACTCATCATTGGTGGCTTTATATAACCAAGCAACAGTAAAATCAGAATCCCACTCCTGGAAGGAAACACCAGTTATCTGTATGTTAACCCCATGGCAGTTCCCCTCCTAGTAAAATACAAAACTCCCCCAATGGCAATGAAGGTCACTGGGAGTGAAGAAACAGAGAACAGACAAAGAACTAGCTCTCAACTAGAAGAGATGAGGTGGAAATAAGGAAACTAAGAGTGAGATTTCTCAATCTTTATGAGAAATCATAACGATTTCTCTCTTTTGAGTACAAACTACACAGGTGCTTTTGTTGTCTGTCTTTATTGAAAAGAAGAGGTGGAAGGTGAGCTGATAGGGACATGGTTTAGTGTTTGATAGGAATGGTTGGACTTGATGATCTGATGGGTCTCTTCCAACCTGGTGATTCTATGATTCTATGATAGAGTTGGAAACTGCCTGTTAACAGTAAATGAGATTCCTCCTAGAGCACAGACGGTTTTGGCCAGTGCTCAGCCAACACAGTGTCCTTTATTCCATCATCCCATTTGGCTCAGACCAGCTCTTGGGCTGCTTTAAAGTATAAGAGAATCTGGAGTGTGTAGGCTTAGGGAAGCACTAAGTTTCTGCAAAGCCTCCTACCTCCATGTTTACTCTTTACCTCTTCAACAATCCAGTTCAGTCTATACAAGCCTTTTTGTCAGCTCCTGCAGTGCCTCTGACATGTTCAAGCAGGAGATGACAGCCATCAAAGCAGCATGTGCCATTTTGTGATGGAATCCATGTTCACAGACTTTGGGAACTGTGTTATAGGCCCTCATCTGTTCAGTGTTGAACTTGCAAAACATCACTCAAATGCAGGGACATATTATGTAATTCATACCACATGACACAGCAACTTTATTGTCCTACAATAAGAGGTCCTCTGAGATGGTCCATGACATGTTGTCCAGAACATTTACTAAGCTGTCAGTAATCTGTATTTCACCACTGTCTTGATTTCTTTCACAGCTTTATCCTTCTGTTTCTTATTTTTTTGGTAACCTAGACAAGTAACACATTACTTGAACCTTGCATTTAGAGAGACCTTCAGTGTCCTGTCTTTAAATCTGGACAGGAGCAAAGTTGATTGGCAATACAGTCCCAGTTACTCTGCCCTACTGTTCCGCAGCTGGTAAAGAACAGGAAAGTTCACCTCTAGCAGCATAACTCTGAGCCTTCTTTGCTGGAGTTTATCTGAGACACAAGATTTTCAAGTGTCGAGAGACATCCTCTCACAGAAATAAGGATGTTCCAAATTATTTCTATGCTAGTATAGATTTTTCAGATGTGTTAATAACAAGTTAATTCTTGCAAGACCTCCACCATAACCTTTCTCTATGTTTCTGATTGCACAGCTCTGTTAATCAATTTCATGCAACTGATGTTCCTGATCTACTACCCAAATGTGCCCTAGAGAGCTCATATGGTCTTCTGTAAGCCTGATAGTATATTTTTTTAATTAGTTTGCCTCAGAGGGGAAAAGATTAAGGCCCTGCAGACCCTTGCATGCCCACTTTTCGGTCTGTGTCAGAAGGAGTATCTCTTTTATCTCTCTGGCAGAGAAAATTTCTCTCATTTTATAACACTGGAGGTAATACTTCAAAGCTATCCACTATAAACTGAACAACAGAAATTTAAATAGTATTTAGTCCACAGCAGCCCTGTTATTGGCTCCAGGGAGGAGAACAAATTCTGATACATGCTGCTTTTCTTTGAGTCCACCTTAGAGGATGTACTGATTTAGTTAATTCCACTATGATTATTTTTGGCATAATGTGCAACAGCTTTTATATCCCAGAATGCTTATTGCTTTATTTCTGTGTTGTTATTTAAGTTTCCATGGAGATGCAAAATATTAACAGTGATTGATGTTTTCTATGGTCAACAAGTTAGAAAGAGCTAACCATAACCAGCAACGAAGCTGGTAAGGGGACTGGAGAACAAGTCGTACAAAGAGCGGCTGAGAGAGCTGGGGTTGTTTAGCCTGCAGAAAAGGAGGCTGAAGGGAGACCTCATTGCTCTCTACAACTACTTGAAAGAAGGTTGTGGAGAGGAGGGAGTTGGCCTCTTCTCCCAAGTGACAGGGGACAGGAAAAGAGGGAATGGCCTCAAGCTCCGCCAGGGAAGGTTCAGGCTTGACATCAGGGAAAAAATTCTTATGGAAAGGGTCACTGGGCGCTGGAACAGGCTGCCCAGGGAGGTGGTTGAGTCACCTTCCCTGGAAGTGTTTAAAAGGTGGGTGGACAAGGTGCTGAGGGGCACAGTTTAGTGATAGAGGAACGGTTGGACTCGATGATCCAGTGGCTCTTTTCCAACCTAGTGATTCTATGATTCTATTCTATCATATAATGTGATGCTTTCTAGAACTGATTCTGTGCTGCAGGATACCCCAAATATTTTAGAGAAAAGTTTCATTAAAGTTACATTAGTATAAAAAGAGAAGTGAGCATTTGACTGTATTTTTGCATAAGGCCCTTCATTATATGGTTCATTTGAAGCTTAATACATAGATCCTCTGCAGAACAGTCAATATTTATATATTGCTCTACTTTTTTTTCCAGAATTTCTCTAAAAATTTCTGTGGCAATCCGGTTGTAATAAATCTCTATACAGGGACTTTGGATAGAACAATGCCTTCAAAACAAATACTCAGATCAAAAATTGTTTTCTCTGCCCCCTACGGCTTGAAAAGCAGAACGTATCCCAAATATTAAGCAGTCAAAACCACATCTGTAATGTTAATTAAATAGCTGTGCTGTGTTGTTTACAAATTTACCAACTGTAGAAGCTGCAAACATCCACTGCAGAAATAAATAAAAAGCATTTAAAACCATATTTATAACTACCACAGAGTAGGCAAATTACTTCATGAAGACTCATACCTAGTTCAGTGCTATTCATTTTATTTTCCTGTAGATTTGTTTTAAAATATTTCTAAGATGGAAAATTACTGTTTGT
Organism: Piaya cayana; assembly: GCA_013389865.1. Taxonomy (NCBI): domain Eukaryota; kingdom Metazoa; phylum Chordata; class Aves; order Cuculiformes; family Coccyzidae; genus Piaya; species Piaya cayana. The sequence goes on from WAAB01003873.1 coordinate 117,471, forward strand.
GATTAACAAAATCTTTTTCCACCAGGACGTCCCTCACTTCTGGCAACTCTATTGGAAAGCCCATCCATCTTAATTTAAATAGCTCAAGTGACAAACTGAGTCTATCATAGTAATGGATACCTGGAATACTTCGTTCAGTTCCGGAGGCCTCAGCAGAGGAAGGACATAGATCTGTTAGAGTGGGCCCAGAGAAGGGCCACGAAGATAAACAGAGGACTGGAGAATGTTCCCTATGAGGACAGGCTGACAGAGTTGGGGTTGTAGAGCCTGGAGAAGAGAAGGGTCCAGAGAGACCTTATAACAGCCTTCTAGTACCAAAAGGTACTACAGAAAAGCTGGGGAGGGACTCTTTATCAGGGACTGCAGTGATAGGATGAGGGGCAATGGTTTTAAGCTGAAAGAGGGTGAATTTAGATTAGATATTAGGAAGATATTTTTTACTGTGAGCATGGTGATGCACTGGAATAGGTTGCCCAGAGAATTTGTGGAAGCCCAGTACCTGGAGATATTCAAGGACTGGCTGGATGAGGCTTTGAGCAACCCAATCTATGGAAGGTGTCCCTGCCCATGGCAAGGGGATTAGAACTAGATGATCTTTTCCAACCCAACTCATTCTATCATTCTATGATTCTAATGGATAGCCTACAAGGTACACTCATTACATGCCTTCAGATTACCAAGCAGTGAAATAGTAGGCTCCCTTAATGGTGGGAATACTAAATACATTGCCCTGTTACCAACATGGAATCATGAGAAACCAAGTCCAAAATTGTGACTGTTTGAAGATCATCTTTCAGTAGCTGCCTTTCTTGATATCCAATCATGAAACAATGCTCAGCTTGCAAGAATTAATAGTATTGCCTATTAACCCCAAGCATCTAATAAAGTTTTCCAATAAATAGATGATACATGCAAGACTCCCTCTTATCTTCCTTTGAGATATCTATTATTATGAAGAAATCCATATTTCCTTAATATATTTATTGTTCCAAGAGATGTTTAGTATTTCCCAGGAAAACACAAATTTTATTGTGTAAATTTTACTACACAAGACACTGGTAAAGAGTTCAGAAAACTTTTGGAAATTTTTTTCTCTAAACTGTTCTGTGTCAGCCTGAATGAGAAAGCTGAAGTGAGTAAAAATTGTTCTACTACTGGTATGACACAGTGATCCAAGAGTATTATAAAAGTGCCCTAAATTCCCTACTGCTGGGATCTTCATAAGGCTAGGTGGGCGCAACTTCAGGAGGACACTGCAGCCAAAACAGTGTTATTAATAAACTAAATCAGAACATTTTACTTATTGATCCATTTATGTTTAAACTGTTTCTGTTCATCAATAGCTATCAAAAACGGTTATGTCTTTCTACTTTTGATGTTTAGATTGGATTTATATGGCAAAATTAACTCCAATGCCTATGCTTAGTACCATGAATCAAACAAAAATCATTATATTTAAAATCATATGAAATTAGACAGGGCCAGAGAATATCATCAGGTTTAAAAGTTAAGTAATTTATTCATATTTAGTTCCTTCACAGATCTGCCTTATATGTATACAGAATAGCTTTATACTAAAATATTTTTACACTCCCATATTTCTGGTTTTGTACACAGTTTTTTACCCACCATTATATGAGGTTTTCTGACATGCAGCTGCAAGGTATATATCTTCTTAGATGTAGTATTGTCCATTCAGAACACAGATGGAAAGTAAAGCACAGTATTAACAAAGGTAGTGTTCTAGTCCCAGTCAATAATGCCTCAGACATTCTACATAAACTAGCCATTCCCTTTCAAAACCCCATATAAAGCTATGAATTCAATACTAAGAATGAATAAACAGCAGCAAAGAAGAAAGGAACACAACACACACCAAATTTCACCTTTATCTTTGTCCTTGTCTCCATGGCAAGTTCTCTGACACTCTTAGATCTTGTTTGTGTTTCTCCATCGGAACAGGCTTTGCTGTCTGCACCTCTACCTACACAAATTGTCCACAAACATTGCCAGTTTACAGATGTGCTGGAATTTTTGCCTGTTATTCATGTATGCTCTTTTACAGAGGGTCTTATTACACTGACACCTACTATGACAGTCCCTACTGAGCCAGTCCAAGCACCAGACAGGGGCCATGAGTTAGATCCTTCTCTCATCCCATCCAGTCCTGTATGACTTGCAGTTCCTAACTTAGCATGTTTGGGCACCCCAGTCATTTGTTCAAATTTTTCAGTCCTAATGCTGGCTTTTGAGTCATATATCATATTTTGTGTAATACAAAATAAAAAAAAAGGCTTTCTAGTGCTAAGGCTACTTTGAAAACAACTTGTTGTGGTAAACTTTGCTGAAAATTTAGCCACATGCAAACATGCTGTCTTGGTACTAGCTTGCAGACTCTTCCCTAATGCATTTAATGTATATTCCTACAAAGGCTCTTAAGACTTCCCATGTTTCACCCTCGTGTTTTCCTAAGACTCTTTTCAAAAGGAAAATGTGTTGGAACTAACTTTAGAATTTAAAATGAAAGCCACATCTGCTCCAGTGTGCCCAAATGGCTTCTTTGAGAGGGCAGCAGTTGGATAGTCCTTCCAGCATACTGGAATGGTGAAAAAAACATAAGGTAGAGTATGATGTTTTAGTCTGTTGCATGCAGATTCTTATCGTATGCTCATTACTGCAATATCTACACCTTGGAATAGTGCATTTAATATGATGATTGTACATCAATCATCCTGGGCTGCTTATTTTCTAGTCTTCTCCCTGAAGGGATAAGTGTCTTTTTTGATCAGCTTTGCAAATGTTAAAAAAAGCTATCTATCTCATTTATTTTAACGTCCGTACTGTGGTGTATGAAAGACAGGGCAGAACAGAAATGCATTTCAGGTAAAAAAAAATGGTGACCTGTGATGGCCTTCAGATTTTGGAGAAGTTTTATATAGACTCTCTGATTAAGCCCCAAGGAAATGTACTTTTGTCTGACAAACAATTTGTTTTCTCTTTTTCCAAAACGTTCTGTGTCAGAGGCTTTATAAGATAAAGCATTAAACCTTCCTGGGTGAAGTTCACCTTAAACCTCAAAAAATAGCCTCAGTCCTCCCACTGGGTTTGAAATGCTATAGAAAATCACCATAGAGAGATGAGGCTGTGGTTGCTGGGGAAATGCACTCAGCACTGATAAACATGCAATGCTGGAGCTCGAGGCCCAGCTAAATCATATTCACATCAATGGACAGAGAGTTGAGAAAGCATGACAGGAGGTTGTCAAGGATGAACATAGTGATCCTGACTGAGTCTGAGCGCAAAAAAGGAAGCGCACATAGACAGGAGGTGGGGCAGGCCAATTGGCAGGATACAGAGACATTATCTCTTCAAGTAGGGATGGAGTCAGGAAAGCAAAAGCTCATCTCAAGTTGAAGATAGCAAGGAGGGCAGAGGGCAAGAGGAAAGATTTCCTTCAGAAGTGTATTGGCAGCAAGAGGAAAGCTAAGGATAGTCTACTGGGTCAAGAATCTAGCAGTAAGGGAAAGGTATACCTGTATGCCATTTTTGCCTCTGTTATCACTTGTCCATGGATTTCTCAGGTCCAAGAATCTGCTGGCAGAATCTGTGGGAGTAAGGTCATATCTGCCTGAGGGAAGCAGAGAGTTAGGCATCACTCAACCACTTGGATGTACACACATCCATGAGACCAGCTGGGATCCATCTAAGGGTGCTGGAAGAGCTGGTTGGTGTCATTGAAAGGCCAATCTAAATAATTTTCCAAGGTCATGGTACCTGGGGAAAGGTCCTCAGGACTGGAAAAAGGAAACTTCACATCCATCCTTGAGAAAGGCAAGAAGGAGGATGCAGGGAATTTCAGGCTGGTCATCATCATTCCAGCCCCTGGGAAGGCGATTGGTTTAGAAATCCCTCCAAACACATGAAGGACAAGAAGGGAGTTGGAAGCAGCAAACATGGGTTGCCAAAGGCAGATCATGCCTGGCCAGTCTCACTGCTTTCTGTGATAACATGCTGTGGACAAGGGCAGGGCAGTGAATGTCATATACCTTGACTTTTGCTACATCTTTGACACGGTCTCCTGTAGTTTCATTACTGCTGTACAAGGTAGGTAAGGTAGGTGAAAAATTGTCTGGACTTCCAGGCCCAGAGCTGAGGTGCAAAGTCCAGCTGCAATGTTATGATTTAACCCCCCCTGGCAACTAAGCACCATGCAGCCACTCACTTAGCTTTCCACCACCCAGTGGGATAGGGAGGAGAATGAAATAAAAATACTCTTGTGTTGAACGATGGGACAGCAAAACAGAGAGATGATGATGATGACAATGACGATAACAGAATACATTAATCAAGTGATGCACTATACAATTGCTCATCATCCAATGACTGATGCTCATCTCATCCCTGAGCAGTGACCACCAGCCCCTGGAAAACTTCCCTAGTTCATATAATGAACGTGATGCGATATGGTATGGGATATCCCTTTGGCCAGTTTGGGCGAGCTATACTAGCTGTGTCCCCTCCCAGCTTCCCATGCATCTTCCACTTTCTTGCTGGCAGGCTAGCACAAGATTCTGAAAAGTCCTTGACTGCTTAGCAACAACTGAAAATATCAATGTGTTATATCTCAAATATACTACACCAGCTACCAGGAAAAAATTAATTTAATCTCAGCCAAAACCAGGACATGGGGTCTACAGTTTAATACCTTCATTAACAATCTGGATGATGGGACTACTTGCATTCACAGTAAGGCTGGATGAGAAGGTCAATAGCATCCCTGCTCTCCAGCATATCTGCAGTGGCATGAAGAAACGGATATACTGTCTGACAAAAATCTCATAAAGTTCAACAAAACTAAGTACAAAGTCTTACATGTCAGACTGAATACTCCCCTATACCAGTACAGGCTTGGAGATGACTGGGACACAGCTCCACAGAAGTGTTTTCAGTGACAGTTTAGATATCCGGTTTTAAATTCAGCAAAGGACTTCAAGAGATTTCTGAATGGTAGGCTGTGGATTAATCAGTGCAGGAAAGCTGGCCTGAACTGAGACTCGCCGGGACAGTTTTTGCGCAGTGTTCATTATCAGATTATTTATTATTCAATATAAAAGCTTTCACTGGCTTACATGAACCTAACAAGTTCATAAATGAATAGGAGCAGTCTACCTCATGCTTCTCAAGCAATAGACATCACAGCCTGTGTCTTCACATTAATATCACTATACTGCATATTTAGAAAGATAAAGGAAAGTTTGCAGGCAAATGCCCTTACCACTTCCATGCTCTTCTAGTCATGTTTCCCAAAAGCATTTCTCTGCTCTCTTCTAGTCAGTGTTGTTATGATAGAACCTGACCAGAGTTCTCCCCTATGCAGCAACACAATAGCTCTATAGTCTGTTCTTAAAGCTATTCAAGCTTACTCAAACCAATCTCAAATGTCAACAATACTCACAGGGCTATGAAGAAAAAAGTTGGGGCTAGGCCTGGAACTGTGCCATGCACATGTCCCATCCTCTGCAGGTCTAGGGGTGCATCCTTTGTCCACCAGCACTGCAGCATTGGAGCAGAGAGCACTTTGATTCTCCTTCACAAGTCTGTAGCTCCAACCTGCCTACTCAGTTCCCCTTCTCACTATGAATAGAGAGGAAAGAGAAAAATTATTTACTCTTTTTCTTTCTTCATTACAATCATGTTTAACAGTTGTTTCTGTGCCACCTAGAGTGCTCCCATGCCTCACAAGATTTTGAGGTGTTGATGCTTCATCTGGACAGCTATTAAAGACTCCTGCTGAGCAGAAAGAAGCTCCTTCTCATTGCAGTTCTCTGTGAACCGAGAAGGCAGGGGATTGTGCAGGCTACCTCCCTTTTTTCCAGAAGCTGTGCCCTAGTGGGAGAAACAGCAGAGGAGGAAAGATGAAAGGGAAAGGGAGGAGAAGAAACATAATTGACAATTAGGAGAAACATGGTAAGGAGAGAATAGCCTTGCACAATCTTTGGACTTCTTGCACCCAAGTTACATTTTTTACAGTTGCAAGCTTCCACATCTTGCTGGGTTGCTCAGAAAAACCTCCCACGAGAAAGGGATTTTAGCTTCTAAAAAAACCCTGTAGTTATTAATATTTATTACTACACTCTCATAATTCCAAGGTTTTCTGACAAAATTCCAGTTTCCAGGGAGCCATAGAAAGCCACCTAGAGCATTAATAAAACAAGAAGTACGTATAAGAAATTAATAAAACACTTGTTGCTTCCTTTTGTTTCTTTTGATAAAAGAGGTTGTAAGCATCTATCAGCTAAACAGCTTCCACCCCGTTCCTGTATATGAGAACACACATCAGCAGCACCTCCTTGTGAGACTGATGCACTCATTAAACCCCTCAAAGCAGGCACAGTGCACCATGGGCTGATGCTGCAGACCTCCAAGCCTCTTTAGCGAAAGTTTTTTTTTACATCTTGAATAGTAAGTGTGCAATACATGCTGTCTGTTACATCGGTTAAAGAGAAAAAGGCCTGATTCTATTAAAAAAAAAAGTTTACCCATATTTCAGTTGGTGAAACACTATGTAAAGAAAGAGTCCCAGATTAAAAATGGTACCTTTAAAACAGTTCTTCAATGTTTATGATCTGAAGACATATATCCTCCAGAAAACCACTAACTTGCCGAATAACTGCTTACCTCAACACTTCTGTGACACAGTCTCTCAAAAATCATCCTCTTGTCCTCCCCTCTAGTTCTATCCTCCCTCCATAACATCTAATTTTTTGAATAGAAAAAAAAAATCAAAACCATGCTGAATTGACTTTCCTCCCCATCCCTTTTTATTTTTTAGGATAGGCTAAAAGATAGATAAAGTTTGATATTTCTTGACCTAGAGCTTTAAGCTTAAGGTAGTGAAGCAGAAGGGAATGGGAAGCCCCAGTGAGGACAGATCACCTTACGCAGTCTGTGTGTTCAAATTAAAAAACAAAGTTGGAGCGAAAGAACAGTATGGCGTGCTCTCTCTATTTGCTCTATAATATCCCAGATTTACTAACAACACAAAGGCAAAGCAGTACCGCATTATTTATGTCATTTCTCAAGTATGCAATGTCCCACCCGCTCCCACTCTCAGCTTTAAACTCATTTGATGAACATCAGTTTTCCAGTAAAGACAACATGGTATTTGGCCAAAGTGGCGGAATAAGAAACATGATTCTTTTCATGTTGGAGACTTGCATAACATTTCTCAACATCTAAAGTTGAGTTTATGCAAGATTACAGCAATCCTTATATTATATTATTTATGAAAGATGACAGCATGTTGTGTGACAATGTTTAGGTTAGTCATCATGTAACTGATAATAGCCTACGTGGAGGGAAATATGAAATTTTACTTAGCAAAGGGAAATCTTTAATTAATTTCATCTGTCCAAGAGTTGCTATTTTTTTACCCAAGCAGTAAATATCTTCCAACAGATTCACAGAGCAGAGACTTCTCTCACAGTGACAGCTAAGAAAAAGGCTTATTAATGCCCTGAGCCTGCCATATAAGTCTTTCATAGCCAGGTTTGTCACACTGTTGATCTCAGATCTGCGTGAGAAAAACAGATTGTACATAACCCTTCACAGCTTCTTCAGGCCTGCAAAGGCTTGTGCAGTGTATGCTGGAGAATGGAAAAGGAAAGGAGACAACCCTCAGCCCATCATCACCATCTCCTCATATATTGCTGCTACTGTCACCAGGGCAGGCCAGAAGTTCCAGGCAGCCCACACAGGAGACCTGTTGAGATTAACATTTCCAAAAGAGTCTTCAGCTGATCCTCTGGTGCTATCAATAATGTTAATCATACGTAATCTTCTACATGCAGCAATATGAAGCATAGCTGGTTTTGATTCTGGTACAATCATAAATAATTAAACACAATGCAATAAATGGGCCTGTCAAAACCAGCTGGCCTAAAGTTAGATCTACTAATCTGATGTGGCTGCCAGAATCAGCACACAAACAAACATCCATCTGTGAGCCAACTGCCCGAGATGCTCGGGGGCGTCTTGTACATGCCCATGTCAGCTACCCAAAGCAAAGTTGCTGCTTGGAGGTGCCCCATGGTGACAGATGGATGTCACATAGGACAGAGTGTGAAGTTAAGTAGTTAATTGCTTCTGCACACGAGTATGTGCCGTAAGTACAGCCTACCATGGGATTTTTTTTAATATAGCTAGGATGAAATACTTCAGGGAAAGCTGACTCTCCAGTAAAAGTTTTTCTTTGTATGTACATTCACCACTTTTTACGTACATGAACTGTATAAATAAAACATTCACCGTTATGTGAAAATTTACTCAGAGCCAGGAAGTTAAAACTACACCCTAAAGTCAGAGGCTTGAGCATTTATAAAATGTGACTTTCCCCCCCTTTCATTGTGCTAAAAAAAAAAAGGAAATTAATCTGCAGCTGACCAAAACACACAAGAATGTTTCATAAAAAGCCAGGCATTATTAGAAGATGACTATTGACCACACATTGGTGATGTTATTGGAGTTTTTCCTTTAAGCCCAAACGTTTAATCTAAGTAACACAAACATTTAAATGATTTACCATTTTTTCCTTACTAAGCCCTTTTTTAAGATGGTTATTAGTTTGTTTCCTTATAAATTGTGTTTCTAGAGTGGTTTCTAATGAAATTTCAATAAGAAAATCTCTTTTAAAAGTCAAACATATTTTGGGGAAATTATAAATGCCTCTGAACGGAGACCTTGCAAACTCAGATAAGCTTTAATGCCATCTATTTTGGCTGACCCTCCACTTCATTGAAACTAAAAAATAAGCAGCAAAATATGTATGCATATACGCATGTAGAAATACACGCAAACGCATATATGCACATACATACTATTTGGCCAAGGTCAATTTGAAAAAAACAAAAAATGTTACCAATGCCTGAAAACAAGGATCTCTAGTAGGAATAACTGTGTGGCTACAGTAGGCATCAGTGCTACTAAGAATTTGTTTTCTTCTTCTCTTTGTGCCTAACATACAGGGGAGTTTAGAGATGTTGTAATTGTAATCTGCCAGATTGAGATGGTAGCTTTTTATAGTCTCTTCCTTCTGCAAAAGGAAGCACTCATTTTTTTTACTGTGTAGTTGGATGGGTTTTCAAGAAGATGCTTCACCTTGCAGCAAGTCTAAAGTTAAAATATCTCATAAGCATTTCAGTGTTTCAAATTTTGTTGATGTTTACACACCCTTGTCTCCCTCTATCTATTTTACATGAGGGCAATAAAGAGAAGGGGATGTTACCCTTTCACATTGCTGATCCAACATAAATATTTTTAACTTTATCAAGTAGATAAGGAAAAATTATCCTGCTTCTGCTTCCATTTTTACAAAAAATTTTGCTAACAGCAGCTACATTTAGCTACCATCAAGCACACTGCGTAACAAAATGTGTGTACACTGAGGGTGGGTTATGCCTGAGTGACTTTGAAGTCAGAGCAAAAGATTAACTGAATGAATATGGATACGGCTAATGAAGCTGTGAAACTGTCACCCAGTACCTCTCAAAGATCTTCCCTCTCGTGATCTAATCTTGGTAGCAGGGACTGTGGCTCCAGAAAGGCTTCCAGCCTTGACTTTAAAGATCATAGTATCATGGAATCATAGAACAGTTTGGGTTGGAAGGGATCTTAAAGGTCATCTCCCACCAGACCAGGCTGCCCAAGGTCCAATCCAACCTGCCCTTGAACACCTCCAGGGATGGGGTAGCCACAGCTTCCCTGGGCAACCTGTGCCAGTCCTTTGCCACTTCTCCATCTTGTCCATATCCCTCTGAATGACATCCTGTCCTTCCGGTGTGGCAACAGCACCACTCTGCTTAGTGCCAGCCGCAAACTTGCTGAAGGTGCACTCAGTCTTGCTGTCTACATCATTGATGAAGATATTAAGCAGCACTGGCCCCAGCACAGACCCTTGAGGGACACCACTTGTCACAGATCTCCATCTGGACATCAAGCCATTGACCGCTGCTCTCTGAATATGACCATACAAGCAATTTCAGATCAGCTCACACATCAAACCCATATCTGTCCAATTTAGAGGGAAGGATGTTGTGGGGGACCATGCCAAAGACGTCAGGAGATGGGCTCCAGCACCCCATCTCCTGCTCTTCTCCCTCTCCGCTGGCCGTGGGTGCCCGCGGGTGCTGGGCTGTGACATGTGTCGTGGACCAGCGCAACTCTGCACGCTCTCCCAGTCTCTCCACAGCCCAGTGACAATAAATGCACCAATAAATCTCACCACAGAGCTGCAGGCTGGCACCCAGCTCCCCTCCACCCACGTTCCACACTCCTAATCAGTCTTCCTGCAGGAGAAAACAATACCCGCCGATCCCAGGGCAGCACGTATTTGTGCTGGGTGCCTGCCCTAAGGGAGGCCTTTTCTTTAGAAAAGAAGGGCTGCAGGCGCTCGGTAGGAAGGTCTGGGAGGCAGGGAGCCCCGTGTGGAGAATAGCAGGAAAGCCGGGGGGCTCCCAGCCTGCCCGGGACCGCCCGGGATATCCGAGCGCGGCCTCACCTCCTGCCAACAGCCGCCATCTCGGCCCGGAGACACGCTGTGTTTCCTGGTATAGGATGCACTTGCCTGTCTCCCGGTGACCTTAAACACTAATAAAGGAGTCATAATATGACCTAGACGGGCCCTGGGAGCCAAGCATCTTGTGAATGATTGAAGGGAAGGTGGAACGGGGTGGGTGCATTCGTCTGCGCTTTGTTCCACAGCTTTCGCGTAGTGTTCTGTTCCTTTTGATTAGGTGGAGGAAGAGATTTTAAAATATATTTGTGTTGCCCCTTTGCCAGCAGCAAAAGTTCATAGAATCAGAATCACAGAATTGTTTGGGTTGGAAGGTAACTTAAAGACCATCCAGTTCCAACCCCCCTGCCATGGGCAGGGACACCTCCCACCAGCCAAAGCTGCCCAAGGCCTCATCCAACCCGGCCTCGAACACCTCCAGGGATGGGGCAGCCACAGCTTCCATGGGCAGCCTGTGCCAGGGCCTCACCACTCTCATTGTGAAGAAATTCCTCCTTATGTCTAGTCTAAATCTACCCCTCTCCAGTTTATACCCATTGCCCCCAGTCCTATCACTACAAATCTTTATGAACAGTCCCTCCCCAGCTTTCTTGTAGCCTCTTCAGGTACGGGAAGGTCTCTTTAAGGTCTCCACAGAGCCTTCTCTTCTCCAGACTGAACAACCTCAAGTCTCTCAGCCTGTCCTTGTATCAGAGGTTCTTCAGCCCTTGGATCATCCTTGTAGCCCTCCTCTGGACCCATTCCAAAAGTCCCATGCCCTTATGTTGAGGATTCCAGAATTAGACACAATATGCCAGGTGACATCTCACTAGATAGGAATAGAGGGGCAGAACCACCTCCGTTGACCTGCTGGCCAGGCTTCTTTAGATGCAGCCCAGGATATGGTTGGTCTTCTGGGCTGCAAGCGCACATTACTGGCTCATGTAGTTTCTCATCAGTCAGCACCCCCTAAGTCCTTCTCTGCAGGGCAGCTCTCAATCACATCATGCCCCATTCTGTATTAAAACCAGGGATTGCCCCGACCCAGGTGTAGGACCTTGCAGTCAAGTTGATCCACTGAACTGGGAAAGAAAACCTAAGAGTGCTGACAGTCAGGACTGACCAGCAGCTCCTCTAGCCTTGCTCTTGCTCCCTCCAGCTGTGCCCTACCACGACAGTGCAAACACCAGTTCTCCTACACAGTCACTAATTCCCACTGCCTGTGGAGGCAACAAATGATTGCGCATGTGTTTCATGGACCTTTAAAGGCCACTTTGCATTTGCAAAGTAAAGATATCCAACTCCAGTCTAAATCACATGCTGAAGAAATGCTGGGGTTCTCAATGTTGTTGGACTAGATTTTCATCTGTTGACAACAGACTTATCTGCTTTCAAAATAGAGGACTTAAGCCCTTTGCTTGCACAGCAGCTATCATTCACTACTTCCTGACACACGTTTAGTTTTGTACAGCCTTGGCCCTACAGGCTAAGCAAGAATAAGCAGAAAGAGGCTAATTTTGGATCATGCTGGCAATCAGCTATGAAGCATAAAATGTGCTCAGACTTGCTAAATAATAAGTGAATGATGACTTTGTTACCAGCAAAACAGTCAGTGTTACAGAGATCAAATGCAAGTGGAGAGAGACCACCAGGAAAAGAGGCAGACTTTCTCATCAGCAGAGAACTGTTTTAACCACTTTAATAGCTCTAAAAACACTTATTTTGACCATGAAACTATGTTATATAAATCTGTTTATTTGTGAAAGGAAGGATAAGTCTGTCTTCAGCTCTGTATTACATAAGATCGGCTGACATTTGCTATGATATCATAGACAAAAAAGTGAAGTAACTTGCAGAGAAAATATTGACTTTCTTCATCTGAAATGAAGCCAGCAGATGGAAGAGAGTTGAATATGAAATAAGAGAAAATATTAGAACAGTCATACCCAGACTAAATTTAGATATAAGAGATTCATGATGTAACTCAGGAAAGCTCAAGAAAAATATCTTAGGCATTATTGTCAATAATACAAAAGCTTTGAGTTGTAGAAACCAGTGCTCTGCAAATTAACAATGCAGTGAGACAATTCTCACAACTGATGAAAACTTAAGTGCAGCATGATCTCATCATCTTCTGATTCTTTCACTTAACTCCCACTGACTTTGACAGGAGCTATGCACACATTTTGGAAGGGGGTCTTTAGATGCATAGAGAAACAGGAGGCAGAACCTGCACACATGGAAATTCTTAATGTTCTCTGTCACTGCACAGCCCAGCAACTCAAAATATTATACATTTGCTCTCAGCTAAGACCCTAATCAAGTAACCTCACATTTGACATGCCTACAGAGTACCAATCTGCCTTCAAGACTCTTTCCCAGGATCTGACTGACAAAGGCAATTAATCTGTGTGGGTCCACTGCAGCCAAACAATGTGACAACAGTGCAAAGCTGGTGAGAAATCCACATAAGACCTGTTTTTCTGTATCAACTTCATCCTTAATATAATGCTATTGCTTGCTTACGACCTCATTTTTTAAAAACAATGTATGTGTTTTAAACTGCTGGTAGGATATGTTTCTTGGTGTGGTTCAACCAAGTAGACTTTAACAGCAATTTCTACAAAATCCTATTCCCTCATTCCACTTTTGTACAAAGAGAACAAAGCAATGATGACTGTCTTTGAATATTTCTATCTGTCCCAGAGATGTCTACAAAGTTTCCTCTGTGTATTCAGAACAGTCCCCCGTATAACTCTACGAGGGTCTGAATGTGTCTACTTTGCTATTTTACTTCACCATCATGGCAATGGAAAATGCTTCTCCTGACATTTTCCCCATTTCTTTATTTTTAGGCTAATATGTCTAAATAACAACTCATAATCTCACCCCAATCCTAGACATGAAGAGGGTGAAAAATTGTCTCCCATGTGCTCGAGGGCTTTAGGATGTCAGACTTATTGAATTTTAATCTTTCTTTAATATTTAGAGGAATTAATTCATTGCACCGCATCCTGAGGTTGAACCTGTGTTCAGAATTAGAACTGTGTTCAGATCAAGAACTGTGTTAAGAATCTGATTCATTCAGTTCCTGGTCTGTACACAGTAAAATCAGATTTAAAAGATTTTGAGTACCTTACTGCTTCTTAAAGAATCCTGGAATTTTGTGTTAGTTCTGGTTTTTATGGCATCTTAGAAAGCAGTACTTCTGTCTCCTGTTATGCCTTACCATATCTATGCAAGCAGGATTGTCCAACATACCTTTCCAGGCCTCCCCACTCTTTACTTCTCCCTACTGACCTTTTGTCTGCTGTTTCTGCCATTTCTGCACAGCATTTCGGTGTCTGTAAATGCACCACTGTTGGAGCCCCAGCTGATCTCAATTTGTATGTCACACAAAGAAAAAAAAACCAGTCTGAAATACCATATGACCATATGCATTTTACTCTCTAAAATGCAACATAAGTATACCTCATGTCATGTGCGTGTTTCCATTCTCCTCGTCATTAATTATTCCATGGAAATTTGCAGCAACATCATACAGGATAATAACGCCCTGTGTCTGGACTGCCCATGCGTGAGAGGAGGAGGGGGTTGTGAGGAAGGTGAGGCTGACAGACAGACAAATGGCCTGTGACTCTTCAGCACATGTGTTTCTCAAGCTCCAGTTGTGAGTTTACATGTCTACATTTCAAACCACTCACAGATTGCAGCGGGTGAAAACAGGCATCTTCAATTATTCATGTGGCCTCTTCTCCATAAATAAAATATTAAGAAAAAAAGAAAAGTGCCTTCTAGTCTGTTTACTGCTGGGATTCGTCCCATCTTGTTGTACTTGAGCAGAGTAAATGCGAGGAACTCCTTGGCTGTTGTGGAAAGAACTTATGATAAATAAGCCCAGAAAACTGTCAGGTAGCTGTGCTTCCCCTGAGGCCAGGAGGAAGAGCTCTGATGAAAGGATGGCTCTTAGCACAGGGGAGGTCATGGCCCTAGGTGACATGCAGGCACGCTTCAGTACTTCATCGCTGATTTGCTGTCACCCCAAAACAGGGAGCACAGCAACCCCACAGTCTCCCCTGGCTGCTGCTGACACTCCCTCCAGTTTTGTGTGACAAGTTCAGCCCAGATGACATCTATGTCACAGCTAGTCGCTACGGATTCCAGTGAAACTCCAAATTGCTGCCAAGGGAGCTTTTTTGGGGCCACAAAGCATGCTTGTTTGTTTAGTCAGATATTTGTCCATGATAGTAACTCATCCCAAAAAACCCAATTGAAGCAGTTATGTTCTATGTGAATCTGATCTAGATTTAGAAATAGCTTCGGTCTAGGTAGATGTTAAGATGGCAATTTTTGAAGTGCCTCTTTTTCAAAGTAATTTTAGGACCGATCTTTGTCCAGCCTTTGTTGAGTTTAATGGCTTGTCCAAGCTGGTAATTACAGCATTTCACACAAGATTTGGATTCTTACTTCTTGATTCATACATATCACCCCTGCAATATAGGCATGAACATGTGGTCTCAGGCCCCATGCAGGGCTCAACACAACTCCTATGTCTTTGCCCAGCTCACAGGTGAAAACAAGAATTTCAGCCCATGCTGGTCTTTTCAGCAAAGAATGCAGGGATAGGTCTTGTTAGTTCCCTTTAGGTTCTGAAATTTTATAAACGAATGAAAAAGAAATTGATAGGCAAATAAACTAATGAAAGCAGAGAAAATTCAGACATTTGGGAAGACCAGTCTCCTGCAATGATCTGTTTACAGAGTATTTCAACAATATTTAGATAGTTTTCTTTTTCACTGTTCCCTAGGAGTTGTATTCATCCTGCCTTCAAGAACTAGTGCCCCTGCTTAAGCAGATTTATAATAAGCCTATTATTTACATTCTCAAGAACAATTTGAAATTTCCTTCCAGTGAACATTAGAGTATGATATCGTGATTAGCCATGATATCTCTGTGACTGAGACTGCTAAACAAAACAAGCAGCTGGCACAACTATTTGATTTGGGAAGAAAAAGAAGCAAGAGTAATGACAGCCAGTTTCCAGGTTTTTGTTACAGGAAATGTTTTTTGATACAGAAGTTCCATCCCAGATGTATTTAAGTTCACATACTAAGTAACACAAGTTGTTTCTAAAACATGGAAAAGTTGATAGAAGCTGATTAAAATGATTTCTTACAGTCCTCTCTTAATTTTTTTTCTTCATGTAGCCCCCAAGAGTTAAAAGAATTATGACATGAGAGATAACCAAAGGGTCAGTCCTGCCCAAAGACATAGTAGTCAGCTAAGATGAGTAGATTTTTGTCCAGCTTTGCCTTTGGGTCATAAGGACTTTGTTAGCATGAAAAGAGCAAATTTCATTTTATTTCTGAGGAATATGATCCCACTAGAATTCTTGAAGAATAAACAAATATTTTCCTGCATTGTGCTATATAGTCTCAGAAAAATAGTGAACTGACTTTCTTCTCATGCTTTTTACCACAAATGATGCACAAGGCAGAAAAATATTGCTGAATAGATTCTGAAATTCCAGGTTGGGCTGGCAAAAGTTAGAAAAAACTTGCATATTTAACCATTGTGACAATGAGCATGTGATATAACAGAACTATGCAACTTTACATTTTTGGTTTCCATAGTTCAGTTTAGTCCCTCTTAAGAAGACTAGACCTAGTACTGACTATACTGCTTTTTCTTTTTCTTCATGTTGCAGAAATTCAGATTTCAAAGTGCTTTTTCCTCTGGTCTGAAAGTGGTTTTAAAGTAAACGCTTGTCTTTCATCAGCTGACTAGCAATTAAAAAATCTGTCATTAACCCCCAAAGTGCTTCTACAGATTCTGGGTCACTGGAAGCAAGTGATGCTTGAGACTCTCACGGGTCCTTGGGTGCAGAGGCATCCAGTGCAGCTATTACCACTTTCTGTGAAGAAGGAAATAATGCAACAAAACTGGTGGAGGGGCTGGAGCACAAGTCTCATGAGGAGCTGCTGAGGGAACTGGGGCTGCTTAGCCTGGAGAAAAGGAGGCTGAGGGGAGACTATTGCTCTTTACAACTACCTGAAAGGAGGTTGTAGCAATGTGGGTATAACAACACCAGTGTTGGTCTCTTCTCTCAAGTAACAAGCAGTAGGACGAGAGGAAGTGGCCTGAAGTTGAGCCAGGGGATTTTTAGGCTAGTTATTAGGAAATGCTACTTCAATGAAAGAGTTGTTAGGAATTGGAACATGCTGCCCAGGGAAGTGATTTAGTCATCATCCCTGGAGGTATTTGAAAGATGTGTAGATAAGCTGCTTAGGGACGTGTTTTAGTGGTGAACTTGGCAGTGTCTGGGTTACAATTGTACTTGATCCTAAAGGTCTTTTCCAACAGATATAATTCTATGATTCTGTTCCATTAAAGCATTGGGAGTGCCCTTCTGCAATACACTTGGGAGACAGGAAAAAAGTCAGAAAAGGATCCTAAAACAAAATATCGTCTACAGTATATGTCTACAGTATATATTTCTATATACCTACAGTATATGTTCCTACATGTATTCCCAATACTGTCCTGAAGAGAGATACTTATTTGTTTTTAAAAATATTAAAAAGAGTAGCATCTGTTACAACTGAACAAAGAACGTACTTTATTGTAATTTTATGTGAAAAATCCCGCTTTCAGTCCTTCCTGTCATTTTCCTTCTCTCATGTTTAGCACCTAGGGCTATCTACTGTTCTCTTCGGAAGAAATCTTATGAGTTCACATTCCAGAAAATACTTGCTCACATTCAAGGTACAGGTACTTGCCACTCTGGGACACAATCCAATTTGTTAAGGAGGAAAAAAAAGCATTTCCTCCTTTCTTTTTCACACCACCTAACGTATTTCAGAGAACGTGAAATGCGAAGGAGAAGGGTAAGTCTCACTCAGTGCCTCGGAAGAGACATTCTGATGTGCCCAGAATGAAAGCTGGGTAAGATTTCTTTGGAGTGAGTAATGACACTCAGCTTTACTCCACCTCAAATTGGCTATGCGAGCACATGAAACATCCAAACTTAATGACCTCAGGAAATTTAAGCTACTACCTGCCAAATGGCTGCCTAGCCACTAGGGCAGGTTGTGGTTCTGGTGTGGGTGCCCTCCATCCAGTCTGGTGCATTTTAGCTAGGACAACAAGATCGCTTTGACTGTAGTGTAAGTGAAAACGAGATCATGATTAGGCTTGGGGAGAACAAAGTGCTGTGGCTCACTGCTAGCACATTGTGTGTGTTCTGTCCAGCATTTAATACAGCACATTGAGCATTCAAGGAACAAATGCCTAAATATATTTCACCCTATTCTGTTTTGGTTTAAGGAGGTTATTGTGCCATGCATATTACCACAGTAATATGGTGCACTTCCAGTGCTACACAAAGCAGCCTATATCTAGACCTATTTTTTTAAAAAAAAAAAAAGGATTTCTGTTCACAAGTTATCTAGACACTTTTGAAAATGTTACTCCCAGATGGACTAAGCTCCAAGGGCTTCCCCCCAGAGAAGCAGCTGGGAAGCCTGGGACCTACCAGCACAGAAGCAGTTAATTTCTATGAAGACTCCGAGAAAGAAAAACAGTCTAAGAACAGCCTTGTGTTGGGAGGAGGGCTAGAAAATGAGGCTGTTGCTGTTGTTTTCATTGTGTGCACTCTAATCAGAGAGAGTAAGAACAATAATGCATGTAATGCTGATTTTGGACCATTTCCATGCAGCTTTTCCCAGGCTAGGCAGCCTTGGGAACCACTGATAGTGTGGCACACCAGGGGCACAGCCTCAATCACCAAGCACAGGGCAGGGCAGCCTTTTCTGCAGATAAAATATGTGAGGGATGACAAGAATCTTCCCAGCATGGGAAGTAGCAATAACAAAAAAAAATATACAGGGGGCTGAAGCTGAGTGCAACATCCACTGCAGAGTGTGTCTGTAGGCAACACTCAAATATGAAAGGTAGACTGCTATTTTTCATTTCCTCCTCCATTTTGTGTTTGTTTGTTTGTTTGTTTGTTTTCCCGTCTTTCATTAGATGCCTCCCTCCCCCTCCCAGCACCACTTTGAAGCCAAGATGAAAGAAATGCTGTGGCTGCTGGCACAGAGCACACACAGGGAGACCAACTGAAGTGTGCTTTAGTTTAAGATGGCATGGTTTTTTCTTTTTCCTAAGCAGGGGAGCGGTGGGAGGAAGGGAGAAGAGGAGAAGAAAGTTACTAAGCTAAAAACAATATATTATACTTTATTGAAAAGCATATTGTACAGCTTGGATTGAAACATGGTCCTAGTTTTTCAAAGCTTTGCGCTTCAAGGACAGAAGGTTTGGGGTAGCTAAGATGTGGCATCCTCCCAGACAGCAACTGCACATATTTTATTCATAAAATCTGTCACATTGGTATATGATGAGAATTGACACAACAAACTTCAGCTTCCTGACCTGTTTTGAATAAGTCAGTCAAATCAATGATGTTTGTCCCTTAGTAACAGAAATTTATATAGACTCCATGGGGTCAAAAAACATCACTTGCCGCCATTTTTGTTCCTAAAACAAAGAGATACTTTTGAGTAATAATAATAAAAGGTTCAACTTGATTTCTTTTCTTCTCTCTAGGCAATTGGTTTCTTTTGGCTTACACTTTTCAAAAAAAAAAAAGAAAAAGCTAGCAGGGGAAGAGGTAGAATTCACACACCTCTGCCTTGACACTGTAAATAGGGTAAGATGCAATTAACTTTGAGTGGCTGAAGAATTCAGATCTTTGGGGAAATCCTGGTGCCAATGACACCAGCAAGAGACGTGTCAGTGATTTCAGCGTATCTCAAGGAGTTTAAATTCCACTGAGTTTATTATGTGCCATCCAAGCTTGCAAGAACAAGGCCCTTCCACCACCCCAGACTTACCCCGATGCTGGGAAAGTCGTGCAAAGACTATAAAATCCGGGGGAAAAGGAAGGTCACAATGGATGGTTGCAGTATTTTCTCCTGCCTCATCTTCCAACCCTTGCCCCTATAAAAGTGTCATTCAACACTAGTATTTCATGCTTATTTAATATCTGTTAGTCACTGTTAAACTGCCAACAGCTAGCTAAATTCACACTAATGTTCTTTTAAATATGCAGCAGTCCTACCATTTACAATCATTATGGAATTAAGCTGTAGAATTAAACTCTCAGGTCAAATACCTTAACATATATCTAAAACAGCATTAATTAACATGTCCAAGGATTTTTTTGAAGCCCTTGAAGAGAGCAATTACGGCAATTGGTGAATATCCTTTGAAGGGTGGATTGCACACAGCTTAGCAAGTTAGAACTTCTGACTATTAATTTATTTTGAACTAATTCTGACCCTGCTTCTGTCTGCTAACTGCAAGCTAATTTTCAAAGGCTGAGTATACTGGTGTACAAAGTAAGCCAAGTTTTGTGAAGAATAGAGAGCAGTAAGCCAGATCTCAACGAGATGGGGCTAGTTCAGTATCAGAGATTAACAGAGGAAGAAAAGAATCACAAAATAGGTGTTATCATGGCCTGTTACACAGAAAAATAATTTTATAACAATACATTTTGTATATGGAACAATCCAGGGTGCATGTTAGGAAACAGTACAGTCATTGTAAGAGTTTCTTGTGACACCAGTAACAGAGAGGATTTGTTTCAAATTAAGCAGTTTCCAAGCAAGTAGCAAGGAGGGAAATAGACCCATTTGCAATTGTGGCATCGCAAAAGAATCATAAGCAGACCTTTAAACAACAGACAGATTATAGAGCTTGAAGAGGTTTTCTCACTGGGACCCAAGGAAAAACCATTTCTATCTAAACTATTCCAGGCATGTTTATGGAAACTCCTCCTTAAGATCTCAAACAATGGAGATTCCTCAGTTTCCCCAGGTAACATAATTCAATGCATAGCTGGCTGCACATTAAAAATGATTCCTAAGACCTTCCCCAATCTCCTTTAATGCTTTTTGGTATGTGTGCATCACATTCTTCTGAAAGCCAAAACGCATTACATGTTATTGTTTTCATTTGGGTTACCTTTATCCTTATCATTAATTGGTCTCATCTTTCCTCCCAATGGCGAGGAAAGTGTGATTAAAGATCTAATATGCTCCCTACTCTTATTTGCTGCATTTTGTCTAGCCAGATTCATACTGTAGGACTCCCTTTTGTGGGTACCATGATACACTTCCTATGGTCATTGTTCTAAAAACACAGGCCCTTTCAGAAGCATAAGTAGGAGGGGATCAGAAGAGGAAACGTCCAACATTCAATCAATTGCAGTAACTGAGTGCCAAGACACTGGGCAATGAGCTTTGCATATCAGACGACCACATGGATCTGCCTCAGTCTGAATTGACAGGTGAATAATATTCCAGAACTGAAGTAATTTTAACCAAAAGAGAAAGAATCAAACATTAAAATTGTACGTATGGTTATTCTTACAAAAAAATCCAGCTACAAATTTAAAAAAAATAAAAAGCAGAGTGAGGAAAAAGCTAGGACCCATGAAGAGTTATTGTGCAATGTGGTGAGATTAAGAGAGTTCTCCAAAATTCTCTCTTCTTAAATCAGTGGGTTTGATGTCTCCTTGGGATAATTGTAAAGTAGTGGCACAGGAAAGGCATAGCAAGTTGTAATTCTTACCTAGCATCCAAGAAATACTCCAATTACTGTAACCACCAGAAAGAAGACCCAAGTACCTTCTGGAGGGCCTCAGTAAAAATATCTGTTCAATGTGCCTATGAGACAGAAAACTCAAAATCTTACTGTTTGTGCAAGAGTTAAAGTTTGAAAAAGATATTAGACAGCTGTTTGAAGAATAAAAATACAAGGTATTATAATAGATAACTCTGAAAAAATCCAAAGGAGACATTAAACCTGGTGCTTCAGCATTTAAATGGCTCAAAATATTGGTGGTAAGGAACAAACCTGCTGGTAAGGAACACAAATCTGCCTGCCTGTGTAAGCCAAGGTTTTCTGAACAAGTGTCTAGTGCTGACTGGTTTTATAGGTAGCATATTGACTGGGATGAGCCACATACGGGTCTAATATGAGAACTACCATGTTCTTAAAATATAGAATTATGTTAATAATCATCCTCAAGGTAGCATCTTTTCCATTTTCACCATCATATGTGGCACAGAAATATTTATGAGTTCTGGTCCCTGTTTAACCTCATTCACTAACTTATTCTTTTTATCAGGTGAGCTCTAAGTGTCAGCTGCAACATTTCAGTGCTATACTTCTGGCTTTAGCTTTTTAATTACAGCATCCTACTCCCACTATACCCATGTGCTCACCAACCACGGGAAGATTTTCCTGGCTGTGTGCCTGAGCCCATGAGACTCTGTGGGCAGAGCTCCATTGAAAAATGTACTCTTTGCCTCCAGCACCTTTACTGTAAGTCCCTGCACTGTTTTATAGGTACGACAACCACAATTTCCATGAATCCTTGAGGTTTGCCTAGCTTATGTGACTTAAATCTCCAGATAACTAAACTCTCTTTACTAGATCTATTTGGTCTACTTTGAGTTTCATTTAGTGCCCAGTAAATACTTTGGGAAAGTCAGTCCATGTCCTTGCTCTCTAACAAAGTCAGAGGCCATAAGCCTCGTGCTTGTTCAGCAGCTTCCTCAAGCTCTATGAGGATCACTCTTTCCAACAAATTCATGGTCTAGTATAAAATGGGAAAGTATCAGTTAAAAAGCTTTTTTTGCACTAAGTAATGAAATATTATTCATTAACTAACACTGAGATACTAAAATACTAAGTCAAGTTTTCATTTCCTAACAAATACCCTTGACAGGCAGCAAGACCACATGAGTAATTGAGGGCCTGAAGTACAGGGCAGAGGTTTTTTATAATTTTATAAAAGAGCCATGGTGCCGCTTAACAAATTTGTCCTCTTCTGTGTGTGACTAGTGTAATCAAGGTGAAATATGTCATGGATTCCTTGTAAGAAAGAAATTAGGTGTGTTTTAAATCACAAATAAATCTCCACATTTAGAGTTTCTCAGTGGATCACAGCAGATAGGAAAAATGTTTGTGTCACAATGCATGAGATATTTGTAATGGGCTTGAAAAATTCCCCTCGTAATGTTAGCCCAAAGCTAAGGTTTACTAGCCAGAGCAAAGCAGCTATGTTGCCATGACCCACAGTTTTTAAAGGAACAAGACAATTAGTACAGTTACAAATAAAAGTGTAACTCATACATTTCAGGTTTTCCTTTGTATTACTTATAAACATAGTATCCTTTAACATAATTGTGTTAAGAGTGAAGACACATGAGATACATGACTGTGATGAATAATGGCATCTTGTAAAAATATGAGAGTTCAGTTTTTTTCACATTCCCAGTATAATAAAGAAGATCGTGCTGCTTTTTTTTAAGGAGTGTAATGACATCTGAGAAGAGGACATGAATTGCCATTGACATTTGAAGTTCTCAGTCAATTATGTGTAGGCAGAATTTATAGTAACTGCTATACTGTCTTCTGACCCTGCCAGAAGCAAAGAGAAGCTCAGAGAGCCAAAAAGATCAGCCCCCTGAGCCCCTGAAGTCAGGGCTTGTGCCTCCAGTGCAGCAGGAATGGAAACAAGCAGGGTTGAGGAGCAACATGGAAGGGATTGGATGGAAAAAAGGTAGCAATGCAAATTTGGTCAAGAAGTCAGATTCTTTCAGTCTTTCCCAGCTGTTCTCACTCCTTGAAACTTTTCTCTTCTTGCACGTTTCTGGTGTGGTTTAGTTAGACCTGCTATACAGGCTGGAGTACTTATCTGAATGAAGGCTGTTATGCTTCTTGTCACGCTGCTCTCCTTTAGATGAAGCTCCAAATCACCATGTTATTCTGGAACAAATACAAGGTCTAATAAAGAGAATAAATATCTGAAGGCAATAATATCATATCTGAATGGATGCATTCAACAAAGGAATGCAGATTCAAAGCTTAAATAAACTACCAAGCAGAACTGTAACCTCTTCCCTTGTTGCCCGAGGCACAACAGCATTGTCACAGAGGTGGAAGCATGGTACAAGAGACTAGAGTAAGCTATTTTCCACCAGCAATAAAAGCAAGGATACTGAAGGATAACTGGAAGTAGAGCCAGAGAGTTCCTGACATGCGTCACAGTGTTACTAAGAAGGGAAGTGAGTAACAATCTCTGGTCATGAGATCACCAACAAAAAAACCATTTTGGTTCTAATGCATTTTGTTCAAACTGGAGTCTCGCACCATCAGTGCATTCCTACTGCAAGGCAACTGCTAAACCCCTTGCAAACATGCCTAATAGCTCTGAGAGGACTCAGCCTTGCTGGAGCCCTCTCTCTGAGGCTGTCAAACCAGTCACCCCCACTATGGCCATCCATAGGAGGATGAGTAGTTCAACAGCAGCCCAGGAACAACCTGGTAGCAGCATGATGGAGTGTTCTGCTCAGAGCGTATCTACTGACCTTTGCACGCTTTCCCCCAGGCTCTCACACAGAAGTAATGGATGACAGTGGGACCAGCAGCAGACCCTGTTTAGCCTGCTGTTTGTCTGAGAGTGGGCAATGCTTATTTGATTTTATTAGACCCTTTGGCACAGTAGGTCTTGGACAACAGATGTGGAGGTATTGCTGGAAGTGTTTTCACACTGAAACTATAATGGCTGGTGACTTGCATAAAACAGCTCTGTTATTCCCTTCACCTTCGGTATAGACAGTCTCAAAAGCAGGGGAGTATCCTCCTGTGCTGGCGTGTCGACATATGTTTACCTCTATCTCTCTGGCATTCTTTCGGCTTTGCTGTGAGCAAGAGAGACAGCGTAGAAGAGGTTGAAAGGGGTTTTCTGATTCAGTGTCTCTGTCTCTGCCTTTGTCTGTTGCTATCACACAGTGATAGAGTTACAGCAGTGCAAAGGAGGCTGTGGGAACGTCTCTGTGCCCTGGCTGCAGAAATTTTGAGACAACTCCCACACCCCCACCAGAGCCACAACAGTGAAACAGAGCAGTAAAGGAACTCTCCACCTTTACAAGGCCAGGCAAGAACTGCAGCAGCTTTTATACATAACATACCATTACTCCAAACCTTCCTACCTTTGTGACACTACCACACAACACCAAAGTTCTGCCTTTTCCACCTAAAACTGATTTGCCATCTACTACTTTCACAAGTTACATGGCTTAAACTGGTCCTCAGTTTGCCTGTGCCTATGATAAAATATATTAATGTAGCCTGGTTTTCAAGGAGAAGGTTCCTGAAACTCTTTTGCAACCAGCTCTTCTCCATTCATTCCCATATAACTGAGGCATTGAAGATCCTTAGCTAATGCAAGGATCCCAACTGACCCCCAGTCCTTCTACAAAACCTATAGAGATTGTGTAAAAGCCAGTGATGTTTCAAACTTTAAAAGCATGAACTATCATCTTCAACATGCAAAGAAAAGCAATTCTGTTAGCTGTTCTTTAATTTTTCCAGTATAACTTGGAAGCTACTGGCAAGCTGTACTTGATGCTAAAAGCTAGTGTAGGTAGGACCCACTGTATGACTTACATAGGGCTTACTAATAGTAGGGTAATGATTTAAAGAAAATCTGATTCCATGTCTTTTAGATACAGCAAAGGAAGTAACTGAATTGTGTAATACTTATTTTGATAGGTTCTATTTTGCTGTGTTCATTCTCACTTCTAAGCGTAATGAAGTCCTGATTTTCAATACATCCTTTGAAAAGAACATCATTAATGCCAAATAATAAGAAAATGAAATTGGCTTCACATAATTTTTTCCTGCTTATCATTGCTTTAGTATTTAAATACCTTACTCTCTTACTATATTTATCTTCACAATTACTCTAGAAGATCTGACATTTATACAGTACCAACTGAAAGAGGAAATAAGTGTTATGTCATGTTAGCTGAATATGGCTTCCTCAAGCCTTATTTGTCACCCTAATCACCAAAACAAATTTTTCATGTAAGCTAAATACATAAATTTGGAACAAGTATGTTGTAGAGAGGATTGTTCAAATGGCTGAGAAGTTCTATGTGTCAGTGGCAGTCCTTTCTGTCTCTGTAAGTGTGCATACACGCATAGAAATCTGTGTCAGAAAAGAGAGAAAACTAAGATCCACTCTTTCTAATCTGTCTCTGAATGGTTTTATGCTTCTATTTGTTTTCTCTCTGATTTACTCCATGGACCTACAAGCTAGTGGGAAATTCTGACAGTTTCTGAGTTCTTGAGCTACAGTTGAGCCAGTGTGATGCAGAAGTGCTGTAAAGACTTCTAAAGAGCTGGTGGATGAGAACAGATTGGTGACAGAGCAGTTTTAAACAAAAATACATGAAATGTTATATAGCAGAAAGATCCCAAAGCTTTTCAAAAAGCTTTTACTGAAGAATTTACAGACTTAATATACAAGTGAGTAAAAGCAAAAGTGAAGGTTAGCCTGGAAAAAGAGGGTACTACAAACTCATTAGGCAACCAAAAATTCCACTATGGTCACAATAGCAGAGGCACATCTTCTGAATCTATAATGGTTATGTAGACAAAACAGGATATCTGAGTCAGAGGGCTGTAGTTTGGTGGGACAACATCCACAAACGCTGAAAGAAGAGAAGGTCCTTGTGTCTGATCCATCCTTGGTGCTTCCTTGGGCTGGATAAGCAGTGCCAGAGTGTGATCAATTTATACGAGGAGACTGTAAGAATTCAAAGATTTTTATGTCTGATATTTCTAGTATTAGAATATCATTAATTAATTTGTTTTATATGGCAGTCCTATTAAAAAAAACCCAAACCAACCAGTACTGTGGAAACAGAACTCAAAGATACATTGAGAGATACATCCTGTTACACAAGGTTTGTTGATCCGCATCCTCACTGTCATAATTTGTTTCTTGGCAGCATTTCTCTCTCTGACTCTGAATACCTCCTGCTTCCCCAATGTATATGTTCTCCATCAACTTTCTCATGGCTGTAGTAAAGAACCTGTCTTCACCATCTGTGTGACATCCACCTAGCCTGAGACTTAGAGTTGCAGCACTGCGGCAAGAGAGGAGAGGAACAAGTTCTTTAAGTGTATCCCACAAACCGTATTTCTGGGATCTGCATTGCACTATCTGTGATGTTTCCAAGGGAAATTTCTCACAATGATCTTTGATACATTGAAAGGGGGATGGGGGGAGGTAAAATCAAAAGAAAAGAGAAAAACTGTGGCTTAATCCCTATAGGAAGAACACGTCCAAGAGTGATGTTTTTGAGGCTAATCTTCCCATATATCCTTTCTAACAAGCACGGTAAGAAATAATTGCAGCCATTCCTGCTTAAGTCACATATGCTGGCAAAAAAATTATTTCACCAAAAGAGCACTCTTTTGTGCAAGTCCCCATGCGCCAGCACAAAGCTGTGAGGTAGTGCCTTCTCGATCACTCTCCAGCATCCCTTCCCTCAAGAGCGCAGCATTCAAGTACAGAGCAGGTTGCACTTTCTGGTATAGTGACTAAAGGTGACTCTCTCTGTTACTGTAAATTAATCTGTCAACACTAGCCAGAAAACCAGAGCCAATAAAAATAATGGTCCTGCTAGTGAAGAGCTGTTGACATGGCATTTCAAAAAGACAAGTTCAGCACTTGGGACTGCAAGGGTACCAAACATTTTTGTTTTGTTTTTTTCCCCAAATTTGCTTGGAAAACACAAAAAAAAGTGGGGAATGTTCACTATCATTTCCAGCCTGCTAGGGGAGGGCAAGGATCGCCTAGGATTTTCAGACCCAAAGGCCACCTGAAATTCTTAGCTTCCATACCTATATTGTATGAGAAAAATTGGTAAGCAAGGGGTTATATGTGTTGCTAAATCATTTTCATAGAATCATAGAATCACAGCATGGGTTGGGTTGGACGGGACCTTAAAGATGATCTAGTTCCTCCCTGCCATGGGTAGGGACACTTCCCACTAGATAAGGCTGCCCAAGGCCCCATCCAACCTGGCCTTGAACACCTCCAGGAAGGAGACATCCACAACTTCCCTGGGCAACCTGTTCCAGTGTCATTTTCAGCCATGATGTTCCTTCAAGTGGGCCTTTAGAACTATGATTGAAAATTGACCTCACAGTGTTCTCAGCCACTTTAAAATAATCACATGAATTCATGTTCTCTCCTTGGATTGCAGGAGGAACTCGTGTATCTCCAGATGGCATCTTAGTTTTCTCTTAAAAGCTCCCTTTTGCTGCAGGATCAGAAGTACAAGTAGACTTGAAAGTGGAAGAGCATAAGCACTTCTTTGTTCAGAATGGTCTTCAAAGCTGTTTGTATTCTAGCAAGTTGCATTACAAAGATTTTATAATTATTGCTTCCAGCACTCAGGAACAATTCCTGCTGTGCTCCTCATCGTCTTCTGTTAAGCCAGTGCATGCAGAGCTTTTTCCACTGGGATCAGGGTAGTCCTTTAACCAAAGGTGGCAGGTACAAAGTACAAAGAACCATGTAAGCAAGATATATGGTGGAGTGTGAAGCAGTGGAGAAATTGCCTTTGGATGGAATGGGACTCAATTCAGTCATTCTTGCTGTTCTGCTCTTTCTCTGACTCTTCCCAATATGTGGCCACGTGGTTAGAGCTCTGATGTTCAGGCATTCTAGACTCAGTCCCTGCCTGAGCTAGAGACTAACTGAAATGCTGGATGGCAAGAAGTCTTACATGAATAAGATGACATCTCTTCTGTTTTATTATCCAGGATCTGCCATATCTGCTTGTCATAGCTGCAGGTCCTCAGTCCAGGATTGCCTCTCTCCCTGTGTCTATCCAGTGCCTGCCGCAGGGACACTCATGTCACCGAAAGCCTGTATGGTAAGCAAACAGATGGGTGTCCATGCACTACTTCCCGTTTTTATCTTGTAGCAACAGCTGCTACCAAGCACAGCTTTATCACTGTGCTGGCATTCTCTCCAGATGACTTTACCTAGCATGAGATAGTGGTCTCCTGCCTCATTTTGATGACTCTGGTTTCCTTCATCAGTTTGTCAGACTCTCCCTTACAGGCAGAAGTACCAATTTGTCCATAGGCCAGAAATGTCTTTCACAACTCATTAAGGTTTTACCACTATTTGACTGCACAAGACTTGCTTCATATTGCTTCATACAGTGTCAATCCTTGCATTTGATAATTTGCAGTACAGCTTCCTAAGAAATATATTTTAAAATTCAATATTTGATCCAGAACTTTTTTAATTGATATCTTTTCTGCACCGTGGTTTGATTTTTTAGATCTTTAACATAAAGGAATCAGGAAATTAAAGGTTAGATTTACCAAGTGAGTTTAAAAACCTTGATGTGTTGTCCCCCAAGCCTACATCCTTAATCAAGAAAGTTAATTTACTGCAATATTTACTGAGGAGGCAGTTCAACACTCCTCCTTGTGTCTTTGCTGCAGAGAACAACAATGGAATTTGGGCCCTTTGCTTCTCATCAGCTTGTCTCCACAGTCAGAAAAGGTGTTCTGGAGCAGGCCTGTCAATAGTCTTGAAAACCTCCAGGGATGGGACTTCCACTAGTTCTCTAGTCAACCTGTTCCAGTGTCTCACCACTCACATAATAAAAAATTTCTTCCTAATATCTAATTTAAATCTCCCCTCATTCAGCTTAAAACCATTACCCCTTGTCCTATCACTGCAATCCCTGATAAAGAATCCCTCCCCATCCTTCCTGTAGACCCTCTTCGGGTACTGGAAGGTAGCTATAAGGTCTCCCCAGAGCCTTCTCTTCTCCAGGCTGAACAATCCAAATTCTCTCAGCCTGTCCTCACAGGGGAGATGTTCCTTGGATCATCTTTGTTGCCCTAGTATTTCTAACTGAATCTTTATTCTTATAATAGGAATTAACTGAAGTAATTAATTACCTTCTCAGATAAGTGCTGTAGACACCAAAATACCAGGGGAGGAACATGAAATTATCTCTTTCTCCTTTGCATTGTTAAAGCCACTGAGTTGCCTCATGAATCAAGTCTTCTAAAATTCAATGCTTTCCTTCTGGAAATGTTGAAATGAACCAGCTGGGCATTTCCAGAATTTTATTTGTTTGTTAGTTTTTGCATCAGTCAAAATTAGTTGTCCTGCTTGACCTTGTGTCACAAGCCTGAACTTTCTTGGGTGCACACTTGATTTATTGGGGACAAGAGAGCAATTGGTGAGTCCTGGTCTGTACCCCTTCCTTTCAAAGCCAAGTCCAACAGCTGGGGAGCAGAGCCCATGCTCTGTCCTGCCTGGACATAATGGGCAGCCCCTGACCGGCAGCAGGAGGTTAGCTACTTGTGTGGCAGCATGTGGCATTTCTTCTTTCACCAAAGCAAAAACAGATGATAGAGAGTAGCCGTTGCTGAGATACTACAAATAAGTAAACAATCCTTGGGCTTTGTGCTGTTGCTATTTTTCTTTAACGAGGATTGTGGGTGGGAGGCCCTGGCGCCTCTTCAGTGCACCCAGCCTAGAAAAAAAGTTCTTTCCTACCCTGATCCGCCTGATGAAGCCACAGGAGTGGTACCTCCTGAGCAACACAGCTCACAGTTGGGGAGTATTTTCCCGCTTTGAAGGTTTCTGTTTCTGACATCAGAATAAAATATGAAAACTCTTTGTCCTCCTGGACCAAATCATGTCGTGCGGTTCTGCTCCCACAAGAAGAAGCTGCTGGCAGGGACCTGGCAGTCTTCCCAAAGCTCAGCGGTTGAGTGACAAGGAGTAGTAAAGGGCGCTGTACCAGGCAAGTAAGGATTTTTTAGCCTGTTATTAGGTATTAAAAACTATAAAGAAGATGTCCTCACAGGCACAAATCATCTCCATTGTAAACTGATGGTACAGGGTACAAAATCGCATTTTGAGGGCAAGCCAAACTGTACCACATCAGTCATGGGATATTGGGTACATTTGCAAAATATTTTCCTTCACTCTTCAAACCTCATGTTTGTCCAGTATGACACATGTTCAACAAAACATAATGATACTAGAGGGAAGGAGGTACAGAGCTGTCCCTGGAAATTCCTTCGGGCTACAACTTCTACACCCAAGTATAGTCCTACTTCAAGAAGCCTCAAAATTCTATTTTTTTTCTGATTACAATTGCCCTCACACATGAGTTTCACAGTTGTGCTGTCTCTGGACCTCCGCGTCTACTTTTTTGCACAAAACTGGCCACGTTACTGGAAAAGAAAAATGAGATGGTTATTTGAGATTCCAGCTGGACACTGAATGGATTGTTCTTCTCTGTGATACAAACCCAGCCTCGTGGGACCCAACAGAAAAGAGGGCAGCATTTCTTTTTCACTCTTCCTGTACCCTGGAGCATTGCTATTGCTTGTGTGTCTTTCTGCATATACAGCCCTATTCCTTCATTGATTTTTTTTAAAAAACCATCAATAATGTTGTTTACACTCCTGTGGTGATGGGACAGCATATTTTGTGCTTAGTTCTGGAAAGGAACTGCAATGGGTAAGGACTGCTTTCCTTGCCAAACATCAGTCTGAATTTGAAGGTCTGTGGCTGTTCCTTTGGGTCCCTGCATTGCCTGTGTAGATTGCTTGCTCTTCCTGATACCTCAGTAAAACCTGTTGCTATTGCTACCTCTATTCCTTTCTTCATGAGCAAACATAAAAAAAGTACTAACTGTAAACATTAATGAATGTACCTTTATGTTCAAGGGAAAAGCAAGAACAATGTGGGCTGACCAGACCAGCTGGCTATTCACAGTCAGCTGCTGTCAAACAAGGTACAAAGGGGGAAAACTGAAGTGCCCGCCAAATGCGTCACTTTGGGTGCCAGCTCAAAGGGCACGTGGTTTCCCACAGACTTGTGTTTCAAAGCTGCTGTCCAGAGAGGAGTAAAGTTTCTTCTTTGGACAGCTCTGTCTCCAGTGGATTCTCGGGTGTCTAATAGGGTTGCACTCTCTCAACAGTGTTTCTCTCAGCTGGGATGATACAATAGACTTACGTGATTTCATTAAGCTTGTGGTCACTACCAACTCTAGCTGAAATTCGCCAGCCAGTTTGAAAGATATTGAGAGATGTGAGTACGAACATGCATACCACATGGTGAGTGGTGTGTTCACTCTTATTTCCTAGAAAACCTGGCTTCTAAGTAAAACAAAACCACAAGTAATTACATTATCATTAGTCTCAGTAGTCCCCTTACCTTTCATGGTGCTGACGGCACCCACAGGCTTTACTGCCCCCAATCAGCCTTCCCCAGGGTTCCCTCAACTGTGCCCAAAGCCCAGGACCCCATTTCAGCTCAGCCTGGGGCAGTCAGTGCCTGTCCTACTAGTGCTGTAGCAATGCTAGTCTCCAGCCCTATCATCTGGATGGGCTTACTGGGTAGCCTGTCTCCTGGATGTACACTGTAGCTCATCTCCAGTTCTGTCTCTGGTTCCATCTCCTGTTGCTCCTGATGGCAGGACCTGGATGTTCCTGGCCCTGTGTTTTTCACTTGCCATGTCAGGAGCTGTTGATGGATGCTGTTACATTCCCCAGATCTGCTCACCGTGATCCAATCCTGTAGGGCAATGACCAGTGGTGAAGGCATGATGTGTGCTGGGGTTCCCCTCAGCCCTCAGCTTCTCCCTCTTTGGGAGCAGACCTACCGCACCCTGGTGTTACCTACCAAATCAGAAAGCATGTGGTGGGGCTGTGAAAGTTATTGGAAGACTTGCATTAAAATAGGCACTATAAAACATGTCCAAGGTACATATCTCAAGAGACTGAGGTGTTCAGGAGTCCCTTCTCTGGTCAAATAAACCATCAAGATCATGAAACAACTGTAGAAATTTTTATAGCAGATAAGGAGATTATCATCTCTGGTCAGGAGAAAGGGCTCTATCCATCCTGTCAAAGAAGACTTCTAAGAGCCAGGTGGCACCTTGACATATTAAATACAGGCAATCTAGCCATTGAGTGCTCTGTCTGTAAATATCACCTCTTAGAAGTGTAAAATCATATGAAGTACGTTTATACAGCTTTTCAGTAGATAATTCAGGACTCACAGACAGAGACTACTGTCACAGGCTTTTGGGGGTGGAGGCAGAGGGCCAAAATCAGAAAGTATATCACTGCTAGTCAAGGATTAATTACTTCATGTATTCTGAAAAAGCAGATACTTGAGATGACCTTAATCAACAAGCTAATATTCCTTGGGGCATCTTCCGTAGTGAGGAAATACTGAAAAAAATTGATTTGTGTGGTGGGAGGAAGTCTTAAAGCTAGGAGTTATTTCTTATGAAAAAGGCTAAATAGCTCACACGCAAAGTCACAACTCTGTATTTATACAAGTCTTATCAAACTGATTCACGAACAATGGCTTTTTAGCAGAAAAGCTTTAAATAATAAGTGCAGCATTGTGGTATGTGCTAGCAAGGAAAATATAATATTAAATAACTCCTACAAGGCTTAAGGCCATGTAATAATCACTGGAAACTGAATAATTTTTTCTGAAAAGGAGGCATAACAAATATGTTCCTCCTGTTGCAAAGAAGATCACAAACACTGGAGTATTCCCAAGGGATTGTTTATGGTTAGCTATCTACATGATGCTTTAGCTTGGATATCTGGAGCCATGGAGAAAAGGAAAAAGAGATGATGTCTGCAGCTGGTAGCAAATAAGATGAGAGGTTATAAGCACAAGACCAGATTCCAGGGAGCTGAGGATGGAAGATGAAATGTGCACAAGGGTGGCACAAGCAAGTGTCAAGTGCCAGTGAGGGAGTCTTTGTTATCTGAGTCCAGTTCTGGGAAAACATTCTGGAACTGGAACTCCAGCAGGGGTGTGCCTGGAACTAAAGTAAATACATAAGCTAAGGTTGCCGCCACCCCAGGAAACCAGGACAAAGGCTTTCAGGAAGATAATGTGGTACTCCTCAGGTGATCGGAAGCCAAAATGCTTTGAGACTCTGAAGCGCACTCATACTCCAGTGCTAAAGGTGACAAACATCATATTCTGGTTTGGAGTAGAAATCAGTGAAGTAGTGTGTGATTTTCTCAATCATTGTGCAAACATTTGGCTGAACGTCAACTGTAGTGCTGCTGTCACATTTAACAGTCTGTTCTTTGACACTTTATGTGCACATCCTTCAACAGCCCTTAGGTTTTGTCCTCTGTGTCAAAATCCTCCACAAAACCTATCAAAGCTACCTGTGAGCAAAGCCTAAAGGACAGCAGCTTCTCATGACAGCTTCATTCCTGGGGACAATGGAGATGTCAAGATTCATGAGTCCAAGACTTCCACCCAGCTGGCAAGGGCTCCACAGCAACCAGCCTTCAGCTGCAGCACATGCTTGTCAAAGACAGCAGGAAGACACAGATATCAGCATTCACAGTCTTTGAACAGAATACATAGAAACACAGCGTACCATTGATCTTCCATCCACTTAGAGCTTAGAATTAAAAACGCACAAGAAAATTTTTCTGAGAAAAGGGAGATGGAGAAAGACGCAGAAATCTTCCTTCTGTTTTTGCTTTTTCCTAACAATTTGATGACCGATTAAAAAAATAACATGTTAAGCACAGTAAAAGAAGCCAGCAAATGACTGTCAGGTTATTTTCACAAAATCACAACCCGATCCTGCCTTTCTTTTTGAAAATGAATTGTTACCGTCATTACCTATAGATGATGAAATAAATCTTTCCATTTGCATTTTTAACTGCAAACCAAGAAGAAAGGTTAAAAAGAGTCTCCTGTTCCTTACTTGAAATAATACAGAAAATAATAACAGGTGATTGATTTTCATCAAAAAGGCACACAGCTTGCACTCACAAACATTTGTGTCTAACCAGCCAGATATTTTGTGGTATATATGGCTATATATTTGGCTGTGGATGTGGTCTTCCTGGACTTCAGTAAAGCCTTTGACACAGTTTCTCACAGCATTCTGCTATAGAAACTGTCAGCCTCTGGCCTGGACAAGCACATACTCTCCTGGGTGGAAAACTGGTTGGCTGGTCGGGCCCAGAGAGTGGTGCTAAATGGAGTTAAATCCAGCTGGAGGCCAGTTACAAGTGGTGTTCCCCAGGGCTGAGTGCTGGGTCCAGCCCTGTTCAATGTCTTCATAAATGACCTAGATAAAGGCATTGAGTGCACCCTTAGCAAGTTTGCAGATGACACTAAGCTGGGTGGAAGTGTTGATCTGCTGGAGGGTAGGGAGGCTCTG
>WAAB01003873.1:152336-176050 GCA_013389865.1 Piaya cayana
CCTGAAAGGAGGTTGTGGAGAGGAGGGAGCTGGCCTCTTCTCCCAAGTGACAGGGGACAGGACAAGAGGGAATGGCCTCAGGGTCTGCCAGGGGACATGTAAGGTGGACATTAGGAAAAAATATTTCACGGAAAGGGACATTGGGCGCTGGAACAGGCTGCCCAGGAAGGTGGTTGAGTCACCTTCCCTGGAGGTGTTTAAGGGAGGGGTGGACAAGGTCCTGAGGGACATGGTTTAGTGTTTGATAGGAATGGTGGGTCTCTTCCAACCTGGTTATTCTATGATTCTATGATATCTTGATGGACTTAGTCCTTTATTCACATTTTCTTTCAGTGATCTCAAGCTGTAAAAGTCCAAATATCTCATTCATGCAACAGAACTATAATGGAGTCCCAGTACTTCAGTGAACAGCCAGCTAAAACGAGTTCCTAACATGTCAGCACACTGCTTTACTCCCTTCTAATGTAGAAGCACCTGTGTTTTGCACTGTAAAAATATGATTACCATTGCTCAGCCCAAATCAATGCTTTCCTGTAGTACTTTCCCCCTTTTTCCAGCCAGACCAGATTTATGATGGTTTAAACCAGGATCTCTGTCTTTGTTCTGAAGAGGAGTGGAGCATGGTGTATCCTTTCAAAGCAGCTTGTCAGGAAGAGCAAATTCATCTGTGAAACTGGACCTCTAGGCCACATTCAGCTTCAGTGGTTCTTTAGTTATGGTGTTTATATGTGTATTTAACCATTTTCTTCGTAACATATAAGCACTACACCTTCCAGTACTGCTTTAAGCAACTCATAGCCTTGAGGCTAGAACTTTATAGGTACAACTGCACCTCCCAGTTCAGGCACTGAGGAAGAAGGAAATATGATGATTTCTTTCAAACACATGAACTTAAATAAGCAGCCAGAGTAGCCAAAGCTTTCACAGGCTTGAAGACCTCTGATCAGGAAAGCATTTATGGATGTGTTTAATTAGAAGCACATGCTAAAAATATGGACTTCAATTATACTAACTTCAATGCAACTTAATTGAAAATGTGCTTAAATATTTCCTCTTTGAGGCCTAAAAGAACAAGAACACAATTCTTCAAAATATAGGACATTTAATTGTGTGGAATCTTAAAGGACTTTATATGCAGCATATGCTGTCATTATTTATCCCTGAAAAGCGGCTACTTCTAAGGTAGAATATTTTGTGTGCTATAAGAACAAACAGCAACACTGCAACAGCCACACACAATGACTATATCATGCCCAAATAAAACCTCTGCGGGAAAACAGACAACCAGAACTTAATTTCTCCACTTGAAATTCAGAGGAGATACCAACTGTTACAAAAAGTCTTACTGGAGCTGTGACAATGAGCATGGAGGTCTGGAGTCCTTAGCTTCATACCAGGACACTGATTTGTTCTTTACTCCTAGGGAAGAGTGACCTCTTCCTTAACAAACTACCAGCAGAGCAATATTCTTGGTACAGCATTTAGTTTTCCTGCAAGGTGACCTATCCCAAAGCCACACTTAGCTTGCAAAAGTGTCACAGCCTGGCTGTCATGGTTGTAGGGAAAAGGCTGCCTAACAGTTTAGAAAATGTCATACAAGGTTCTGTCACTGTTCTTTGCTGCTGTTGCTGCCTTCCGCTTAGGACACTTAATCCTTCACATTTATTTCTTAAAAAAACCACTTTGTGCCAACAAGCACTTCTTCAGCAGTACTTTAAAAATTGATAGCACAATACGTTTTGTGGCTATGTGCTTTGCCTTACACATATCATCTGTCTCCTCTGCTTTCAGCAACACTCATAGCAGCCACACAGAAACACTGCCCAACACACATGAGAGGTTCACGAGTAAGCAAGGGGCACTGGAAGGGCTGAAGGGATGTACTGCCCTTCCCACACACACAGGCTTCTATGTATTAGCAGATGCAGTGTGATAGAACTTCCAGATAAAGCTCTATTAGCCAGAGAAGTATTTTTGACAATGTGGCTCTTTCCTACATGGCTAGGATTTAACAATATCAACTGTCTTTATACAGTTTTGCTATATTTACAGTATATCCTGTATCAGGATATTCATGCTCTTTCTTTAAATCCACTTAGTTAAGTACCCCCATATTACAGTCAAAAAATGATTTGTCTTAGTATTTCAGCTCAAAACAATCTGCTTGCATGATTACAATAGAAATAAGTTCTGGAACATATACTCCAAACACCGTCAGTCTAGAAATATGGAGAAGAAAAAAAAAATCAGTTAACATCATTTAAAGTTAAGAAGAACATAATTTCTTAGTTTTGCCTCAGTGGTTTTCCTTCTTCTACTGCTTGATGCCCTCTTTGAGAAGTGATATAAAAGACTTTTAAAAAGGACATTTGCAGCAGATTAGTCTATGATGTGAATTAATCCCAGTCTGTATTCTTAAAACATTCGACATGTCAGCATTTACAAGGCAGCTATGCAGTAATCATTCAGAATAGATTACTGCAGGGCTGAAATTATAATTCTACAATATACACCTATCAATAGAAACAAGGGCAGCAAACAAACAAACTCCAGCTATACCAGTAGTAAGAGGAGGATGGGAAAAAAGCTAGATCATCATGTAGTGTAGAAGGAATGACACAGATGGAGGCAAAGCATTAAATATTTGCACCAGTCTTCAATAAAAAGATCACATGCAATCACATAATTAACATAACCTACATCAGAAACCACATCTCAGGCTAAGAGGAAGAGACAGAATATTTAGAAAAGTTGGGGTTTTTTAATTTGGTGGTTTTCCAAATGAACTTCTCTATTAATTTTACCTTGGGATGTTTAAAGAGCTAGCTGAAACCACCTTGGAGGTTCACAGGATTCAGACAGGCAAAAGCAGAACAGACATTTGTGCCACTCGGTTTGGATCATCTGAAAGTCATGTATCAAGACTACATTAATAACCCACATTGCAGTCACTGGAGGGAGACAAGTTTTTATTCCAGAAGGCAATTTTCTCATGGTAAAACGGTTCCTAAAATTACTCTTTTGAGGCACTTCTGTCTCTCCCATAATTATAGAGGGAACCTTGATAACTATTTAAATTTGATATCTGAAACTCCACATTCTTGTGTCATGTAAGCTGAATTGCATTTACATATTCAGGAAAAGGAGACGATATGGCATTGTAGGGCAGTCATCCTTAATGTGAGAAAAATACTAGAATGAAGAATCAAATAAACTCTTTCTGAGCCACTGCAAGATAATGAGGAAAGGAGTACAGGCAACATGGATTTGCCAAAGCCTCTGCATCTCTCACCTTCTTGGAGTGGGTACTGTGGGTATTGGGTACAAGGACTGTGGTAAAGGTTTTCTCAATATTTCATAGTGCATATATAGCAAGAGGCTAAAAACTATATTCCCCACATGCTGTAACCAAAGAGCAGTTTTTGAATAGATAGCAATGTTGGTTGGATGTGCACAGAGCCCTTTTGGTATCCAGGGAATCCCTGGTGCTTGCTCAGACCATCTCCTCTGCCACTGCAGTACCACGTCAGGGGTGAGGAGCAAAGAGAGCAGTGACCAGCTGGCAGGAGGACAGTGCTGGTATTGCTGAAGTAACTACTGCTCTCAAACAGCCAGCTCTATTTCACCCCCACCATAGGCTTTGGCTACAAAAATTTAACTTGCTTTTTGGCTGCCATGAGAAACGGCTCAGGCACGGCAGTGGATGGGGCAAGGCCACTGAGATTTGATGCAGTGGGAGAGAAGAGTGATGCTTCTGCTCAGGAAGGCTATGAGAGTGGTGTCATAGGAAAAACATTTTTATACAGCAAGCATATTGTCACTTATTCAGACCTTTCCTGAGCATCAGCTTGCTAGGAATGCCCATAATTGTTCTCTTCTTCGTAGTCCTTTGATGTGGTACCTATTGAAGCCCTCTCTCAGCAACTGTTCCTCTCATCCTGACCCATCACCACATCTCCCGGTAGGTTGAGTGTGTGATGTTAAGACCACAGGGCATATCTGCTGTGGGAAGAACCCACCAGGGCTGGCCCTTCAGGATGTACCAGGCAGCAAGGTCACACATGGCTCTTAAAAGCCAGGGGCCACACAGAATAGTTGCAGGCACTCATGGAATTTTGCTGGTGAGAACATAGACTCCTTTGGAATTTAGGTTCTTTCAGCCTCCAGCAGCCTCTGCATGAGAGTCTTATGCAGTTACCTTACAAGCAGATGTCATTGCTTAGCTATCCCACACAATAAAAGACTGATAACAGTGCGAATGTTTCAAAGACAAGTATAAAATTACCTATAAAGAGATGTGGTTGAAATAAAATACATATGCACAAATACACATGTTTTAACATGCCATCACATCACTACTGATCCTATTTAGAATAATATGGCACCAAAATAAATTTAAATATAGAGTTAGA
This sequence comes from Piaya cayana, assembly GCA_013389865.1. Lineage (NCBI taxonomy): Eukaryota > Metazoa > Chordata > Aves > Cuculiformes > Coccyzidae > Piaya > Piaya cayana. The sequence continues at coordinate 156,749 of WAAB01003873.1, forward strand.
TCTTTGGCTGTTTGAGATAAAAATGTTGCCTGACTCCTGATATCTTTTCAGCACAATTACTGTAAGTGACATTTCCTCAGGCTGCCTGACTTTGATTGCTGTTCCCTTCTGTCCCCATACCACAGCCCTCACTGTAAGGACTAAGGAGCATCTCTCTGCTCTGCAGCAGAGCACAGTACAAAAAACCTGCACAAATGCCCGCTGGCATGGTGTGATATTAAATCTTTGAGGTTTGCATGTAGTCGCCTCTGAATGGATGTGGAAGCAGTAATTTATAGGATTATTACATTATACATACATATACATTATATATACATTATATATATGTATATATACATTATTACTGGAATTGTGGAAATAAGTATTCTCAAATACATCTTATTGATACTGAATGACCATATGGCCAGTGATCCCGGACCCATCTACTTCCATGGGTTGGGATGTCTGCACCCAAGGTCTCTGTAACTAAAATGCTTCAGACACTCCACTAGCCTGGCACACCCAGCTTGGGCATTTCCATTCTCACAAGGTGGATGTTCCCTGAGCCTCTGGATTTAGAAGTTGTGATAGCACAAACAATGCTAGTTAAATAAGGCTACATCTCCTTGACTCGGCAGTTTTACAGGCTCCTTGCATAGTAGGCATCAAATACCAGAGGACAATTCAGAAATCAGCATGTTCAGAAAATCTTTTTGTGTTGTGCCCGTACAGTACCTGGCATAGTGGGTTGTTAGTCTGTGCCAGGCTCAGAGGCACAAGTGCAGTTAAAACAGTGGATGGGTTATGTCTGATGCCGGGGGAGGAATGCTGCCATTTACTGAAGCAATTGGCACCATCCTCACTGACTCTGCCTGTCTTCCAGAGAGGCAAAATACAGCGGATCAGATGCTGTTAAGTGGTGCAAGTGCTTCTAGTTCCAATCTCCTACACATCTTTTTATTCCTCTTCTAGCTGTCTCAGTAAAAATCGTGAAAGCAAAACTCAACAATAACAGCAATGGGAAAGGAAGGGAAGGGAAGGGAAGGGAAGGGAAGGGAANATGCCCGCTGGCATGGTGTGATATTAAATCTTTGAGGTTTGCATTTAGTCTCCTCTGAATGGATGTGGAAGCAGTAATTTATAGGATTATTACATTATACACACATATACATTATATATACATTATATATATGTATATATACATTATTACTGGAATTGTGGAAATAAGTATTCTCAAATACATCTTATTGATACTGAATGACCATATGGCCAGTGATCCCGGACCCATCTACTTCCATGGGTTGGGATGTCTGCACCCAAGGTCTCTGTAACTAAAATGCTTCAGACACTCCACTAGCCTGGCACACCCAGCTTGGGCATTTCCATTCTCACAAGGTGGATGTTCCCTGAGCCTCTGGATTTAGAAGTTGTGATAGCACAAACAATGCTAGTTAAATAAGGCTACATCTCCTTGACTCGGCAGTTTTACAGGCTCCTTGCATAGTACCAGAGGACAATTCAGAAATCAGCATGTTCAGAAAATCTTTTTGTGTTGTGCCCGTACAGTACCTGGCATAGTGGGGTGTTAGTCTGTGCCAGGCTCAGAGGCACAAGTGCAGTTAAAACAGTGGATGGGTTATGTCTGATGCCGGGGGAGGAATGCTGCCATTTACTGAAGCAATTGGCACCATCCTCACTGACTCTGCCTGTCTTCCAGAGAGGCAAAATACAGCGGATCAGATGCTGTTAAGTGGTGCGAGTGCTTCTAGTTCCAATCTCCTACACATCTTTTTTTTCCTCTTCTAGCTGTCTCAGTAAAAATCGTGAAAGCAAAACTCAACAATAACAGCAATGGGAAGGGAAGGGAAGGGACAGGCTGCCCTCTCCCCTCCCCTCCTCTCCCCTCCCCTCCTCTCCCCTCCTCCCCTCCCCATTGTAGAAAGTCATGGGTTTAAACAAAGATTAATAATAAATTTTAACTGTATTCTCCTGGTTCTGATAGGGAGGAAGCTGTGCAACTGGATTGTTGGCAGAGGAGTTCAGAAATAAAATGCTGTAAAGGTAGCCAAAAAGTGGCAAGTAAATCCAACATAATGTGATCAGCACCAGGGATACAGAACATTGCACCAGTCAGACAAAAGAGCCTTTAGAAGTGTATTTTAAGCCTCTAGGGTTGATTTAACAGAGACAAAGTTTACTGTGGCACAGAGAGCACTCTCGCTCCATGGAGGCAGCAGAAAGCAGTTGGCGGGTCCTGTCCAAGCTGCCAGCAAGAAGGAAAGGTGAGAAAAAACCAGAACCAGTGTATTTTCTGCAGTGCTGTCTCTTTCTGCTTCTGGTCATTAGCAAGCGTGTAAAGTTTCACCCCAACAGAGGCCAATGATTTAGAAGGGTAAAAGGCTGTTGTGCAGCTCGTGTTGCCAGTCCCCGAGATAAGCCTTGGGAAACACATTGCACAGAACATCCTGAGAAGGGAAAGGGCTGCCTGAGTGTCCCCCAGCTGCACTGCCACCAGTCCTTGGGTGGTCACCGTCTGGGTCCCATATGTCTTTTTGATTTTAGATTCTGTAGGGTTCTTGTGATAAATACCAGGATTGGTGCGATATAAGGTGCCAGATCTGAAATTATTATCTTATATTGTTCATCTTAGAATGCTTTCTTTCCTGGCTTGGTTGTAAACCGTACCGTTACAGTGATCACAGGGATTACAAAGCCAGAACTAAAACCTGTCAAGGGAATCCAGTGTTCATAAAAGCAGTTCATCTTGCTTAGCTCTTCACAGCAGAGCTCACAGAACGTGACCCAATTTCTCCACTATGGTAGCAGTAATACTTAAAAGCACTTGATAACTGTTTTCAACCAGCAGAAAAAAGTACCTGTTTAACTTCCAGCAACTACTTCTGCTTCCAAAGAAAAAGGTAACTTCATCCTTGCCTTTATCCATTAGAAATTAGCAGCATCCTGCATTCAACACTAGCAAGATGGAGCAATGGAAAAGAAGAATGGGAGAAAGAATGAGCCATGTGTTACAGATATATAATCACCCTTAAGGCATCACCAGAACATACCTGTGTGTCTCTCACCAAGAGTGATATGAAAAAAATCTATGTTGAACCAATGAGCGGATCCTGCATCCAGGCAGCCATGGATCACCAGTGGCCTGCAGATTGTTAGGAACCATTGTCATCAAGATCTTAATTCAAAACATCATACCGGTGAGTTAGTACCATAGGCCAGCTGCAGATGACAAGCATTCCACACTTGGTTGGTCAATCAGTGGAATAAGAAAAATGTTAGCTTCCTTGGAATTCAGTTTTCACATTCTTTATTTCTTCATCCCAGAACTATGAAGACAGAAGCTACGTGGGTGATTCTCATTTAATGAAGCCACCAGCAGGTCATCTCATGCAGCCAAAAGAGTGGAGTTCAGAAGAGATTCCACCCTTAATTATAGCTGAATGGTCTGCATAAACTTAACTGTGAAACAGAAAAACAGATCAGTGTTCTTCAAAAAATAATGGGTATTTCAATGCCTCACTGCTCACTGCACGTACAAATGAAACATAACCTTATGCTTTTATATTTCTTTTTATCTACTGTATCTTTTCTAGATTCTGAAGCATTGAAAATACAATTTTTTTGGTCACAATTGTTGTCTGTATTGCAGCCAAACACTGCTTGAAATATGAGAGATCTGAAGACCATCCAAACCTCTTTTGCACTGTTTCTCTGAGCATGGCCCAAACTTCACCATGACTCAAGAGAAGTTTAAGGCATAGTGGCACTGAACAAAAATAAAGCATCATTCAACATCTTGCATAATGCAACTATACATGAGCTAGAGATGGAATTAGATACTGTAGGGGTGGGTAAGGAAGATACATCCATATCCAAAGTCTGAAGCAACTGACAAAGACCATCAGGATCTTGCAATAGAGAAAAACCTTGTGGTTTTCAGTGATGTCAAAGATGAAAGAGATTATTGTAATTTTCAGCTGTTACTAATGCAGGTCATTTCACAAACACATTTCAGCCAAGAACCCAAATATGTGCCAAACAATCCCATACAAACCTTCCCATGTAGCCTATGCAATTATACATGTCTACCAGAAGCACATCAGATTATCAGATATCAGCATTTACTACAGGATACCACACTGTAAATATGCTGTGTATTTGGCCTAGCAAACAAAGCATAAGGCTTTCTTCTGAAGCTTTTTCCATCACAGACAATAAGCAAATCTGAAGACCTGCAGCTTGGAGATGGGAATGGGAAGGGTAAACTCAAACCAAAAGAAAAGTTTGTAGTAAACTTCAAACAGTTTTAAAAGTTCTTTAACTATAGGAGGGGAAATTACTAAACTTACAACATGTCAAGTCAACTTTTTACATTGCTGATTCTTCTTAATATGTGTTGTTAATACTTTTTATATCTTCATTAAATACATCCTTGTTCTGTCCCATAAAGTCTCAGTCGCACTATTACATATTGGTGGCTGTTACAAAGTTGTCTTTGTCTTGATATTCCCAAGATCACCCCACCTCTGTAGCAAGCCTGTACATTATCCACTGTTAATAGCAATCCAAACAACTCCTAGACTTCAAATATTTCTGAAAAACTGAAAAAGCATTCATGGCTCCATTCTGCAGTGGGAAGAACTGCAGCACGGAGAGATAATACCATCTATCCTTGTCAGGAAGCCACTTACGGAATACTTGCTCTTTGTTTTTTCTCCCATTTTTACATACCAGATACTTTGTAGATATTTTTTTCTTTCCCTTTCTTGCTGATATTCTATTTGATTTATTTTTTTTACCCTTTGCCTTGTTTATTGAGGTGTCTGCATTTTAATTACTTCTCCCTGCAGGCTGTTTCATATAGGTAAGCTTCCTCCTGGTTCCACAAAATCCCCAGTGAAACATACAGTCAGACCAAGACTAAGCATACCCTGCTCTTCTTTTTTCCACTTTTATCCATCCTTGGGACCCTTGTATTCCTAGTTCTATCCATTCTAACCCTCCCCCCATTCCCTGCTGCCGTCTTTTCTTTCTGTCTCTCTCTTCTTTTCCCACCAGCTGGACATAAAGGGACCAGGATTTGAAATACCAAACAATAGCTTTTCAGATCTTGGTATGTTTCCTAAGGACTTCACAGGACTGGAGTCTATGGGAGGGGGAGTAGCCTTTAAAAAAATTAGTAGATGTTCCTAATCATTGCCAGGAGATGCACTAAGGGGTGCCTAAAAGGACTCAGTCACAAAAAGGGCGTGGTATTTTCCTTGCCATGAGCCCAGTATTACACTAGCCAACACTCTGAGTCACTGGGGGAACTTTGCTGGGAGAAGTAATGCAGGATATTCAGTCCAAGAAATCAGCCTCAGAACAGTCATTACCCTATTTTGGAGGATATCAAGTATCGACACAGATTTTCAGGAAGGTGGGTAATCGTCTCATGGGGAAAAGCATCAGCTATGCCTAAGTAGAACAACCCTCTTAAAGAGTTTCTCTCTGGTATCCCTTGTTACTCCAGTGTTATCATGGTCACTGTGACCCAGGGTCATCTGCAGAGTACAGATTGGTGGTGTATGTTCAAAATGTCCCTACATTCCTTTAAATAATTTGAAACAAAAAATAGTAGTAGTGGACAGGTACAGTTGGGCTTGCTGATCTCAAAGGTCTTTTCCAACCTAGTGATTCTATGATTCTATGAAGTATTTGCCTGATACCTGTGCATTTTGGGGATACCAACCAACAGCTTAAGCCCTTTCCTAGCTCACTGCAGTTTTTCTAATTTGTAACATCACGGTGTTTATCAATTTCCACAGAGATTACCTAACAAGTACAGTAAAACTGGAACACTTCAAGGTGTCCCTCTGTGTCCTGCAGGCTGTGACATAGCTGGAAGCTCAGGGGAAAAAAAATCTTGTTTTCAAAACACTCCCTTCAGCAGAGATAGAAAAGAAGAAGGAAGAGAGGTGTATAGAAAATGTTGGGAGGGACTTTAGCAAACTGGCACAAAAAAGTAAGAAATAAATGATGGACAGGCTCTTGTCTCAGATGTTATATGATGGATTTGAAATCAAGAATCAACAGTGGTCTATTTGTATTGGAATATGTGTCCCATAGATATTTAAGATGGGTCCTTTGTTGCTAGAAAAGCAAAAATTAAGAGGTAGCTACCTAAAGACCATTTTGATTTAAATTTGCGTATCTTGCATGCAAAATGGAACAGCTTGGTACAGAGTCACTATTTGTCACTCTGTCATTTCCAGTACAATAGGCAAAGGAAGTCACATGACAGCGACATCAACCAGCTTCTAATCTATTGCTTTACATACGTAGCCTTCATCGCATAGACTGCTGAAACATCATGTTAGATAATCTATGTGAAGTGATGAGAAACAGGACTGCAAGCCAGGGCATCTCTTCATATGCCTCTAATTATGGTAAACCTTTCTGGTTTTTGAAATATACAAGAGGTTTTTCATCTTGTGGTATGTGATGCATATAAATGAAGAGTGGGGAGATTATATGTTTGGTCACACAAAGGGAAAAATATGAGGAAAAAGCTCAATATCAAACATTATTTTGATGAGTTTGTTGCTTATCTGACTTTATTTCTGGGTCTGGGCATAACATCTTCTGAAGTCTGTCACTAGATCTGCCACAGCTTTGGGCAAAACAGGTGTTTTCTTCATACTTCTGATGCTCCTCCCCTAAAATGAACTTTGCAAACCTAACCTACCACAAGATGAACTGATATGGACATGATTTAGTAGTGGACTTGGCAGTGTTATGTTTATGGTTGGACTCAAGGATCTTAAATGTCTTTTCCAAACTAAATGATTCTATGATTCTATACTATTCAGAGATGAGAGCCTAGATAACACCAGGCTATGAGTCTGCTGTGGTACCAACTCCCCAGTCCAGATCCATGCCTGTCAAAACTCCTCACTCCAGCTCTAAGAGGAGTCAAAATAAGACCAAGATCTACAGCCTTGCTCCCTCCTTCATGTCCTTGGTCCCAAGAAAATGAAAGTCAGACACACTTGCCGAAGGCAGCTTCAGCATTTTCCAACAGATCCCAGGTCTGCTGAACTAACAGACCAGGACAGTGAGGGGAGGGAGACGACTCTATTCAAGCTCGCCTCTTCAACAGGAACGTAAAAGAAACCACAAACCTATAATCACATGAAAAGCAAAGGCTCTGTGAACTCTTGAAACTTAGGCTCAAGGGCAGCAACTTTCCAAGTAATTAATACAGATCTGCCCAGGTGTGTCTTACACTATAGGCATGTAAGATTAATGCAGCTTTCTCAGAAACTTAGTAGGAGGACCAGAAAACAACCAAGCTGATCTGACAAAATGCAGATGTACCAGATAGTACAGCCCTGTAAAGCAAAAAAGGAAGGCATTTGAAAACCTTGTGTTTAGGGAGTGTTGTGTTCTTTTGAAATATCTCAAAGACAGCCTTGTGCAGTCTTTACAATTAGTGAGGGAAAGAGGGGATTGTGAAAAAAAAAAAAAAGGAAATTAAGGAAATGGAAGGAGAACATGAAGAGCATTTAAAGAGGTTGGAGGCAAACCCCCACTACAGAGACTGGGCAAAAAGGCAGCTAAAAATAGGCAGCATGAGACAGGGCTCTCCAAGAGAGCAGGAAGGACACTGTGTTCTCGAAACTGGTGCAACCGACCACAGATGAATGTGCCAAGGCTCTTGTACATTTTCTTGGCAGTTATTCAAGGTTGGCACATAATCTGTACCAGGAAAGGTATCATCAAGTAGGCAGCACCCTTTGCAGAGGCCTGCATTGCTACTACAAGCTCATGAGGGACCAGGAGCAGACGGCTTATCAGTCATTGACAGAAAATGATAAAACAAATATCTTCTTGAACTCTCCCTCATTGCCAGAGGAACTGATAGAAGTAAAGTTTTATGTACTCATCTAATTCCATAAAAAATAATAAATTCTACCTACTTACAGTCAGTTTGTAGCCATTTGTTCTTGTGCTTACATTGGCATTTAGTTTCTTTCTAAATTAGCTTTAGTTAGCTTATCTTCTTGCCCCATGTGTTTACAGAAAGTGGTCATATCCCTCTTCTCTCAAGCTAACAGGCCAGTCTCTTCTGTTTTCTTACTGTAAATCAGACCTTTGATTCCCTGATCGTTCTCCTTTTTCACCTCTGCATGTACTTTGGTCCAAATTAGTTTCTCTTGAAGTGGGGTAAAGAGAATGAAAATGGAATTTCAAATATAAGCTTACAAGCACCTTGCAAAACAGTACCTCTCTATAGTACCTCTCTACCTCCGTTGAAGATGTCAGACTTGACAAAACATCTGAGGGTAAATAAGTCTTACTTTCTCCCAAATCATGCTGTTCCTAAATCCTTTTTGCCTCTTATAGAGACCCAGTTTATCACAGATGTCCTGATCGTCTCTTAAATGCATCCACTAATTTGCTATTTGTACAATTAAATTCTATCCCATTTCTGCTGCAAAGTCATCTTTATGTGATGGTCTGATCTCCATCTGTATTGACATGCTTCTCTTTTTATTTATCACTGGCAGCTTTCATCAGCTTATTCCTGTTTTCTACACCAGGTTTATGAAAAAAGCATAGTAAGTGGCACCAGTGCCAAGACAGGGTTTCAACGCATCTCCTCGCAACCTGACAGGTCTCTTTTCAAGACAGCATTTTGTGCCTTCCCTTTTATGTGCATCTCAGGTTTCTCATATTAATCTCCATCTTTTCCAGTCTGACAGTTTCTCAGGTGGCACAATATCAAATACTCCACTAGAGATGAGGAATATTGGATATACTGTATTTCCTTTAGCAATAAAATCACTTATTTTCCTCAAAGAATAATTTTATGTCAATATGAAATGCTTTATACATCTAAGGCAATGTTTTATCCTGTTTGCTCTTTACCCCGATTTCCTTAATTATTCTATATGTTGGCAGTAAGATGTGCTAAAAATCCTTGCTGCTAGGATTTCACTTCTCCAACTGGTCTCACAGATGAAGATTGTCCACTGCCCTGACTTGAGTACATGGAGGGGGCATGGAGACCATGTATTCCTCACTGCCTCATCCAATTGAAGAAGCAGGAAACACGTTCAAAGCAAATATAAGGAGGTTATTCTTCAATCGGGCTGCAGGTAACCTCTGGAATTTCTTGTCCTCAGACTTTGTGAATGTTTAAAGTTAAAAACTGATGAGGGGGCATGTGAATGAGTCAATGGAAGAGGAAGCAACTGAAGGTTAAAAACTACATCCCTCACCACACTTACTCTAGGTGTGTAAGCCCCTGGACCACAAGCTGCTGAAGTCTCAGATTCATCTTCAACTGGGAAGTGTGACAAGATGGATTTTCAGTCTAACTCAGTGAATTGACAAATGTTTTGGTAATCTGCTATATCTTATTTGAGTAGCCTATATGAGTCTTATTTCCACCACACTCTTTCTAAGATACCTACCTTCATTCGCTTTCCAACTTTCTACTTCATGACCAATGTCATCATTATTGAAAGCTGAGATAAAGTGTTAGCTCTCGCATGATACTTAGATTTCTTTTTTTCCCTTTAAGTTTCCTGCTTTACCTGTAGTTACTTGCTATAATTTCTCCCTTTTTTTTCAGTTAAAAGAGCTTGACTTCTGGAAATTCTCGCTTAATCCCTACATGTTCTAAGATCCAGGAAAGTATTTATTTCTCGATAAGTTCATTTTGTCTTCCTTATAGCAGACAATTTTCATTCATGAGTTCTTGTTTGACACAATTCATTAGGCCAAAACTGGTTCCCTTTCTACAAGTTCTTCCTTGACATAGATGAAATATGAAGGTAGATTTTTCACCACTGATTTGAAGAATTCCAGCCCTCTGCTGCCTTTCAGTTCTTTGTGATCCCTAAGTAATGAAAGTGAGGGAAAAGCTCGTGAGAAAATGGAATGTAGATTTTTGCCCTCTTGAAGCCCCTTCCAAACATCTAAGGTACTTACCTTCAACAATTGCAGCCATCTAGTGGGCAAATACCAGAAACAGTCACCAGTCAGTAAAAATGGGTTCTGCTACTTGCAGTTGTTCACTTTCTGAGTGAACTGGTATTTGATGGCTAAACAAGGCAATATGGATAAAAACATCTCAAAATATCTTTATGATAAACTTGTATTCCAGCACAGTTGCCCTGACTACCCTGTTAAGACTTCAGGAATGCGCACACCTTGCTACTACTGAAAATTATACCGCAAGGATCAAGCGGGCATTTCTGATGCCACAAAAAAATTATAAATTTATCAATGTTGCCATGCACTGAGAGTGATAATACATAAGCAAAATGGTTTCTAGAGAGGGCCACACAATGGATTCACTTAGCTGCTTGACAATTAAGTATGGAGTCACATTTATATAAGTCAAGGCCTTACCCAACAGCTGCAGTTTCCATCCTGTGCTACATCTGCCTTAGTGATGCATCGATCACTCTGTCGAGGGGAATATCAGCAGTTGCTGATTATCACTGGTCTAAGCGCTCGCCATCACAGTAGGTGACTCTACATAAACGATTACTACTTTTGCACGCTCATCTAACTCAGACATCTAAGTAATGGCAATCCCAGAGTAAATGCCTGTTGGGGTAAGGGAGGTATGAAAACATACCAGCTGTTATTTTTTTGGTGGACGAGAGGGTGCAAGTTGTAGGAAAAGGAAGAAAGGGATGGAGATATCTCTTGAGCTTTTATGAGCCACCTACAGAGCCAAAGTTGTTGCTGTGCTGCTGATAGAGGTAATTACCTCTTTTAGCATCAGCTATGGTGGCATCCATGCACTCTGTGCCCCTAAACTGCTTTGCTAAAGAGTTTTTAATGCAGATATACAAGTAACAATTTGAACATCATATTAAATAAGGTATTTCCTTAAGACTGATCATCATTTTTCAAATGATCACCTCGTCATAGAATGCATAATACTCAAAATGCTCTTGTGTCAAAAAAACCCATGCACTTGGCAACATCATTATGGCGACACCCTTCATTCCCTGCCAAAAGTCATCTTTTAAAATGCTGCTACTTGAGTGCAAAGCATGACTATTCCATTTTGTCAGCTAGGAACTCACCACAATTTTCATGCTGTATCTCTGATAAATGCTTCTAACTACACTGAAGGAATGGCTTATTGGAAGCATGGTCATTTCACTCTTGTTTTATGTAATAATACAAAACTTTGTTGAACCTTTGTGGTTATTACCAAGATGAGAGACATACGCCCACAGAAGCATTTGCAAAAAGTGAACCCACAGAACCTAAGTAAGCAAGGTATATATAATTAAGGATCTACTAAGCAGGTACAATGCAAAAGTACAGCTTTTTCACACTCTGCACCCATGTTATGGGTGATTCCATATGTCTTATTGTCAGTATATGCTTGCATAATTTCTTGCTGTTTGGAATTTAAAAAAATAAATAGCAATTTTCTAGTGAGATTGAATCCTTGTGCTTCCTTGAGAACACTGTTATGAAGTTGAGTATGATGAGAATAGTCACCATAGGAGAGGTTTGGATGAATGTGGATGAGAAAGTCAGGAATATTCAGTCACCTAAGTTCCCCTTTCTGTGCCTACAGGATCTTCCCTCTGTTTTTACCTCATTCAGCTCCCATTTCCCCTTGTCTGAGTATCAGCGCTGATGGATAGAATACTGTCCATTTACTCCTCCTCTGTTTACCAGCAAAGTATCATTGCCAGATACTCACAGCTGCCTCTGCTTTTTTCTGGAGCATCACCAGAGTTATCCTTGTGAATGCTCACAAGGATATCTCTGGTGTTTCATATTTTATGGGCAGGGCAGACCTCCACTGAATTCAGTACAGCTACTGCAGCTCCTGAATCCAGAGACAATTGTGAATACTAGTGTCATTGCCTGGATGATTCAGCAATGGAGCTAAGTAAACTGTTGCAGCCAAAACCATAACAAATCCATCCCTTTTTCCCATTCATAAATTATTTTAAGCTCTGCATTTTATAAATTTTGTTTACTTGTAAGAACTTTACTGTAACTCTTTATCGAAGTACATGTTATTTGTGTTATACCTACTCATGTGGTATTATTTCTATCAACAGATCAATTCTGAAACCTTTCATCAATAGACAGTGGAATTGAAACAGTTGCTCAGGAGCATAGTGGATGCCCCATCCCTGGAGGTGTTCAAGACCAGGTTGGATGGGGCCTTAGGTGGCCTGATCTAGTGTGAGGTTTCCCTGCCCATGGCAAGGGGTTGGAACTAGATGATCTTTAAGGTCCCTTCCAACCCAAACTATTCTACAATTCTATGATTTCTAGCTGGATCTTTGATCAAAGACAGGCTTATACCACATACACATAACACCAGTCAATGTTTGCTTGTGTGCCTGGACTGGGTCAACAATTTTCAGTACTGAAACCCAATGGTACACATGAGGTTCCATGAAGTTCCTAGCAGCAGTAGAGCATGCTCAGCTACATATTCTACAGGACAGTCCACCCCAGCAGGGCTAACATCAAACTGATGCTGGATTTATTTCACATTCCAGAATAGTAGCAATTATGTAGATCTATACTGGACTTAAGCACATGACAGTCGTTTGTCAGCTGCAGTCTTGCTCCACATGTGCTCACACTCCGCAGTATCTTAGCACGTTGCCTTTTGGCAGTATTAGTGTATTGGACATCCCCTGAGAAAGCCAAAGGAAACACATACTGGTCTTGTGGTTAATTTAACAAACCTTTTGATGTCATTATTATTTAGTGGAAATGTAGTCAAACATGTGCTGGGCAGCCAAAATTTAAATAAATTCCCATGTTCTTAAGTGGTCATTTTGAATGTTTGACATAAAATGCACATCTCTGTTTAAGACACATAGCATACACAGATGAACTTACACTCCACTGTGGGTTTTTACATGCTGAAATGATTTGCAATTCTGCTTTAAAGTTGCTGGCTTCCCAAACCAATGGTGATAAGTAAAGTAAGATCTGGAACAAATTCATATATTTGCCAACACCCTGTGGGTGTCTTCAGGACTGCTCATAGTACTTAATGGGCGGCCAGAGTTTCTCATAACAATAACAAATACAACAGGAAGAAAAAATCCCAGGAATATTGATAAGGTGCAAAATCCAGCACTTAAATTTTAAGAAGTATAAAAATCAGGTTGCCTAGTTGATTCGCATACATTTATTCTGATACAAACCTGATAATCTTTTTTTTTTCCAAAGGATTCTCCCATGGCCGGGACAGACTAGGAAGCCAGGAAGCCAAAGCAAAGTGTTGCTTTCCAAGTAGGACACAGCTGGCTGTCAGCAAATACCGCTCCAATGCCAGCTTCTCTGCTGCAGAATTAAGAGAGGAGCCCAAAGGAGCTACCAGAGGCATGACAGACCGAGGTGCATGTGTTTGTGCAGAGGCACTGGGTGTGCAAAAAAAAAGTTAACTCTTCCATTTGCCGCTTTTCCCAGGGGGTCCTTAAGAGTAGATGTAACCTAGCTGGGTTGCCCTAAAGGGGCAGCCTGATCAAGCTGCCTCCTTGCTTTCCCTGTAATCCCACATCTGAGTCTCTCAGAAAGGTCAGTGCTTGTGGCCAGCAGGTCCTTGGAAAGAGAGAAAATGGGTGACCAGAGTGGTTCCAGGAGTGCATACCATCATCTTCACCATCATCTTTCTAACCCAGGGATCTTCGGGGAAGCAGCTGTTCAACTAGGCTGGTTGTGCCCTAGCTGCAGACCTGTTGTGGGAGAGGAGCTGCAGGGCACCTCCTGGGACCAGGTGTGCATCCACGGGGGAAAAGTGTCTCCAAGGAACAGTGCAGGTAATGCCTTGCAGAGTTCTTCAAACTGCTTCTCAATGAGCTACTGCAGGGAGAGGGCATTAATTCTGCATTAATGCAATACTGCGCCCAACCTAATGAACTCTGTGTCTTAAGCCATAAGGCCATCTTATCACTCCTTTCCCCTTCTGTGTTATTCTCTATGTGGCTGTTACATATTGATCCTTTTTATTAGAGTAATTTAAAATGGAGAGAAAAGACTTTACAATTTGTACCCAGGAAAAAAAAACAAACCCAAAACAAAAAAAAAAAATCCCCAAAGACCCAATCAGCCATTCAGCTTCTCTGATTTTGTACTTGGGCACTACAATGGTTCACATTAACAGCTGTAATATTTTTATAGGAGGTAACTGGAAGTTCAGAGACACTAAATGACCTCTCCACGCAGGGGGAAACAAAAGCCTTTATTTCCAGCTTCCTCTCCTAACAGCAAAGCTGCTCTCCAACCCTCCCTACAGTTTACTGAAAATTGTTCCCTCTCTTTAAAATGTTTACTCCAAAATACCACAATTGTGTCTCAGATTCCCACAAAGCTCAGAGCAGCAATACAACAGACCCCAAAACTGTCAACATAGCTTCACCTTAGTGTTGCTGTCATAGCCAAGGTCTGGAACAATTCAGCTCTGAATGCTGCACTGCTTATACATAGAGCCCAACCACTTGAAAAGGAGGAAACTGTGAGCTGTGGGCACTGAACCAGCATGTGAATTTGGGGAGATACAGGGATTGAGTTTTAAAATTGCTAACCTAGAGACTGAAAAGTAAAACAAACAGACAAACAAAAAACTTTAAAAATTATCCCAGACCTAAAATTTCAAAGTATTTCTTTCAAGGCTAGATAAAGAGTCTCACTCAAATAATACTTAAGATACAAATTTTCTTCAGTCTCCACATTCCTAATTACTTTGCTGACTTCAGGTGGTGCTGCCCTTGCCCAGGTTCCCCAGGGGTGACACAGGGGACTGCAGTCACTCCAGCTTCTCACAGGGTGGGTGATAGGCGGCTCTGCCTTTTGCAGCAGTAGTTCACCGAGGCCAAGTCTGCAAGACTGGCAATGCCATAGTGTTCATGATCACTGCATTTTAGAAAGACTTGGGAGGCAGTGTGTTGTCTTTTACAACCAGAGGAATCTGTTTTGTCCTCCCTCTCAATGCACCTACACGCTGGGTTTGTGCACCAGGCTGTGTGGTGCTAGATGATGCTTCCTCCTCAGACTGATTAGCCGTTTCCCACTTTTACATGGTCCCCAGAGGGACATTGAAGTGGCACTCAGTATTGATCTGGGCCAGCCCTTTGAGCCCTAATCAGCCTCATGACTTCACATGGGAATCCTTTAGAACAGGGTAATTCATTTGTGGAAGAGAAGGAGTATACGTGGCCTCAAAGACAGGAACAACAGTAATGGGAATGTTTCATGATGAATGACTTGAATGCACATTACACTCATTTCCCTTGCCATCAGAGACTTTTTAATTTGCCTCTTTGGGGATATGGTGATCAAGGTGGTGCCATGTTTACATGCATTTCACAAACCTGGGAGATGGAGAGAGGCTCAGACATGAACCAGCGTGTCTACTTTCACTCAGTGAGTGGTCCTATGAAGAGACTGCCTGCGTTAAAATGCTGGTTACTAGTAACTGACTCCTCTGTTACCTTTTCTCCTTGCTTTATTCTGTGTAACATTCAGAGTAAAAATGTGCTGGGCTGCAGGCTGGTTTAGCCCGTTCTCCTTCAGTGAAACCGCAAACTATCATTTTAGCATGTCTCAACTTTAAATTACAGTTTAGGATGAAATTAGTTGATTTGTTTCACAAAGACTGCAAAACCAACCAACTTTTGCTCATTGTGGATATGACTTGTCAATGTGTCCCATCATGCCCGTGCTGCAAACCATCATGTGGGAAAGCATGAACTTACAGTCAAAGGCTGATGGTTAGTCCCTTTCTTGACAACCTTAGGGAGAATTTGATGCTCCCTGGTTGGTGGAAAAAGCAAAATTAGTCTATTTCCATTGTCAAACGTGTTAGTACTCATTCTACTGTCCCAGGAAACTCAGGTTTCCAGGATAACCAGGAATTACTGAATGAAACATCACAGATCTACAGATCTGTAGCTACTTCTACATAAAAGTGCCCTCCATGCACCACGTACATAGGGAATTTCTCCTCAAGAGGCTTATGCAAGACTCCAAGTCCTTTGCTCATGTCAAAGAGCTTTCATGAGGTTAAAGATTAAGTTTTGCTTTGCACTAATATGAGCAAATATTTATCATTCTGAGTTGAACTAACATGTAACAGTGCCTACCCCAGTTCAACAAGGATTTTAATCTGCTGCCTGCTAAAAGCAAGTCATGAGCTTAAGCAGCTTGCTGAATAAAAGCCAAAGGGAAGAGACATTGAAAGAAAAGGTTAGGCAGTCAAAAAAGTTTGCTTACAGATTTAAAACTTTAAAGTTGTTTTCCTTTTAATTCTGATGCCCTATATTTCCTTAATTGGTATTGCTTTCCTAGCAGAATCTCAGTGCTGTTCTCATCTTTCAAGTAGGCAAGAAAGAAAAATGAATATGGTTTGCAAGACAAAATTCTAGTTCCCACTTAATTGAGTCCCAGTTCTTAATGAGTGTAGTCAGGTCCAAAACCAGAATACGTAAGACAGACTCTGACTTGTTCATTTGCATCTTTAGAAAGACTTAAGCTGTTCTGCAAATGTTTTATCTTCTGTTAATTAAATGAGAATCAATCATTTCAATATAATTTCAAATGATACATGGAGCACACAGGGGCATCATAAACATAGTAAAACATTACAACAACTGTTATTATTAATGCTTTTTACTTTCTGCCAAGTTTATCCATGGTTCTGTTGAGTGAGGAAATCTGTCCTCACTGACACAAGCATAGAATGATCAGAGTCAGGCTCACAAGGCAAGAGGAGACACATGGATTCTGACACATTTCAGGATGGTGCAAAGGACTCGTTCATACTCTTCTGACTGAGCAGTGAAGGAGCTATTGCCCGTGAATATGACAGGAAGAACTAAGTGCTTACCAATGTATCATAATCTCCTAGGCAACCCTAACTTTAGTGGATTTAACAGGGTGTAATGAAGGATCATTATTTATTTTCAATGGCTTCTGAAGAGAGGTACTGTGTCCTGCATCACCCAGGTTCTGTTTGTCCAACATGCTGCACTACATATATTTAGGCCAGAGATAGCAGTGTTCAAGTACCCTGTTAGAGTGGGTGGTTCAGGCAAGAAAAATTTTTTTAATGGATTCAGAACAAAAAATGGTAAAGACCAAGTAGGGAATAATAGTAGTAGTGCAAAATACCATGGGCAAGTAAAATTGGCAATTTATTTGCATGTCAATATACAGAAAGTTTAGCCATAGCATGTCAAGCTAACATATGGAGGAATGAACTGCAAGGTTTGAACCTCATGCTTCTGAAGGCTAAAAAAATGTTTTCTATGACACTGATAAACAGTAGGAGGAAAAAAAAAGGCCTTCTCAGTGAAATCCTCAGTAAAAAAAAAAAAAAAATTAAAAAAAATCCCACAATCTAAATCAGTTCAGACTTATCCCAGAAGAAGCTGCTCATCTCTTCTGCCTATTTCCACCCCATTTGTTTTATGCCATCTCTTTCTAATACAACTGGGGAAACTGATCAAACACATTCTATACATACCACCCAGCCCACAGTCGGAGCATCCCAGCTGTATTCCTAACCTCACAAATTCACAGTGAAACCATCTCCAGGGTTTCAAAAGCATAGCAACTTTCATGGAGATGGGCAGTGGGAGCTCTCTTAATTAGCCAACTTCTTTCTGCATTCCTAGGCACGTCTCCCTCTTTGTTCACCTTCAAGATTTTAATGCTAGGGTAGAAAGAGAAGATTTCTGCTCTATAAAGTATCAAAGTTTTGGCACTCATCAAAACAGCTGGGGCCACGCATCTAAATAGAAAGAGGTGAGCTGTATCCAGTCTGCATATTTATTGAGCACTAACCATGGAAAACTTGGAAGTCCAGTGAGTTAGGTAAGCATTTCATTACCAGGAAGTACTTTGCATGTTTTCCCTGCAACTCTGATATAGGAAATCCAAAGACAAAAACACCATTAAGGTAACACATCCCTTTCTAGAAGTACAAAAATATGGAATTGTCTTCATGGCTTAATTCTTTTAATTTTTTCCTCTTGAGACACGGCTTACTGACCTGATAGTCATTTACTAGGAGAGGCTGAATGTAGGGAAGGCAGCAGGACTGTGAATTTTCTCACCAGCTCTTTAAAGCACAGGTCTATACAGAGAAGAAAGTTGAGGATAAACTTGAAGATAAAGTCATGCAAAGGTGGGTTCCAACTTTATTGTGTTCCTCATTTATTTTTATAGAATCATAGAATGGTTGGGGTTGGAAGGCACCTTAAAGATCATCTAGTTCAAACTCCCCTGCCATGGACAGTTACACCTTCCACTAGATCAGATTACTCATAGCTTCATCCAACCTGGTCTTGAACACCTCCTGTGATAGGGCATACGTGACTTCTCTGGGCAACCTGTTCTATTGCCTCTCCATGCTCACAGCAGAAAATTTCTTTCTAATATCTCATCTAAATCCTTTCTTTCAGCTTAAAACCATTACCATTAACCCTGTCACTGCGCTCCGTGACAAAGAGCCCCTCCCTGGATTTCATTTCATATTATTTCATTTAATTTCTTTATCAAAAGTTTGCAACAACAAAATCGCATGATCCCCCAGCACATTCAGCCTGTTCTGAGAGGTCTTGAGACAACAAATCGCTGAAGTATGTGCCTAATCTACAGTCAGTTTTTCTAAGGCTATCCTATGCAAATCAAGTTAGAGAATAATTAAAAATATAATTAAAATTTCTCACTGGCTACTAACACTAAGGTTTTTTAACTGGGATTCTCCATTATCTGGAGAATAATGACCAGATAAGAGGCAGCAGTCAGTTTAAGTTTGTAGCTTCTGTGAATTGTTTTGCCTTATAGGCTGCAATATGTTTATTCTTGGAGAACTGGAATAAAAAGGTTAAATTCTAGGCATTGTCTAGTTTTTTAACATTAGGCATTATCACAGTGGCTTAAAAGAAAGATGACAACATGAATGAATAGAGAATTTTAAAGAACCTCAAATGTGGTTCTCCTGTTGAAGGCAAGGCAGCTAGGAACATTAATCTCTCTCTAGATGTTTCCTCATTGCTATGAAGAGGCTATCTTCTCTACCATGTAAGCTATAATTAAAGACTTTCATATTAAGCCACTGCAATATAAAGAAACATAAACTAATTCTAGTCTCTACCTCCCTTGGAAACCCCTTTGGCAGAAAACACTGGCAGAGCATTCTATTCCATCTCACCAGTATCTTTCTCAATTTCCCCTCTGAAGCCCTTGTAGATCTCTCCTAATGACTTTTAAACACCTCCAGGGAAGGTGAATCAACCACCT
>WAAB01003873.1:176076-191099 GCA_013389865.1 Piaya cayana
TCTTGTGGTGAGGGGACAGACAACTTTGACAGTTAGTTCAGACAACTAATGACATCTGTTCCCCCTGGATTCTGCTGTTCGTGGTAATTTAACACAGTCCCAAGCCTCACCTCTCAACCATCCTGTTTAACAAAGGTCATAGACTTTGCATTCACCATGGAAAAAAAGAGGCTTGATTGAATATTTTGGTCAGCCATTCATCCTTGTTTCTCTTCAATGTAATCTGTAACATGTCAGTGCTATTTAACAAAAATTGGATTCATTAACACATTAGTCACTATAAAAATATTGTTTGATGATTAACTTCTTGTTCTTTTTCACAGGCATAAAGTGATCAAATTGAATCTCAGATTTTTTTTTCTTGTTGCTTTACTTTCTCAGCTGTTTTATTAACTAGCATTTTCTGTAGATAATTGGGCAAAAGGAGGTGCTTCTGTAATTATTGTCTTTTTGGACTCTTTTATGTATTCTTGTTAGAATACCTCCACTGTTTGAAGGGACTGTGGCCATCCCCCTATTGAAAAGTTATACTTGAAGAAAACAATGGAAAACACAGTTCTACAACTGCCATGCATTAAACCTCTTTTTATTTGTCTGAACAGAGTTTGGGCTGCAGGATCCTGAAGGACAATTTTATAACGTTTTGGACATAGCCTTACTGCCCTGCCTAAGCACAGCAGACTGTGGGGCACAGCTTAGTTACATCTGTGCTAACAGACAATGGTTCCAGTCCGGCTTCTGATGTAGTCACTGAGATTTTTGCCATGAGCTCACATTACTGTATTTCAGATGTGCTACTGAAATAAATGTGATGTATATTTTCCATGATATGATTACTGGATTCAGTTCTGGTCAATTAAAGCAGCCTGCCCAGGGCTATCAACAGGGTAATGATTAATGTCAATAAACAACCCTTCCTGGCATCTGCTGGCTGCCTGTAAAAAAACAAAAATAAATAAGAAATAGGCAGCCTCACCAATTTGCTGCCTTGAGCCACATTTAAACTAAGAATACACAATTGTGTGGGGCTGAAGCTGTCCATGTTATGTGCCCAGTGAGAAACAGACAGTGGGAACACGTGTTGCTATGAGTGTGTCAGACCTGCCGTGAATGTGGCCTTGGCTCGAGGTGAAGAATTTGGGTGTCGTGCTGCGTATATCGCCTCTGAAAGACCATCTGGCAGCACTCTGCTGGAGCCTCCTTAGACTAGATCCAGCACAAGGCACAAGCCAAACTAGACTTGAGCATCTCCACACAGCAGAAAAAGTTTCAAAACATAACAGAGATAAGAGAAAAGTTTGTGCACATGAGCAAATGAATCAGCACAATTAAAACAAAACAGTTCAAGCGCAAGTCAGGTCTTTGGTGTGTGGCAAGCAGCCTGAGTGCCAGCCCTGCTGTGGACAGCACGAGAGCAGCCGTAGGCTGGGACTCTGCCACCCAGAGAGAAGTTCAGAATAGAGAAGTTCCTGGTGAGCTTCTTGTGGGTCCTTGGCTTCCCCTGCTCTCCTTCCAGCTAGGTCCCAGTAGACCCATGATGACCCTCAATGTTTCAGCAAGTGAGAGACATCCTCCCTTTTTCCATCCTAGCTGGGCCTTTCGAATCAACCAGTGGATGGCATCTCTGAAACAACAATGCTCCCTCACACTCCATCTGCTCTCCTAGCTCCCTCTCGCCTGGTTTTGATGCCACCCCAGAGGTTGTGCTGAACAGATCCCTGTACCATGGGGGGCAAAGATGAGTATCTCATTCTCCATTGTTTTGAAGTAGGAAATGGTTGCAGAAAAGCCTCTTCTCAGTGAGTCCTAGCTGATGACATGGGACTGGTGGGATCCCTTCTGATCAGAACATAACCTTCACTGGAACAATCAGCAATTTGGACATCCAAAAATTATTTTATTAAACAGCAGTTGTTAATCAGTCGGAGGTCTTTTTCCACAGCCATTCTTTAAAGCCCAAACATTTCCATGTTTCCTGTAATACTTGTGCTTAGTCACACATTGACAAATACAAAAAAAAAAAAGTCAGATCTGTATGACAGATTTTTGGAACCACCAAAACAATCTCTGAATTTTTCAGTCACTTGACAGCAGGAGTCCAGGGGGAGACTGTTGAAAACAAAAACTTGTATTTATTCACTGGTGTGTTTACTGCATTTCTCTCCCAGAAAAGGATACCTATCACATTCTGCTAGAAACACATTATCAAATAAAGAGATCACCGACCCCATTAAAAATTAAAAGATGTCAAGTCCACTTTTTGCTACCCAGCCTGTAATTCTGACAGAGAGATAAAGGATGATCCTTTGCAGTTCAGCTAGAAACTAACACACATCAGGATGGAGATATTTAACACACTACAGTAGGGTAACTAAAGGCTCTATCAGTAGATGTCTTCTGCAGAGCGTTCTGATATCTTCCAGCTTGCACACCCACATGAACAAAAAATATCCAGTTGACTCTAGCCTCCCCTGCTGCAATGCATCACAATAAAAGATATCTTTAGGTCAAAATGTCCAAAAACCTAAATACTTCAGAAGTACTATAATTAAGAGTTATTAGTAATATTCTCTAAATAAGTAGAGAAGAATGGTTGTGCTGGTTGGGCAGGGGTCATGTGTCACTAATTCATGAAACTCTCCCCCTCTGCACCAAGCTGTCAGAGGGCTGGCAGCAGGTCTTTTTCAGAGTACTGTTCATTGAAAGGGCAGGCCCACTCATTCATGGGTTTTTACAGTCATTCCAAATGGTCAGGATGTCAACGGAAGTGAAGGCAAATACCCCCTTCCACATCCAGCAGTACTGAGGCATGGAAGGAAGCAGCACTGCGTCTCTAAGCAGACTTTGAAAGAAAGATTTAAGCTGGTTTTTCAAAGGCTGGCTTAGCACAGAGCTGGGATTGAGCCTGTTGAAGATGACAGTCCTTTGGTCTGCTCTGCTGGTGGCACAGGCCTGAGAAAACATTTTTGCTGCTTGACATGTCATGACCACCTTCTCTTGGTGGGATTCTCCTTCCTTTCACTAGGCATGCACCCATGAGCATGAATAGCAGACTGGGCTCTCCCCCAAATCTCTGCTTCAGATTTACCCTTTACACCTTTTACACCTTCTTTTACCAGGGCAAGTCCAGTCTCTCCACCTATCACCTCAGACCAGGCTGGCTGTGTTAACTAAGAATCTCAAGCACAGAATACTTCAGATTCTACCTCCAGAGGAGAGCTTCAGGCTATGCCTCTCAGCAGTCCTGTATTAACTTCAGAGATCCAGAAAAGCCTGGGGCTTGGACATACCCATAGTGTTTCTTATCAGCCTACTGAGCAACACATAACCATAATTTACATCTATTAAACATGCCACTGCTGTTTAGAAGTACTTCACTCTCCCCATGACATGCCTGCAGATCTTGGAAGCCCAACTCAAAGGTATGGGTTCTGTCAGCCAATGCTGAGAGTCAAAACTTCAATGTCTCACTGGGAATCTAGTCCTTAGCCCATCCCATGCCCATCTGCATAATACAAATATTTTTCACCAGATAAAACATTTTTTCAGCTCAGAGGAACACTGTGAACATCTGAGTTCATGAGGTGCTTAATTCTTTGCGTCATTGACATCATTTCACTGTGATGGAGTTACAGATGCTACAGGGAAATTGGCACCGCTGCTCACCACCTTCACAGTATACTAAGAGGTGTCAATGTAAATAAAATTAAAAATAAGACTCTCCAGCAAATACTGACTGAGAATTGAGACTTCATAAAATCACAAATATTCCTTCACAATAAAGACAGCATTTATCCTGTTGTGTTTTACATTATTTTTTGCTGGATAAACACAGTGCTGGCTGTAATGGGGTAAAGTCACGGGGAGAAGTCTTCTGTAGAAGCAAAGAGCTATGTCTGGGTGTGCATGATGGGTGCAGCTATGCACCACCAAGGCTTCATGGTGACCTCAGCAGGATGAGTAAGTAGACCCAGAATTTTCCATACAGCAGAGAACAATTTCTCCTGAGACTCCCAAGAGAGCAATTCCTCTTTTTTTCCAGACTGTTTCCAACTGCCATAGAGCTTCCTCCCAAATCCCTCTAACTCCTGCCTTATCAATACAAGAAAGGAAGGAAACATAAAATGTTCAGTGTGATAGGTTCAACTGTTTTTCTTCTTAACTAAAAATGTAGGAAGTCTGTGGTGGTAGGAGAGAGGTGAAAACACGTCAGTGCAGCAAGATGACGTGTCTTTGCAAGGCTCCTGCCTCTCACTCTGCTTCCACAGGCACAAGCAGCCACAAACATGGATTCAATAGGAGCAGCTGTCGCACATCTCCCAGTTTTCCCCATTATATCTTCCAGCAGTTCCTCTCAGTGCAGACCCCTTTGATCATCAGTACAGGGCAGATTAGATCTGAGCTGATACAATGGCTCATTGCAGGACAAGGGTCTCTCGGCTGCTCCCTGTCAGTGAGACATGCCACGTCCATGGGGCTACTGCATCTGTGTAAAAGCAGCCATGCTGAGCTCCCACGATGCAAAACACTCATGTACTGAATTCTCCCTCTTTGCCTCCAGCCATCCCTGTTCTGCTTCTTGCTAAGTCAATTAATATCTACCATACTAGCAGCAAAGAGCCCTTGGGAAAAAAGAAACCAGGGAGTAGGCTGGTTGTTCCCGATCTAGGCTCGCTCTGTGCCAATACAGCATATTTTGTAGAGTGTTTTTTACAATTCAGTTTAAATGACTCAGCTGAGGGGTTTTGTATAACTTCTGACCACAGCCTAACAGTTCTCACAGGAGGTAATATTTCCTAGTGTTTGGCATGAGTTTTCCTCCTTTTCATCTTAGCACTTGTGCTCCTTCAGCAATCCTTACCCACTTCTTTCCTTTCTTTGTGCTTACAGCCTACAACTTCGTCAGTGGTTACTGAATCCCTCTGCTTCCACCAAGCCCTTCACCATATAGCATAATATATCATAGTCATTACTGTTATGCAAGTACATAGACATACAGGCACTATCTAGATGCATTAATCTTTCCCATAAACCAGCCCTTAAAGTCCAACAATGGCTTGCATTATTTTATGTGAATTCCCTTGAGTTTGTCAACATCGATCTGCAATGATCTTTTGATCTCTGATCTTTGGATAACTGGATCATCACAGTGCCGACAAGGTGTGACCATTTTCTTTTTGGTAAGTAACTAACTACTCATTTGTTGCATTTACTAATTGCATTTAATTCTACCTCTGATTTTTCCCAGTTCCATCATACTATCCATATTACATTTTTTGTGGTAGGCATCACCAAACACAATCAGACTCTTCAGTTTGTCAGTACTAAAGGTAACCATCGTAAATAAAAACACAGCAAACTGTGATATATGAAACAATTAACACCCTTTCAAAAGCATCTTTTCTCTAAAGTAATCTCCTGGTAAACTGAATGTAAGTGGCAGCAAAGCAACCAAATCAAAATAGTGCCTTTCATTTCTGCCAATGTGAAATTTTCTCCATCTTCTCTGCTGGTCTACATTCTTGCTCGTCAAAGAGTGAATAGATCTTTGATTAGGTACAGGTTTAAACACAAAAAGATTCGCCAAGCCTCCGTTCCAAGTTCCGAGCAATTACCCATTTGCTGGGTGTAACTCACTGCAGGATCGCCCAACTGCAGAGCAGAACAGAGGAAGCTTTTTAAAAAGAAAAAGGAAAATATATTCCAAGTGCTTCACTTCACAAGGAATTCTTGAAAAATGTCCTTCCCCTCAGAGACCTGAAGTTGTTTGTCTCATTTGAGGTCTGAGTATTTTCCTTTCGCTAGCAGACTTGTGAAAAGGTGAAGGTTCACACTGAAGAACTGTCCTCAGCTGACACTGGAATTGTATGGGAGATCCTGAGGGTTCAATTCGTGTTCACCTAATAGGGTCTGGCACATACCGGAACCTTGCACATGATCTCAGGTATAGCAAGCAGGATGTACTCACCTTATCTGCTCTCCAGCAGTGCTGGCAGTAAAATAACTTTGCAATCAGGGCAAAAATTCTCAGTCACATGCCTAGCTCTACCCCCAAAGCAACCTTTGTAAGAGGAAATACAGCTGTTAAGGCTCATGGTCTTCAGTTGACCCTGCATCGCTGTCTCTGAGGAGCTCATCATGAGAAAATAAGAGCTAATACTGGTCCCTCAGGTCTCACATAATCACGACTGAACGTGATTTTTTTAGCACTAAAACCAAGCCTAGAACAAGGAGCTAACTAACTAGCTCTGACTAGGTGACACCAAGTGGTCATAGCAAAATTTACATTTATTATTACTGGAACACTTTGCAAAACTTTCACCCTTTGAACCGGAGTTTTGCAGCTTTGCGATTCAAACAGTTTAGCTTTTTATACGGGAGCCACTATGTCTGGGTATTCTGACTCTAGGAAGAGTGCTCAAACTGTCGAAAAATACAAAGAAAATTTATTTCACCATAAATTGCTACCACACTCAAAACCTGACTTATGGTATTTTAACACGATGCAGATTTTTAAGCACTACTTATTAAATAAATGAATTAATTAAATGTTCATGAAGTGATTAATAACTAAGCTATGCAGTGGTGTTAATACCGAAGTCAAGGAAGATGTTCTTATCACTAAAATATCCAGAGGTCTTTGGATAAGGCGTTGCATGCACTATGCAAATCTACTGAAGTATAAAACAGCAGTAGATTATTTCCATCATTATTTCAAAACAAGAGTTTATCACTTACCAGATTTAAAATATCTCTTACAAGAGATAGCTGAACACAGCTTTGCTGGACAACATGATTAATGATGCAGGAAAAGAGATGCCTGTGATGCATATTCTCATCCGTTATGATTTTGTGTATACTGTAGAGTTCTATGAGCAAATATCAAAACATATTTTTAAAGTTTAGTCATCTGCTGGAATGTATTCTGTTAGTATGTTTTCTTTTCTCCCTTAGATGACCCTGTGAAGTAATTCCCTAGTCATTTTGCCAGCAACCATGAAACCCCAGCAAAACATCAGAAGTCCAGCCAACCCAAGACTACAGAACTGGCTACGCTGAAAATTAACTCAACAGGTTCCTTTATTGTTTTGAAAGGGCTTAATTTCCCCTCCACTAAAGGGTCTGAACCTGGATGTGCACAATTGTCAGAAAGGAAAGGGGTGCTAGCGTGAAAGCACATGCTCTCTACATCCACAAGGAAGTGGAAGGCAAGAAGCAGGTGTATAGGCAAAGGTGTGTGGACAAATGGGTTTTGTACTAACACTGTCCATAGCAATGAAATTCTGGTTTGTTTCTTCAGAATTATCATTGTCTCTAAATACTTATCGTTTTGGCTCTGATTCCTATATCAGAGATGCTCTGAAATAAAAAATCCATGTCTGAAGGAGAAGGTGAAAACAACATAAAACGTGCAACAAAAGGGAACCTACACAATCCTCTTCCTAGCTGAGCACTCAGAACAGGCTAAATGGGCTGCTTCTGCCACTGACAGCAGTCCTGCCCCACAAGTTCATGACCATTAGCCCAGCAGAGCTGTGGTGAGCACTTTATAGACTTGCTATGTTAGAAATACCCTGTGTCCCCTCCATTCACTAAAGCACATTCCCATCTCTCATGATTTACCTTGCACCTGAAGCTGTTTCCTGAGCTTCACATCATGTCCCCATCTTCACTGCTGTTGCCATGTCTTCTGACTTCTAAATAATCTTACACGCTCTCTTTCGGGTCACTCCAGTAGTCTGCTTACTTCCAATTTAAGACCAAAACAGAATAAATCAATGGACCAAGCAACAATTTCCTCAGACACTTCTCACTAGACTATAAAGCATTGCTGACATGATCTCTTTGAATCTGATCAGTTAGCTCTCTTTCTTCATAGCAGTGGGTTTTTTGAGATAATTTTAATCAGTAGAAAGTTAAGATTCCTGGAGAAACTCTGCTTGGAAGAGTAGTCTAGAAAATCTAAATATACATTACTTGTGCTATTTTATGCTTTGCTGTATGGAACAAATAAATATTGGTTCACTAATAACTCAGGTGATGGACTTTAGATGAGGCCGTGGACTCACAAATCACAAGGACTCTGGCCCTTTCAAAACCACTGCAAAATCCTCGCTAGCTTCAGAAGCAGAGAGTAGGAGCAACATGTACCCATTGCACAGATACCAAACTATTTCAGATAGGCAGCTACTTGGCAACTGCCTCCAGCAAGACACTTGCTCTGCACCACCTTCTCTCCTTACTCAATTCCAGCAAGAAGATATTCCCTTGTTCTCCATAACGTCAGAATCCCTCAGAGAAGGCAAGTCAGCCCAGCACATTTCCTCAGAACAAACTCTGCCTGAGGAAATGTCCTACCTCCTTTCACCCTCTCCAGCCCCACTACCTACCTGGACCCTCCTCCCCACTGGCAGCTGAGGCAGGGTGGCAGCTGGGAGGTTTCTGGAGCTCGTCCCTCTCGCCTCCCTCCTCCCTGACAGAGCCAGTGGGCTGCAGCTCTTGCTTGGAATTCCCCTATCAGGGAAGAAAAATCCCCCCTGATTGCAGGAATCTAAATCACCCACAGAAGTGGACGGGTGATGGAGTCCAAGTGCCACTGCTTTGACATGTCACCTCAAAAAAAAAACAAACCAAAAAAAACAAAAAACAAAAAAACCCAACCAACCAAACAAACAAACAAAAAAATGTGCTCCAAAGTACCTTGGCATGGGGCTCCCAGACAGCGGGAGCTCCAAGGTTGAGGGGAACATTTCAGCATGAACGTACCTAGCAGCCCTGGAGGTACTCAGGGTTTACAGCATCCATGCTTAGGTTCAGAAACTATATAAAGGTAATATAGGAGATAAACTAGCAGTGCTATTTTAATATAATCTGGAAAATACTGGAGCTAGTCTGCACTGGGGAGCATCTGTTGAGCATGGAAATTCAGTATGGTGAGTCTGAGCAGACATCACAGACAACCATCATGTTTGGGAGCCCCACACAATCACCACTGAAACCACAACAAGAAGTTAAATCTTCAGTAAGAAAAGCGTTCTGTGGCCAAAAACAATGCAACAGACACTAAGGTGGGGGCTGCAGGGAAGAGACATGAAATAACACCATCTGATTTATCCTCAACACCAGGAGAAAAATATCAGAGGACCTTATGTCTTTTTCGTGGGGGGTGTCCATTTGCTGCAGCTCCAGAAGGAGGTCTGAGGAAAAGCTGCCAGGTGTCTCAGGTGCTGTGATGGAGCCCAAAACAGAAACAGGATGGATCTGAAAAATTAAAACTCCACTCCTTGCAAAGGCAAGCACCAACAACCACACAGAACCAGCAAGGACCCAAATCAAAGTGCTCTATCACAGTAACTCTGAATGTTCTTTCGTTAACATCTGCCATTAAAAAAACATACCAAAAAAACCCCAACAAACCAAAAAAACCTCTTACTAAGCAAAAGAAAGCAGTTGGCATTTTGGAAAGCCTTCAGTCTGCACAGATTTTTTCATCTCTTGCACCACAAAGAACAGTGAATGCTTCTTAAGTCACTGACAATTAGTTTGACTGGTTCTCGGAGCTGCAGAGCTTTCCTCTGGAAGAGAAAGCATGATCTATTTTTCCTGTAGAATCACATTTATTTTCAACTGTGTATAAAGAAAAAAAAAGATCCACAGAATTAAATTCATCAGAAAGATGTTAAACTAAAATCCTACCAAAATAATATAATATTTTGAAGGAGAGAAAAATGTTTATGACCATGAATCAAAAATACCTTGACAGTATCCTTTTCTTTTAGAAGTGAGAAGAACATTGGAATTAAGCCCAGTTCCTACAGAGAGCTCTTCAATTTCTTTATTGAAACAAAAGTCATATTCAGTTAACACAGGTTTTCCTGATTAAGCTCAGCAGGATCAAATGTGATATTAACTAAAGGATCACAAAAATACTTGTTTAAGCACAGGCAGCTGTACGACACAAAACAGCAAAAGCAAGACATAGGCAATTTCTCTCCTTTGGAAAATGAGAGTAGCTGGCAAAATGGAACTTGCTGTAATTTAGAATAACTGTTCTTTGCATGGACACACATTCACAGCAGTATTTAAAACTCTTGGTTTAGGGAAAACCAGTTTCTCTCTTTGGCTTAAGATCCTGATCCAAACTCTTCTGTGGTGGAAGACTCCAGCTCTTGACTGTATTTATGCCTGTTTAATTTGGGTACCAATTTTTCAATAAAGAATGCATTTTGACCCTACATATTTTATTGCAAAGACCTGACGATGTTTTCATTAATAATTTTCTTTTTCCAGAGATCATATGTTCTCATGACAAGTGAACATTTAGTGTGTCTTTTTACTTACCTAGCTTTCTGGGATCTGTAGTTTCATGGTCCCTTCCAGGTGCCAAGAATGACTATTATTACTGAAGAAATATATTAAAATACTACAGATCTAGCCAGAATATCTGGGGTTGCTTATTTTTATTATATGCACAGTCAATATACAGGAGTATTTTTAGAGCATTAACAACTAGGTTTGAAGCCTGAAGACGATCCACTATTTTGTCTCACAAAGAAAACATGGCTAACATCATTGCCATTGCCTTCACGCTCCCTGAAAATTCCTTCCTTCCTAACTCTCTGGGAAGCATTTGGATTTTATGTTAAAAGAAAAACAAACAACAAAACTCAAATAATGACAATTCTCCAGTTTCTGCCAACTAAAAAGCACAATTGAAGTCCCATTTAGAGTGTAAATTTTCAAGAAAGGAAGGAAAATGCTGAAGAAAGGAAGAAAGCTGACCAGGAAGAAGGAACTAAAAAAGACAGAATTTCTTTAGTCCAAAACCCAGCAAGTGTTGGTTAAAAAAAAATCCAAGATGGTCCTAATTTTTGACACAGGATGTATTTAACCTTGCCACATTTACTAGCAAGTCAAACCATGCTTCACCACTGTGAAAATTTACTTAAACAGAAAATACTTTCAATGAGAAAGCTGTGCTCATGTGCTTATTTTTACAAGTTCTCTATCTTCATTATAACGTGTTATTTTTATTCTTGCTGCACGTCTATGGATTTTGATAGAGCTACCTCTAAAACAGATTAAAGTTCATAATTTGTGTTATGCAGAAAACCATGAGACTTGGTTCTGTATATTTTTGAGAGGTGTCCTGATTTCCATTAGTAAAGAAAGTGCCCTAGTTCCCATTAACACCGCTGAAGCTGTTCATTAAGATGACTAAAGTTGGAGAGTTCTTAAATCTTGGCCCATAGTCTTTGAATAAAACACAGAGCCAAAGCCAAGGAGATGTTCAGTGGAAGTTTAAAATGCACAGTAAGGCCCTAATTCTCCGCTGCTGCAAGTCTCCTGCGGTCACATACAGCTGGGTGCTGTCCTCCTAAAATGCTACCAGGCAAGGAATTTGCACGTGTGTAGAAAATCAAGACCTGGCTTCTGCAGGAGACATACACTGAGTATCACGCAAAATGCTGCGGTTACCAAGAGCCTTCAACAGAACGACTTTAAAACATTCGCAAGCAACGACTATTTCCATTTTACTAATAGGGGACTAAAACAGAGAGACAAAGCAAGCTAGGCTAGGTGGAAATGCTCAGGAAAATTAATAGAGTTAAATTTTAAAAAGGATTAGTTAAACCACAAACATTTCTATGTAGACATCTATTCAAAACTAAAGCTGCTTTTATTCTATTCAGTGCTATTTTATTCTGAAAGTGAATTAATTTAAATCAAATTGCAGCCAGTTCTGTTGTGAATAAAAGCATGCAAATTGAGGTTCAATACAGTTCACAGACACTTTTAATTTACACCTTTTGTTAATTTAATTAATTGTCCTGAGTGCCTGAGCTCACATAGGAAGTGTGCCAAGGTGCAAAGAGTTAAGGAGCAGGCTCTTCAGCTGCAGGGTTTGTTCCCTCCAGCAGCCCTTCCTTAGGGTGCTGTACAACCACCCTCATTATCACCAGATGGCACAGTCCTGGGTCCTTGATTCTGTGGACGCCAGAGGAGGTGTTCCTGTCTTTCCTTGTCACCTGCGACTTAGTGACAGCTCTCAGGGAGAGCATTTCATGCATTTAAGGGGAAGACCGGGCAAGCATGTAGCACCTATTGACTAGGGGCCGGGAGGAAGCACTCGACCCCGGAGAGTGCACCCATTGACTTCTGTAGGCACCAAAAGCAGAGAAGTAGAGTGATACATCACAGGGGACCCAGAGTTATGTTTTCATGGTCAGCCTTGAAACATGACGGTCAGCTCCACTACCTCACCAAGATCAGATTTGCAGAGGCGTAACTCAATGACAAGCTTTTAAAAGATATTGCTGAGAAAGATCTATAAATACCCACTGCATCTCCCTTTCTTCCTACTTTTTCTAAATTCTTATTCACCTTGAAATCATAGTTTCTTATAGCAAGTCACTGTGGAGTTCTCATATTTCCCTGAAGTAAGCTGAAGTGACCTACTGGTTTGATCACATCCATCTCAGGGCAGCACAATTCTATCAGTCTCTGTGTGGTTATTGCAGTGTTACAGCAACCCAGCAATCCCTAGATTGTCCCTACTTTGACCCATTGACTAGAGTCCTACAGCCCAGCTAATAGTCAAATACTCCTCCATGATACAAAAAAAACCCTGTGGAATGCTGGTGCATCCACTTCCACCCATGTGCAGCCACCATCTAGGCAAAGCTACACAGTTTATGATATTTAATGCACTTTTTTACACCTTTTTTAAGCATTATTTCCTTCAGCTTCATGACACATGGTTTCTCAGTTCTCTTTCTTCAGCCTTTCAGTTTAGCCAGAAATCATCTTAATCTTTTAGTAACAATCACATCATAGAAAAAAAAAATCAAGAAGGGCTTTTCTCTCATTTTTCAGCTTTTCCTGGCAGTTAATGCTGAGTCCATGCAGAAAAAAACCCCCACACCATCATTGTGTGTAGTCGACGAGTGCAGATTGCCTTACTCTACTGTTCTTAGAGCTTTCTAAACATAGAATCATAGAATCATGGAATCATGGAATAGTTTGGGTTGAAAGGGATTTTAAGGGTCACCCAGCTCCAACCCCCCTGCAGTGGGCAAGGACGCCTCTGACTAGATCCGGCTTTGCAAGGCCCTATCCAACTTGGCCTTGAATATAGGAGAAAGTAACTTAAGTAACAGAATGGTTATTCCTAAGAGTCTACTTACTGGGTGAAGGAAATTAGATGCAAACTTTTGTTTAAGAGGGTAAAGGGTAAAAAAACAGCTCTAAGATTAAAAGTTTGTGTGCTTTCTGTGACCAGTAAAAAAACTTTTTAAAATCTGGATTCTTGAGCCCCCTCAGAAAGAGCTCCTGTGTAAAACTTCTATAAAATGCTCTCCTAACTATTTAATCTTACATGTCTCGCAGCTACGTAAAAGGGGCAATCCAAAATCTCAGGGAAACAGCAGATTCATTTTCGGGATGGTGGTGGTAAAAGAGCATCCCTTCCCGGCTCGATAGACAGAGTGAGAACTGTGCTGCTGTCCTTCTGTCACAAGCCAGCTCTCAAACCTCTCCCACCATCTGGCCACTGCTGGGGGACACTGGTTCCCCTGGACCCGTGGGACTCAGCCGCACCAAACTTTTATTCGCACCACATTTTTCGAAAGGGGGGGGGGAAACACCCCAAAAAGAAACTAAACCCAAGGGACAGAAGGAGAGAAAGCCACCTGTGGGATGCAGGGAGTGTCGGCGGATCAATCCAGCTCATTTTCCTTTGGAGGGAATGGAGAAATGATGTGTTTCTCTGGGGTTAATATGTGTGCCTGTGGAGGCTGCTAGCAGAGCAAGTCATCCCTCCGCGGCCAGTGCTCCGGGCAGACACGCTTTATGGGGTCACTAGAGAAAGAGAGACACAAGTCATAGGATCTATTTCCACCAGGGATCTCAGCAGAGAAAGAGGTCACCCTGCCTGGGACCTGGGATGCTGGTGAGGATCCCTGCGAGGGCCCACTGGCCTCCCGAGCTGCGCCCTAGGAAAGCCCAGTATTCCTTCCCCAAGGAGCAGGTAAGATCTGGGAAAGACAGAAAGAAAGGAGGAAAGGAGGAAAGAAAAGAGGAAAAGAGGAAAGAAAAGAGGAAAGGAGAAAAAAGAGGAAAAGAGGAAAGAAAAGAAGGAGGAAAGAAAGGAAGAAAGGAGGAAAGAAAGAGGAGAAAAGGAGAAAATAAAAGAAGAAAGGTGGAAAGAAAGGAAGAAAGGAGAAAAGAAAGGAAAGGAAGAAGGAAAGAAAATTAATCCGAACAAAATTAAAACAGTAATTGCCTAGAAGCTTCCCGGAGTAAGGCCTTCAGCAAGGCTGCCAGAAGGATTTAGTAGCCGGATCCACGACAAACAACGCTGACACAAGCCCCGCTCGGGAAGGTAAACAGGATAGCTCAGGTTTCTGTAGCAGAAAAAAAAAAACAGCCTCAGGAAAGGAAAAAAAAAAAAAAGTAAGACAGCAGGAACTGTTTCCACGGTGAACAGAAAATCCAAATCCAGCAGCACCGACGCGTGACATTAAATATTTCCGTGCAAAACCCCGAGACCGCTCGGGAACGCACGAATATCCCCGGGTGGCTGCAATATCCTAGCGAGGGGTCGCACGGCCGCCCCCGAGCCCCCTGCCCCGTGTCGCAGGCGGCACCCGAGCAGCCGCAGCCCCAGGGGAGAGAACGGGGACTCGGATTCAGACCTACCGGCTCTCGACCCCCTGCGAAAGGCGCCTCCGCGGCGGCCCCGGCCCGAGGGTCCCTCTCCAAGGGGACGCTCTGCGCTCACTGTTGTCGGTTTTATTAATCTGGAAGAACCCCACGACGAGGACTAGAACCTCCGAGGCTGCTGCGGGATCTCCAGGCACGAATTGAAGTCGGGAGCCGCGGGCTGCTCCGGTTATTCCGCTCCTCCCTAGAGGTCTCGATACTTTTTTTTTTTAGAGGGGGTTTTGTTGCTGTTTATTTGTTGGGGAGGTGGGGGGTTGAGGGATGAGTTGGGGGGGTTGGTGTTTTGTTTTTTTTTTTTT